>OX375870.1:89761687-90085394 GCA_947359475.1 Heligmosomoides polygyrus bakeri
TGAGTTCCTCAGTTTTTCAGTCATTTGTTACCATTCAATCGCCGTTTTGAGAGAGCACACATGTGAAAGAGGGGCATGTCGACAAGAGTGGCATGGTTGTATACGTTGGCGGTGAAAGAGTGTGTCAGACAGCGAGGAGAGCATGGTGGCGCGGAGGGCGCGAGACAACGCGACAACTTGTCCCAAATGGCGGCCAAAGCCGTTGTTCCCGCCCCCAAAATCGTGCGCATTTCGCATCCACCCACCGATTTCGATCAAACTCCACAGTAATAACCTATCCTACCGTACCCAACCGTGATACTAAAAACGAACGCCAGATTCGTTATCGGCATCCCAAATTACATTTACATTTAACATTAATTAAATGCAAACGCATGTCGAACACAACTGATCACAATATATAAGCCACGAAGAAAAACAGATGAACCAAACAAAATACAATACAAAAGCACGTAGAACGAGAAAACTGGGCAACAATACCGAGAAAGAAAAGCCGGAAAGGGCGCAAATAGGGTCGGGAGGGGGTTACCTCCTAAGAAGTGTCACCAACACAAAAACAAAGAGACAAGACACACTGATAGTAACGAAAAGGTACAAACAATGCTATAGCTCTGTTTTGTGCTCTCTTCCGCGTCAGCGAAGGAGAGCACAGATTTGGGCAGGGGAAGGGACTCCAGGGTGTGGCTCGAGTGACACGCCCGTGTTAAATTCCCAACATCCTGCAGTTTCCTCCAGTGCCTAATTCGTGCCTAATTCGGAAGCACATAAAACATGGATATGTAACCGAAACGAGAAGATAAGACTGCGTTTACATTTGCTGTATGTGGGTACTCGCCGTGGCAGGCCATGATGACCCCTCTCCCCCTTAACCCCCCCCCCCCTCCCCGACCCTATTTGCGCCCCGGAAAGCGTTAATGTTCCGTCTGCAAATACCGATGGACAATTGTTTTGGACTTGCTAAAATTGCTAGGATGCTGATCTTGCTTTATAATCTTAGCGAACTCCAACGCACTACGACAGGAAAAGAACTGCCTCCAAATTACGTTCACCGACAAAGTTTGGGCGAACCTTACTCTCCTGCTCCTAATGCAACCTACTGTATTCGGCCAAATTTCCAAATGCGCATGTCAGATTCGTGATCAGAACCTTAAATAATCCGTTAGGTAAAATATGGGCGAAAATCTTTTCTCCTCATCTCCTCGACCTCTAGAGTTGCGAAGCTTTTCTTACGGCACCCCCCTCCCCTTCTCCCAAAACCCGCCTAGCCTAACCTTCACCTACTGTAACCTACGATAATCTGTCGAAATTTGAAACGGATGTCAGATCCGTGTTACCAGCTCAAATAGTCCCTCAGTGCTGTCCGGGCGAGAAAAATTTCAATCTCACCTTTGGAGCAGAGAGTAAATACAACAGTGCCACAAACAACGTGAACAACCCCCATAGGATATTACATAGAAATGTCCCCATAAACGCTAGGTGTATGACCTCTGTGCACAGTTTTGACTTCACCGTTGTCAAAAGGACAGAGTGAAATACCCCCCCCCCTCCCTACATACTACGATAGATCCGAATTGTTTTAACCTAATTCTCCTGCACTATCAATGTGATCTATTTCAATTTCGCCGGAGTGCACGTCTAGAGAAACAGCCCGCCGTGTATCTTTTTCACACTTTGGCGTTTTACCACAATTGTTATGTTATGTTTACTACATAGATGGTTACCTATCCATGTGGGAATACTGAACAGTAACAAATAATAATAATAATAATAATAATAATAATAATAATAATAATAATAATAATAATACAGAATCCACGATAAAATTCGGCATTCAGCACAACTCATAAACGACCCCTAACCTAAAAAGAACTAGAACATCCATAGGACAAAATGAAAGAAACTTAAGACAGCAAAACAAGCAATGAAATAGAAGGAAGAGCATGTAGAGAAATGTGCGAAGAATTACCGTAGATATTAAATGTTGAGGTCCTTGCATATAAGATTTTTGAAAGGTACGGTAGCTCAATTCGAAAGACCCTTTTTAGACAATCCTTCGAAAGTGGCCGCTGTTCTATTAATAAAATAAAATCTTCTACAGTTGAGCTTTGCGGCTTTGACCTGGAGAATTAAAACAGACTTACTTAGCATAGTGCGCGCCTAGCCGCTTCAATTTGAAAGTTTTCGAAAAAAAATCCTTGGATTTTGTGCAGAAAAACAAGGGAGGATCCCCTTTCTAGACATCCACCTTCATCCTTCTTCTACTAGTATACAGTTCCCTTACATTTCAGCCTTTCAATCTCTCTGTTCAGAAACTGCAGGATTAGAAACCCATTAAGCCCCTTCATTACAGCGTGTGCGGCGTACTGGGTGGAAGGCATGGATCCCGAAATGTTAATCTTAAATCGATTTTAGGATCGCTTCCCACCCCAGGTAAACAGCGCTTCTATCGCTTCCGAAAGGTCAATAGATGCCGTATTTGTTTGGGAAGTATGGAAAACTGATGTCCTGTCGGCTGGCCAGCGAACGTGACTACACGGGCAAAACAACAAAACGTCTCCACACTTCCTCAGAAGTGCATGTGGAGCACGTGACAACGCTCAGATTTGGCGCCAAATCGATACGCAGGCAGTCGCGGCACGAGTAAGTCTGCACTGGAGCAAGAAATCTGCAGTGACAGCGTCAGCGTAGTCAGACGACTTCAGATCGAAGACGACGTAGAAGATGTTGGAACAGTATAACGAAAACAACAAGAACGAACTCAAATATATCATTTTAACGACAAAATGGGCACCCTTCAAATAAAATGGGACTCTTCTTAAGCTAAATTGGACACTCTTCTAAGCAAGCTTCACGTTTTTGAAATCGAACTGAATATCTTCCAAATCAAAAAGAGTCTCCTCCATGTTGAAATAGAGACTTTCGAGACAGAATAATTCTTTGTGCAGGGAGAATTAGGTACGTCTTTCTTTGAAATTTTAAAACTGATCTGCCCCAATAAGTGAACACATTGAAATTTTATAAAAACTTTACATTTTCGAAGAAAAATAATTAAACCGAATTTCGTTCCAAAGCGCAGGAAAGCAGAAATCATCATAGTATAGTGACAGAGTAGAATGCGCCATGCACTCGACCTGACAGTCGCAATTTCTTGTTTATTGATAGCAAACATTTTGTTTGAGCGGAGTAACAGTTGTAAACGGTACAGCAAGAGTATAATGGATGAAGGGTGGCGTTACTAAACCCGTTTTGGGATGCGCCACGCATTCTACTCCTACTGGAAGTCGTGGAGACGATTTAAATGGGTATTTGGTGTATATGACGACTTGCAGAGACGAGTCGATGGATAACAGTGCTTGATCCTTCCATGCAGGTCTGGTAGCAATTCACCGACCGCGGAGGGACGGAAGTCTTAACTGGCCTGGGCGGGAAACCAGGTATCTGGTATCGGCTGCACGCCAGAAATCTGAACCAGGAATCTGGTATCGGGTGCACGCGACAGCCGGCACCTCCTCCCACTGCTCTACACACCCACGACAACGATATCCTCTCATAGCAATTCCAACTAAGCAGCATGAACACTGTCAATCAAATAAAAACCATGAGGACGTAACCGAATATATAGTGCGATCTCTTCTTTACCATTTCAAAAAGCTTCCTTTATGCACTAATAGGTTCCGAAACACAACACTTTCTTAAAAAATACTAAATTTCAAACAGTGCGTTCACATATTGGGACAGCTAGATTTCAAAAACTTCAACAAAATATTACTAAATTTTCCTCGAAAAAATTCTTCTCACTTTCTTTGATTTGGAAGATGTTCAGCTTGATTTCGTGTCACATTTGTCTTGAAGAGTGTCCAATTTTTTCCTAAAGTGTTCAATTTGAGATGAAATTGAAATATGCGGAAATCACTTAGTTTTATACTATGTATTTCTTAATGTTTATTTCTGTGAAAGATGATGTGACATATGCAGAGGTAGACAAAGATGGAGTGTCGGGCATCCGATTGGAGAACGCGATAAGAGTAGAGGCGTCCATGTACGTCTACTTACAGAACACACCGGTGAGCCGTCGCATGTTACTTGAAGAAACGGAAAGAAACTCAATCACTGGCACCTGATAACAGCAACGACCGGGTCAAACATATAACAGCGCAGACGTCAAACGGTGACCATGAAACAAACCGTACACACACAGACGAGACAACTTGGCGGTCTAAACCTCCGCCTTCCACATGGACGGCGCTACAGGGTGTTCCAAAATAGTGATGAAGATTTTTTGGCACTATTGTAGTTTCGGGACTCCAGAGGTCGAGGAGGGGTCAAAAAAACATTTTCGCCCAAACTTCGCCTAGGGGGGTTATTTGTGGTGCTGATCATGAATCTGACATCCGAACTTCGTTTTACGCTGGACTACGGTATGTTACGGTAGGTACTGGCGACTAAGGTTGTCGAGGTCATAATCACCGATTTCGCCCAAACTTCGCCTAGGGGGGTTATTTGGAATATTGATCGTGAATCTACATCCATTTTTGACATTTCGGCCGATTATGGTAGGTTACTGTAGGTAACGGTGACTAAGGCTGTCCAGGTCATAACCCTCGATTTCACCCAAACTTCGCCTAGGGGTGGGGTATTTGGGGTGCTAATCACGAATCTGACATCCGTTTTTTTAACTTTCGACCGATTACGGAAGGTTACGGTAAAACAATATTTCTGTTTGCTGCGAGTATTTCCGAAGAAATACCACGATTCTTGGAGGGTTTGGGGTTACGGTTGAACTGGATGAAACTTGTGTGACCAAGAGGAAGTACAATAGAGGGCGCTGGGTGCGCTGGCACCAGTGGCTATTCGGAATATACGAACGAGGAAGTGACAGATCGTTCCTGAGGTTGGTGCGCAGGACGGACGCGAACCCCTTAGAAGCTGATTAAATGCCGCCTGCTGTGCAAAGTTAAGGTGTTTGTTCAGATATTCTCAGGCGTTCTTTACCGGACGAAATCGGTTGTCATATCTTAGTCACCGGTACCTACCGTAACCTACCGTAGTCCAGCGTAAAAACGAAAAACGGATGTCAGATGCGTGATCAGCGCCCCAAATACCTCCCCCCCTAGGCGAAGTTTGAGCGGAAAAAAATTTCTTTCGACCTCGTCCTCGACCTCTGGAGTCCCGAAAGTACAATAGTGCCGGTTTTTAAATTAAATCTGTGAAACAACCGACAAGTTTAGACACCAGGCAACATTATATTTGACCGGATTCGAAGCGGCGCCCTTGGCGCGAATACAGAAGTCAAAAAGCTTCGTGAAGTTTTTAGCGATGAGCCGCAGGTCATCTGGAGACAGTCGTCCCCACTCCCGACGCAGAGATTTCTTCTGAGCCTCCAGGCTGTGGTGGCGCTAGGCACGGACCCTAGCCTTCAAAATAGACCACGTGCTGTAGTCCGTCGGATTCAGATCTGGGGAGTGCGGTGGCCATCCTGCAGACATGAAGAAGTCCGGAAAATTGGCCTTGCACCATGCTTTCTGTTTTTCGTCCCGTGTTCAGCGATTGAGTCTTGTTGAAACGTCCACTGCGCATTGCTAAAGTGCTGCTGTGACTAGAAACGTGCCATAGCCTCGAGGATGTCCCGCCAGTACACATCTTGATTTAATTTTTACTCCTTCGTCCACAAAAACCAGGGGATTTTTCCGTTGGTGTAGATTCCTTCCCAAACCATGGGCCCCCCAGATCATGACGATGTTAGGCGATGGCAGAGATGGTCAGGTCAGGTGCTGCCATTTTCGCGGTTGTGAGACGGTGAACAGCTTATCGTCCGTGATAAGTGTTCGCTCCCACCCGCGACCAGCCGCACGCAGCTTCAGCTGTCAGCATCAATGGAGCTGTTCGCGGTTATTGTTGTCCGTCGGGTGCTGGACTTTATGGACTTGTAGCGCTTGAATCCGCGTTCCTTTCTGGCTACTCGACGAACTGATGTAAAAGTGACGCCGACATCACGGGCGACTTTTCTCAGGAGACCCTCGGATTTGGGATTTTTCGCTTTTCGATGATTTTCCGGATCTGCGGCGTATTGAAACAGCGATTTCTTCCTCGTCCTGGACGACTACGTTCATGGCTAAGCTCCTTACATTAACGAGTTTCTAAGGAAACACTTGACCGAGCGGGTAACGATGTCGCATTACCGCCTTCCTTGACGATGAAGCTCCAAAATTGCAGCGCATGGTTTGACATCTTGAGAAAAATCGTAACTGGGACAAAATCGGGCGCAAATAGGGTCCGGGGAGGGGGTCACCATAGCATGGCGCGGCGGGCCGGCGAGTAGCTACATATAGTGAATGTAAATGCAGTCTTATCTCTTCTTTCGATTATAGATCCGCATCTTATGTGCTTCCTAATTGGACAAGGGAGAGAACTCCAGGATGTAGGCAATTTTAACGCGGGTGCGTCACTTGAGTCACACCCGGGGAGTCCCCTGCCCTGCCTAAATCTGTGCGTCAGCGGAGGAGAGCACAGAACAGAGCTACAGCATTGTTTGTTTGTTTTCTTTACTATCAGTGTGACTTGTTTCGTTTTTTTTTCCGTATTCGTGACACTTTTTATGAGGTAACCACCGGATCCTATTTGCGCTCAAAATAGAACTTGAAAAATTATAACACATACAGAAAGACACGCACAAAAAATGGCACTATTTCCGCTATGCTACAGATAAATATATTCGCTTACGAGAACGTCATACCTTCATCACGTTACTTTTGGAGCACCCTGTACAACCGCGCGTCTCCTAGGTCACTTATTGATTGTATACCCAAGTATACAACAAACTTAAGGCTATCTACAGATGTAATGTTATCTCTTTTACGAGTGCATAAGATAAACGTTTGAGAAAGAAGGAAGACAGCATTTGCACGAACAATGCAACGAAAAATCAACAGAATACGCAAGATCAGTAATCGAAAAGAAATCTACAGGCCACAAGGCGGTGCAATCCCAATCGGGGGAGGGGGCAGTCCATTACAATATCTAAAGAAATGGCACATGCAACACAACATATAAATATATAAATATATATGCCTACTTTACCAATTGCTCTGTTTCCAATACCAAAATCAGTTTTCTAGATTGCTTTCCTAGTCAGGGGGAGGGAGTAATGAAAATACACAGTAAATTGAACAGAAACCTGGAACAATTACAATACTAAAAAACCGCGAAAACTCGTTAAAGCAACGTTATTACCTTAATCAATTAGTGGATAGCGGTTTGCGATTTCTCTTCAAAGCAAATGGAGTTTTCGGTCGCAACCGTGCTGCCGCGCATAGTGCCCCACTGCATAGAGCATAGTCCCATAGTGAAATCTTTTTTAAAATCCCCCTGCACCGTGCATACTCCCATGATGAAATCTTTTTGATGTTTTAGCGTAACGCTCGGACATTTCCAAGGAAGGAGATCAGGTAAGTTAAGGCATTCATATGTTGTATTCCATGTTGTATGTATTGATGCATAGCTCCACTAACAATTCATAATGGACCCCCCCCCATTGGGATTGCACCCACAAGGTCATTAACATGTTCAGGAAAAATCATTTCTATGCAAAACGGCCTTCACATAGGTAAAGAACGTAATGCCCCCCCCCCCCGATTTCAATCAGAAACCACTTTGATAAGGGATAAAAGTGGGAGCTAATCACTGCATCTTTGAGATCGCCGCGTACTCCACATCCGTGTCATATAGTTAAGTAGTACACATTTAGCGTGCAAATGCCCGTCAGACAGCAGCACTTGCGTGCGGATAAACGCATGACCTCAAGAGGTTCCACGAACTGAATCCACAAATAAACCGACTGTATGCAATGTTTAGCCCCACAGGAATCTACTCGAAAAGACAGAGGGACACTTATTATCAAGACTTCTGTTTGACCGTAATCGACATGATTCCAAGAAAAAGCAAAAGCGCCAAGCACTTTTCGACAAGATTGCAAGGATTAGAAGTTCGGCATACTAATTTCGGTGCAATCCCAATCGGGGGGGGGGGGGCAGTTCATTATGAATTGTTAGTGGTCGCTACAGATCAATACATACAACATGCAATACAACATGTGAATGCCTTAACTTACCTGATCACCTTCCTTGTCCGAGCGTTACGCTGACATATTAAAGAGATTTCATTATGGGACTATGCACGGAGCAGGGGGAGGGGGGGGGGGGGGGGGGGGGGGGGGGGGGGGGGGGGGGGCACTATGCACGGCAGCACGGTTGTGATCCCAAAACTCTATTTGCTTTTGAAGGAAATCGCAAACCGCTATCCACTAATTGATTGAGGTAATACCGTTGCTTTAACGACTTTTCTCGGTTTAGAGTATTGTAATTGTTCCAGGCTTTTGTGGTTTTTTTCTTCAATTTACTGCGTTTTCAATACTCCCATCCCTGACTAGGAAAGCAAATTAGAAAACCGATTTTTGTATTGGAAGGACAGCAATTCATAAGGTAAGCATATATATATATTTATTTATTTATAGAAAAGTGATTCCAGACAAGTTGGCCTTCCGCAACATAAATCTCTCATTCAGGTCAAGATAGCTGATAGCTCAATAGCGTTATTTTAAGTGAGAACGAGAAACAATCGCTGCTCTTTGACAAAATTACTTCGCTTGAAGATAAGAAGATAATGCTATGACGGTTTCTACATATCTACTTCTATAGCGTTATTTTTATAGAATTGTATGCATTTTCGAATGAATGGGATAGCCGCTGAAGAATGAGTACCGAGAAAGACGATGTGAATTACCAGGAAATGTTCAGGAATCCTATGATCCTCTGTACTTTAAGAAAAAAGATCGGCTGTTCTTCTTAAAAAGCCTTTTAACGAGAAGTAAGTATAGTAGACTTGCCATCTATTCTAATGATAGAAACAAAACGCACAGACTCATGCAAACACCGTGAAAACACAACCGACAGGCATGAATGCAGCCATTCAACTGGCTCAGCTGCAAATATCGCCTCATCGGCAGCACGTCATCGGATGCTTACTCATATCTGCGACACTCAACATGCAGTGCTAATGACAGTCTGTTGATATGATAACGGACAGTAAGCTAGTTGAAGAAATCTGAGCTGACTGGCTGGAAGTCAAGACGTCATGGTGCCCATTTGCTGTAGTAGCCAGCTAGTGGGCAGGTCTTTGACCTCAACAATAACTACCCGACTGCTGAACGGAGGAGGTGATAAGAGGTCGGCAGAGCGCTGTGAGTCACATGGAAGACTGCACACGACTGAGTGCACCACGCATCTCTTTCCCAGGAAGAAGAGCGAAAAATTTGAAAATAACGCAGATGCCGGACTTCATTCTGGACTTGTGACTAAATCGCCAAGTGTAGAAAAGAGTTGCCCATCAAGATTTTGACGTTTGTCTCACAGTACCCAGGCGGTCGTCGCGGGATCACCTTCCCCTTCAGCTCGCCGTTCGATAGGGTGCGCTCGATAGTGAGACCATCGGTGGGATTTTTAGTTTTTCTTTGTTTTTTTTTGTCAGTTTGAGCCGTTTCATCGTGTTCGTTTTACACTTCTTGCGTATATCCCTGTTTCTCATGCTAGTCCTACACATTTTTTGTTTCTCGGCCGTTTTCGGCGTTTCTTATGCCGTTCCGCAATGTAATGCTTTTTGAGTAATTTTGTACCGCATATCCTTTTGCTTTATAGATGCGTAACGCGGAATAACGGTGGAGAACCAAAAAAAGTTGTGCACGACTAGCATGAGAAACACGGATATATTTTTAAAAAATTAACAAGATAAAACGGATTAAACTGAAGAAAAACACAACGAAAAACTAAAAATTCCACCGACGGTCTCACCACCGAGCGCATCCTACATATTGACGGGCTGTCGGAACAAGCAGTCCCGTAACGACCTTCTGGGTACTGTGAGACAATTCGTCCAATTCTTGACGGACAACTCGTCGCTATCTATTGCGATTTAGTTGCGAGTTCATTCAGGACAATGGAAACAATCTACAAAAGACATTTGACCGTCAATGGGTCACTCGACAACGCAGAACGCCGCTATTACAGACCCGCGTTTTATCTGCTTCCGAATTGAGCAACGAAGGGAACTCCAGGATGTAGGCAATTCGAGCACGGGTGCATCACTCAAGCCACACCCTGGAGTGCCTTCCCCTTCCTAAATCTGTGCTCTCCTCCGCTGACGAGGAGGAGAGCACAGATTAAAAAAAGAAACAAGGAAAGAAAAGAAGAAAAAAGGAAAGGGAAAGAAGACGCGAGTTGGCCAAAAAAAGGTCAGAGAAAAAACGAGTGCTTTACTAGCGCACAAACCGCGCAAATAAATATGTCGGTTCTTCCATTTGAATCACTGAAATAGTTAAGGCACAGTGGTCGAAAAAAAGACCACGGTGCATAGCAGAGGCTTACGGTACTACTATCACAAGTTTTAACTAGCTGCAATCTCTATAAGGTGGATCTTATTAGTATTAGCATGTGGGAGACGGTACGCACCCCACTAAGTTGTAGTCTCCTTACAAGGAAAGGGTCTGAGGCGTATGTCTGAACGGGGGAGCGACTCATATAGGAAGAATCCCCACCCCTCAATTAGTATGAAAATGTGTTTATTTTTCGTCAAGTCAATAAACCCAAGGAGTAGGGGGTCACAATGGGATACGGCGCAGCACGCGTTCGGAGGTCTTGTACGCCCGCGATGCCTCTGCCGGCAAGCGGCTCGGACCGCAGTGGAAGTTGGGTTACCTCATGCGAGGGAGGTCGGGGATTTGGTTCTTGTGCGCTAAAAAAAATCATCATATGACAAGGTCTAGAAGCACTTTTCATTCATGGTAGAGATTTGGAATGAGACGGTACATGTCGTTAATCATATTGACTTTTCTCTACCTTTATAATGCCTTTTATATAATTAAATTGTTTTGCTATTTAGATAATAACGTTGTTTATTAAAAAGTTTTCATGAAGCCATAGCTAATTACCTTTCAAATATTAATATTAACGATGAAAATCTGGTTCTTATCTCCTTACAGAATAATGGCAAATATTGCTATTGTTGATAGAGTTCAACGATATCTTATTATGTGCTCCTCCTCCTCACTGAAGCGTCACGACAGGACCATAAAAGAAACGGTCACATGAAGAAAATGACAAAACGAACCTTTCCTCCAATCTCATTCTTCTTACAGCTTCCATACAGGAATCTTCCCGTCTTCTTTTCTTCAAACTTATCTCCTGTTTCTCGATTCCATACATTTGATTCTTTTCATTCATTTGCTAAAGCTAATATCCGCGAAAGATGAGAAACAGGACAAGAAAGAGCTAACACAAAAAAGATCAGAAAAGCAGAGAAATACGAGACCCACAGTTTCTTGAGCAATATTGCCTCAGGTGAACCGTTTTACTCCAAAATGAAGTTTTTTCAGTGTATCAACTTATGGCATAGTGTCACATACTCAAAATGTTGCAGCGTAACACCCAAAATAGTGGGAGTGGCTATGGAGCGAATTACAGCAAGAGTACTAAGCGGGCTGGTGCCCGCTGTACACCGCCAAGGTATCTTAAAACGGGTATGTTAGATCAGCCACACTCTGGAGTTCCTTCCCTTGCCTAGTTCTGTGATCTCCTCCACTGACGCGGGGAAGAAACTACAGAAACCGTGTTTATTTGAGTGTTCCACGACCATGGTCTCATAATGGATCGGGCACCAGCCCGCTTAGAACCAGAGCCTCAACGTGGGTCTTTATTTTATACGAAACACGATCCTTCATAAAGCTTTTTTGCGAACCTTTTCTTGAACTGCAAGTTTAGTTCTTTTTTCAACGGCCAGCCAAATCAGTTGTTGATTGCGAAACTTTTTGCTGGAACTACGAGCTCAAACAGGATATTTTTCCGATAGAACGCTTCCTAAAGGTTCCCCTTTTGCACCTCTTTTGCCGCGTTAGCTAACAAAGAAAGGATACCAGGTAGCCATGGCACTTTGAGATGTGATGAATATCACTGGATCAGGGGTGTGCGTAATTACGATCTACGATTTTACGATTTACGGCCATTTTTGTCGAATTTTTTTCTTTACAATTTACGATTTACGCCATTTTGGGTCGTGAATCGTAAATTTTCGTAGATATGATCTTTGATCAACGACCAACCAGCGTCCAGATTTATGTTGAGTTATAAAGATGTGCCCACCACTATGTTCTCCTATTACAGCTCATTTCCGCTTCCATTGAGAGTAGTTTTTATGATCTAATGTGTTAGCGTGGCAGAAAACACCGTCAGGCTTCTCCTCGAATTCGACCTATCTCTTCGCCTAACTAACTTTTCCATTTCCCTAACATTGAAAGCGCTGTCGTTTGAAATCGGACCAATTCAAGAGGAGAAGCGACTGCAATACAATATTTAAAAGAATAAGCTCCTGTCTAGGAGGCTGAGCATCGGACCAGCGCTAGCAAGGCACATCGCATTCCTACTGTCAAAGGTGCATAGTTCCATTCCAGCCAACAGAAAAACATTCGAGGCAGTTTCTTAGAGAAAGAAAGATGCGTATTCTTTGACCTTTGTTTGGTAATAACGTCTTTTCGAATAAACATTTTCCAACATTCTTGAAACGTGTAAAAATTGATTTGAAAAATATTTCACTAGCAAAAAGACGTCAAAAAGGGAAATTGTTTGGTAAGAAAACTGTTCAGCTTTAGCTAAAAATAAGACGACAAAAAATATTGAAACACGTATGATTAAGCAGAAAAACTCTTTGGCAATTTAGTTGTACTGCCCACAGGTCTGTTTAATCTTACGATTCACGGTTTACGATTTACGATTTACAACGGTTTTCCCGTAATTATGATTTAAGATTTACGAAATTTCAAATTTCCTTTACGCACACACCGCACTGGATGCGGCATCAAACGCCGATTCCAAATATGTGTTCAATATCTGCTAAACGCTTCTACGGACGAAGTTGTGGACCTCCAGTCACAAATGAGTGAGCGCAATTAGGCTGGAAACAGCAGCCGACTGCCTAGTAGTGCTGGCGAAGTGGATAGGTGAGCGGTGCGGTGAGACCGAATGGTTTGAGATTCGACTCTCCTGCGATGCAGCGCTCTTGCACTTCCAAAAAAAAAAAAACAAGTTCCCTCACAACCAGCCAAAGCGCTCTGTGTAAATTTGCAACGAAAAAGGTAGTCAGAGAGGAGACCTGATTCATGCGTACTATACAGGGTGGCTGAAAAGTTCGGGCAATTTTTTGCGGCGCTACTTTTGGCCTTGAAATTGAGGTTTTTTGTTATTTCTGTTGTTTCCGTTGTATTCCTCGCGCAATTTTGATCTAGAATCTGTTGCTCCAGTTTTCTCGTTTTCAGTTGTGCTTGCGTTATGTCTCGTGAAAGTGAACGTATCACCGTCGTCGAGCTGCACAAGACGGGAATGAGGACCGCGGACATAGTTCGAACAACCGGCTTCAAACAAAGGACCGTCTACAAGATTGTAAGACGCTACAAGGAGACTGGCGGGACCTCGGACCGTCCCCGCAGCGGCCGTCCCACCACTGCGACAACACCGGAGAACATCAACAAGGTTCGTTGTCGCATTCGCCGTAATCCTGAGGTGTCGATGAACAAGATGGCTACGGATCTCGGGATCAGTAGGGAACGAGTCCAGCATATTGCCAGGAGGAAGCTGGGATTACGCAGCTACAAAGTAGCTCGTATTCACTTCCTCAACGACGCGATGAAAGCTGAGAGGTTGAGGAAATGCAGGCGAATGCGTCAGCTGGTCGGCGATGGTCGCTTGTCGAAGGTGCTGTTCACCGACGAGAAGATCTTCACGGTCCAGCCGGTTCACAACCATCAGAATCGGAGCCGTGGGCGACGAGCCATTTTGGCGAAACCGGATTTTCTCTTCAGCAGGACTGGGCACCAGCGCATTCCGCCAAATCCACGATCGCCGTTTGCGAGGAGCTCTTCCCAGGGTTTTGGAGCAGGGACATCTGGCCATCCAACTCGCCTGATCTCAACCCGATGGATTATTCTGTGTGGTCGATCATGGAGCAGAAGATCTCCACTACAAGATACGCCACCGTTGAGCAGCTGAAATCGGCGTTGTTGAGATCCTGGGACGAGATTACAGCGGAGCAGTGTGCGACCATCATCAGCGACTTCCCAAAACGACTGCGAAAATGTATTGAAGCCAAAGGAGGAAATTTTGAGCACTTGTTGTGAATTTTCCTGTTGTATTATGTTGTTGTTGATCTAATGAAGTTTCTGTTATTTTTGTTTGTAAATCTTTGGCGTTTATGTAGTTTTTTCGTACTGCTGAAATACTTTGAAAAATTGCCCGAACTTTTCAGCCACCCTGTAGAGCTTTCACAACTCCAGAGGTGGAGAAGTTCCTTCACCCAAAGCTTGCCTAAAGAGGTTATTTAAGGCGCTTGTCACTTATGTGAGGTCTGTTTGAATTTTCGATTGATTACGGCGGATTACTATAGGTATTGGAGCACAGGGAGAGTGATTCTTTTTCAACTGTAGATATAAGTGAGCTTGGGTGATTCTTTCTCACCCATACCTATAGTAACTCGTAGTAATCAATCGAAATTTTAAAAACGAACCTCGTGTAAATGGTCAGTGCCTTACATCACCTTACTGCGAAGTTTGGGAGAAGAAACGTCTCCACCTCTGGAGACATGAAAGAGCAAAAGTATCTCTGAATCAGTTTTCCTTTCTAACCACCTTTTCGTCGCGAATTTACAGAGAGTGCTTTGCCTGATTGTGGTGGATCTTTTTTAAGAAGTGCAAGACCGCTGCACAGCAGGAGTGTCGAACCACTAACCATTCAGAATCATTACGACGCTCCTCTTCGCCACGACTGCTCGGCAGCCAGTTGCTGTTTCCAGCCTACCTGAGCTCGCCCTTCTGCGAATGGAGGTCCACAACTTCGTTCGTAGAAATGTTTAGTAGATATGGAATACATATTTTTAATCAGTGCTCGAAGCCGCGTGCAGTGGTAAACATCTCAAAGTGCCTTGGTCACCTGATATCCTTCCCTTGTAAGCTTCCAAATGTGTCCTGTGTTTGTTTCGCTACATTTTCGCATCTCTCGGCGATTGTCCAGAGAGTCTGTTGTTCACGACGTCAACCAGAAAGTTGGCATGAAACTATCCGTAAACATAGACTCGCCGATACACTTACAACCGAAAAAAAAAACCGTCCGAGTTGTCCGGTGCGCAACGCCCACAGCTGCGCGGTTCAAACCTGGTTTTTTATTAGCTATGGAGCGCCCTCACTACAGGCTCTATACGCTGGAGCCAGGGATGAGGGACATTAGTGACGCAAATAGGGTCGGGGGGGGGGGGGGGGGGGGAAGGCCGGGATTTTCTGTCCATCAGAAGCTCCCCCCCCCCCCCCCTCCTCCCCGACCCTATTTGTGCCGGATAAGCACGCAAATATCACTGGCTGCAGCGACTGATTAGCAGAGGGATAGGCAACTGCGTGTTCCCGTAACGATTTCCTTGAATTTCACTCCGAAACTACGGTGCGCAACTCAGACGGGTTTTTTTCCGGTTGTAAGTTTATCAAACACTTAAACATGGAATGGTCCATGTTCCATGTCCCTAAACAGTATGCGGCTTTTGTTAGCGACTCACACTATGAGAATATTCTAAGGCCTAGACAAAACGAAAATGCTCTGAGTTCAGGTCTTCAAGCCCAAGTGTGTTCACAATGGCAGCCATTTGGTCTCCGTCTTCAGCCACTATAGCAGTAAGGCCAAGGAAGGCACTTGCATCCACGACAAACTGCTCCCCAATTTTACCATAGCCAAACGAGTTCTCCAACCAGCTGTCCAGCTCGCCAGCCGGGAACATGAAAATGCGCCGTCCCGTCATCTTAGGGATGGGGACCACAAGAGCAAATAGAGACCGTAAAACGAATAAGCAAGAACAATCATCCAATCAATACTGATTATAGTTAAAGCATTTGCCGACAACTGGCGATACGAGGTATAGGTTACTGTAGTAATGAAAATGGTGACGGAATTTTGATTTGTAAATCTCGCAATATAGGCTTCAAAACAAAGCTCAAACTATCAACAAATGAATAATATTCACCACTTCCTTTTTTAGTTTTGAAAATTCAGCACATAATGCTTTTCCCTTGAGGCAGATCCTAGAAAACGGTGGTCATCACATAGGAAAGACTTTTGTGCCGATTATAGTTGAGCTCGACTGACCTATTAGAATAGGCATTGTTTGTATGTTTATTACCTACATACGTGTCACTTATGCACCAAACTAACACTAAAGTAGAAAGCATCCGAATGGTTTTCATTCGAATTTAAATATTCGAATTCGAATGTTCAAAAAATCTCGTTCTTCGAATGCATTCGGAATCGAATATTCAAAAATGGCGTGTTTCGAATGCATTCGAATTCAAATATTCGAAAAATCGCGTCTTTCGAATGTATTCGAATTCGAATATTTGAAATTTGTGATATAGAAAACCATTCGAATATTCGAAAAAATTTCGAGAACACAATTATAGTGCCGACCCATTTTCCATCCATTATATCTTCTTTGGTAGCACTTAGCGCAGTAGAAGGGGCCAACTCACCTGCATCCCTCCCTTTTCCACACTATCTACACATTCCACTCCCCTGTGGCTGATGTAATGAACAATACTTGTTTGGAGAAGATATAACACAGACTTTTTCATATTTTTTCACCTTCACAGACCATTATATTAGCCAAATATGCTCATATAGTCATCGAAATGCACATTATTCACCCCACAATGGGATTAATTGGCCCCGAACTTAATCTTTATGGATGAAGCTAAAAGTCGGCATAAGTTAATCCGGTTCATGTGGCGAAGATGGGCAGCATTGGAAGACGGTGGCGCGGTAACCAATCATAATGAAACAGAGCTCCAACCGATCACACGCCAGCCAGTCAGAATCGTGACCGTACAAACCTTTTCTGAAATGCACGCCAATTTAATGTAATCTGATTGACTGGCGCACTCCCACCACCCAATTCTGCCCACATTCGCAACATGCACCGTTAGTCCCTCTCTGGGATGCGCCACACATACTTATACGAAATGTTGTGTATGCAACATGAGTACGTATTTGGACTACACAAGGACTTGCGATGGCAAACCGTTGGGTAAGTCAGTATTTTATATTTCCCATACAAGTCTAGGGGTGCGTGTGACGCAGTCGGAGTAGGCGCGACTGTCGCGTGCACCCGATACCAGGTTCCTGGTTCGGATTTCCCGCCCAGGCCAACCAAGCCTTCCATCCCTCCGGGGTCGGTGAATTGGTACCAGACTTGTCTGAGAAGGATAAAGCGCTGACTTGTTCATCGGCTGGCCACCGCAAGTCATTGTATGGTCAAATACGCATTCATGTCGCCTCCACGACATCCCGTAGAAGTAGAATGTGTGGCGCATCCCAAGAAGGAATTATGTAACGCCGTCCTTTATCCTTTATCCTTATCCATACAAGTCTAGTACCAATTCACGGTCCTCAAAAACGAAGGCTTGGTTGGTATGGGTGGTAAAACAGAGCCACAGCCCTGGAATCAGGTGAGCGCAAGCGACAACTGCCGTCTTCCCCGACTGCGCTACCACACGCCTACTGTACTGCATACTAGCAATCAACAATTAGTGATGGGCATATTAATACATGATCGTTTTTCAGAGACCATAACAACCATAAACCTAGCTGCCCATGTTTCCTGAATATCGACACGAAACAAAACGGTATAGGATCGTTGGATAATCGTTCCAAAACCGAACAGCATGCGATCCCAAAAATTGAGGTTTTCAGTCATTCGAGAATTCCACTTTACTTTCCAAAAGACAGAGCGGACACGTCTAATAGGATTCGCGTGGAGCGTTTGTGACCTCACAACATAACAAAAACATCAAGATTTACAGGCTGCGGAACACGGAGTAAGAAGGCATCAATATTGCTGGCACCCAGGTAACAACTAGCGGTAAGAACAGGAATTAACCGTCGACATATGAGCACATTTATTTGAAAAATTGAAAAGCAACTATTTATTCTTGTACTGCATAACTAAATTTCACCATAAAACACTTCAAGTATCAAAAACTGTGCAAAACGTCGCTCACAATGAACAAGGGCTCTCATCATTCAACAGAAAGATCTATGTTTCTATTCTAGTAGATGCAAACCTAAACCAAAACATAAACTAAAAGCAACGCGTTCGACTAACACAAAGAACAAGCAATGATTCAGCCGCTAAACATCAAGACCACCGGACAGACAAACAAATAGTCAGTCATCAGAAGATGCGGTACGGCATGAAAAAAAAAAGATATTAACGAGCTGACAAAGAGAAAGACTTCACTACTACTGATATACAACAGCTAAAACGCTCACACCGACAACTTAGCCTGAGTTCACATAGATGCAAAACATTGTTCTAACCTATGAAACCCCTCCCCGTTTGGCATACTTATTCGCCATTTTGTACCTCCCATTCATGGTTTATCATACAGACCTCTTTTATATTCATACAGATTTTATCAGAACCAAGCTCTTCGTAGTCGGCATAATCCATGTGATGCGCTATAATAATAGCAGCTTCTCCTGGATGGCAAACTCCATGAGGCGATAGCAGAATTCGTGCTTCTCCTGCTCGGCATATTCCATTAGGCGATGGGCGATCAGACAGTGAAGATGAGTAGTGATATCAGAATTTGAATTCTGATCGACGACGTACTCCACGAGGCTGATCTGATCGTCGCTCATTTGCTAAACGTCACAATTAAAGAGATATTCAAGGTATTTCAGTGGCATTTACATTCTACAGTTACATGAGTTCTCATGTAATAAATAAATAAATAAATAAATAAATAAATATAGCATTTGAGAAATGTATCTACCAGTTAGATCTCGAAAACAACTCCCTTCTGTAAGGTACCCCCTCTTCATCTTAAATGCGTGATCAGATAGTGAAATCTTTAAAGACTGCTTAAATCGATGTCTAGAAAATAAGTATAGTCAGGAGGAAGGTGCATCAAGTTCGGATTTCAACGATATTTTTGGTCTTCTGTTGTATAGTTACTTACACCACGCTCCGCTATGCTCCCATCGCTGCGTCATTGTCATCGCCTGCTCATACCTTCCAGGCGCTGCCTTCGCTCGCATCACTCACATCGTTACCGTCACGAAGTATGAACAGGTCCTTAAAGCAAGTATGTTCGATCAGCCGGATTCAGGAATTCCTTTGCTTTTCTAGGTGATTGTTTCAAGAGCATACTCGATACGGTCCCCTCAATGTCACTGAATTTCGCACGACATCGCCGTCTGTCGCTGAAGTATAAGTCATGGGGCAACACCCGTTCTTCAACCTGCTCCTATAACACTACCACTCCCATCCCTTTGGCTTGATCGAGATCTAGCGGCTATCTTACGGAACACTGGAAGACAGTCTTTTCTGCAAATTCTTTCGCAACGCAGGGGTAAGAACCTATCCACGGTTAAACAGGTCGCACGGTTTGCTGCGCTAGCCTAAGCATCAAATTTAATCTCATCTTACCGTCCGATCTTGCAAACGGGCTCATGAAGCGGCCACAGTCCACGCGTGCTGTTTTTTGCTACCCTGTTTTCTTGGCAAGAAAGGCGAACAACGACCTGAAAAGAAACGTTATCGCAGCCTTTCAAATTGCATCAAGATTAAGTTTTTGGTTACACTAATCTATTTCGTGAAAGCCTGTCCTTACTTTGTTAGCTCTGTCCTGTCCTTACTTTGTTAGCTACTTTGTTAGGCAGAGGAAGATATTACCCACTCCACTGCCTTCATTTGAATTCGTACTTCCACTACTTTATTTTGCCGTAATTTATGAGGTATCTTGCCAATGACTTTTATGAAGTCGAGGTAGCCGACATCCTCTGGAGCACTGTTCTCAATGAAGAGGTCAATCGTTGACTACTTCTATTTAGCACATGGGTTTCAGTTGACCTTCTTTTGATGGAACCGCGTTTATCAGGTGATAACAATGGGTAAGAATACAGATGCTTCACTCTCTGTTTCACTCACGTTTCTTTAGCAGGAGCGACTTCCTTTCGCTTGCAAGCCGTCGTGACACGCTATGTGCTCTGAAGGGCAAACGATTTGACCACTCCTCAGTCTTCGCGAGGATGGTTCCATACAACTACGGGAACAACCTGACGACCGCGATCGCATTGTTGCAACATACGCGACTTCGTGGACCGAGATCGACCGCCGAGCCAGAGAGATTCATCGCACTGCCGTCGTCTTTCGCGCGCGCCAATGCTGAGGTTATTTGCCCGGAAAATGTGACTCTCTACGTATATGCTGACTGGAGCACGCTGGCCAAGAAAATGCTGACGATGAAAATCACGACTTCAATCATCATCGTTTGGCCCGATGAGATTCCGAAGAGCCGTCCGATGAGGCAGGTGCTGATATGTCTGGAGCGCCATCTGCAGTGTGGTGTAGCCCTCGCATTTTTCCCAAGTCCATACGAAGAAGACAACGCCGAGGCTTGGACCGCTATGGGAAAAGTATGCGCTGAGTATGTTAAGTATGTGACCGGGCTAAAGCGAAGATTCGACGCAATCGTCTGAGATCACTATAGTGACGCGTTAGACCACGTTACCTACACGCATCCAGCGCTGACGCTCGGAGCGCATCCCCGATACGGGAAAGCACCGTTCATCGGCCGGCAAATAGTGTGGTTCCTCGAGAAGTTGCGCAAAATAAGAGGCGCAAGCAGGATCACCTGCCGAACTTCTGGGTAGTTGAGGACCCAGAACATCGTCGCCATGATTGTCGAATTACTTTCGATATGCCGAGCCGTCGCCGCCCTATGGACAGGGAACCGACATCTGGACCGAGCGCAAAGCAGCCGCCAGCCGACCGCCGCCGTCGTCGCCACGACCGTGAGACGAGCTACGAGCCCAGCCGCCGTCGCCACCGCGAGGACATGGAGTCCCCACCCAGCTGGACTGTCGCCGACGACGAGAAACCGTTCCAACGACCGTTGCCATCGTCAGTACAAATCCAGTGGAAGACTAGATCATCGTGAGGACCGCCAGCCACATCGTCCCGGTAGACCGTAGTTGACTGACCCTAAGAGTCGGGACGACTCTCCGTGTACGGGGGGCATGTAACGAATCCGTAATGCTAGGTTCTATGCTTCTGTGTCATTGCTATCTCATTTTGTAACGTACTGCATAGGTCCTGAAACGATTCCCTTAGTTGCAAGTAAGTACCGTACCCCAGCGCCTATAAAAGGCGCGTCCTCAGTAGTTGGGTGTTCACTTTTGTGCGTGTCCGGACTGCGAGTAGCGGCTCTACTAATAAAGCTCTACGATGGACTACCCTAGACACCGACCAAGGCCCGAAGGACTGGGAGATAAGGCAGCCGGAACGCGTACGAAGGATACAGGAGACGCGAGATCAGGAATACTCATATTTTCTTAGACTTAAGATGTTTCTCTACGGTGTAAGGGACGAATCCACGAGTTTTCACCTTTATGTGCAAAAGTGATGCTGTACCTAAAGGCCCTGCTACACTCGGCAGCAGAAGCAGCGGCAGCGGCGGAGAAGACGTTCTTAGGGTACCACATTTTCAAACTTACCGTAACAGCAATCGTCGCAGGACCATCGCTCCGTTTGTTCGGCGCTGGCATCATGTCAACTCCAGGGTAGTCATAATGGAGCTACTGCATTGTGGAAAGAGAGGGTTTCATACTGTTTGAGGCTGTTCTGAATGGAACATTTTGGGAGAAAATGCAAGTTGACGGTTTTTCAGAGCTAGCCTGTAAGAGTGCTCAAGTATCGTCACCTAAGAACAATCGAATAGGTCAAGGATCCTAGACCTTTGTAATGCAACGAACAGCAAGAGACACAGAACCTGTTTTGTTGTGAGACAGCGATTTCACGCAAACCTTCAGCTTCCTATAACACTAGTTTCATGAACTCCGCAAAAATGAAACATTTTTCTACTATTTGAAGGATGGAGATTCCCGTACCACTAAGACATACACCTGAGACCTTTTCCGGATCAACCTGAATACCAGGTCCCTTTGAATAAGAACATCCAGCTTTTACTTTTTCTAAAATTAAAATCTCAAAAAGATGATCTAAGGAATGACAACAACTCAAATACCGCAACTGAGTGTCTGTAGCTCTGCGTTGGTTTGCTCTTCTCACAGGTTTGCCGAACGTATGCACTGATGAATCACGAGCGTAATAATACTACGGAAAGCTCAAAAAGAGCCGTTTACTCCTACTTTTAGGCGTATGTTATACTTCGGCGACGCTGTTGTCGGCGACGTCGGCTACAGTGTTGCGCGGGCTGCTGCGCACTGTCGCACCACCGATGTCGCCGAAGTATAACATAGGCCTTATGCGGACTGAAAGTATATATTCGCAAGATAGTGCACCATATTGTATAGCGTCGAACAAGGCTAATAGAGAGCGCATACTATATTTCTCCGAGACACTAGGAAAACTAGGCAGCTGGAGTGCAAACGCTCCACAAAGTCTAATACGTCCGCATCGAACAACGAACCAAATTTCACCAAGAACTCTACGCACCCTTTTCAGCTGATAATCAACAAGAACTTGGTAAAAGCAACCAGTATTCGCGAATGTGCGTCGTATGGTTTCTCACACTTTATTAGAACACCACAAACATCAATGATACCTGTTGCTACTCATGAACATTAGGACGGACAATTGCACAGGACAATATGTTTAAGCTGGGCGATAACACAGTCAAGCGCTAGTCGCTTTAACTAGTTTAACACCACATTTATCCTAATAGCTGGGACCATCGCTTTCATTACAGGAACTGGGCAGCATGATCTGCACGAGTAAAGAAACAACAACACATTTGTTGCCTACATTGAACTAACTCATTTTTATATTAGAATGCTACACTAGAATACAAACTGTACAACGCACTAGATGGACAGCTCAAATTTGACATCAATCTGCGCAGCTCGTGCCAGGTGGACGATATCGGATAACTTCACCACCATCTTCGCAGCCTAAATCGGAAAATTCAATTTATTTTCATTTACTTATCCTACTATAGAGGCGAGAATATGATTTTATGCTTGAAGGAAGGCACCATTCCAGTACTTGGAAAAATAACAAAAAAATGTAATGGGAAAAAGTGAATTGCACAAAACCTAGTAC
Organism: Heligmosomoides polygyrus bakeri; assembly: GCA_947359475.1. Taxonomy (NCBI): domain Eukaryota; kingdom Metazoa; phylum Nematoda; class Chromadorea; order Rhabditida; family Heligmosomidae; genus Heligmosomoides; species Heligmosomoides polygyrus. The sequence continues at coordinate 89,784,881 of OX375870.1, forward strand.
AAACCGTTTTGAGCAAGAGCTTTCACTACAATGAATCCCGCATAACAGAGTCAACAAGAGACACCGACCTCGACCAATCCACAAATCGATTCCAGGGTCCACATCAACCATACCTCCTGCTTCATAGGGTTCAAAAAAAACTAGCAGGCATGGATTCGAAGGATGAAACACTGAAGTCTTTGACCGCGTATGTCAAATCAAAACTTAACTCAAACTCAAATCAAAATATCGTCGTATTGATATCACTTCGGAACACAACGAGTGAAGGAATCCAAAGTAAAATCTTTTGAAACAATCCCTACACTTTAACCTTTTTAAAAGGTAAAAACGCGAAAGTTTCTTGCCCTGTCGATTTTCTCTCTCTCTCTGCCAAAATTCGATCTCTTAATAGCATTTAAAACGCTCGAAGGCCTAACCAAGCTAAGGATCACCACTTTCGTCATCCCCACTACCTCTCACATAAGAAGCGCAGACGTGAAATTTACAGTTGTATCAGCTAAAACGTTGGTTACGTCAAAGCTTTTCAGCAGTAGAACTCATACCAATGTTAGCGATGTTCTTATTTCTTTGAACTGTTCAGTAAATTATGTCACCTTCGAGAAGCATGTTGCTAGATTTATTATTTAACGCTAAGTTTTATTTCATCCATCCAAGATCCACCCAACTGTGCTTGTCCGTTTTTTCGATACCGTTGTTGTTCTTTGTTTTTTTTTTTCTGAGAATATTATCGTTGCGTCAGTTTCGACGCCCACATTAAATAAGTAAATAAATGTGAAGTATGATTAAGAAGTAACATTCCCAGCAGTGGGCCAGATCTAGCTTGTACGCCGCGAGAATTGTCATGATTTCAGTGTATGAAAACATCAAGAACGCTTTAACAACCGCGATATAAATAAAGTATGGTGAAGGGTCTATATGTAGTTTTGTTTGAACGAATAACAGCAAACAGCATTCCTCTATGCACCTATCATGGGTGCGGCATTATTAAACGGAATAGAATTGTTACTATTACTAAACGAAATAGAATACTAATACCAAATATGGTTACGAGATTAGCACGGGTAGGAGAAATCATGAAATCGCAACATTAATGGCTTTGTAGATATAAAATTCTGTGCCCTCATAAACTCTATTACCTCAGTTGCCTTATGGAGGTTACGAAAGCGGTAAAATTGTCAAAAATACAGCCGAACAAAGAACATGGCAAGGTTCAATGAATAGCTCAAATCACCGTTCAAAGGAGAATCTACAGATAATCATAATCATGGCACACTAGATCTTCACTTTCACACCTCCTCCAAAGGACATACTATAACCTGGTTAAAAATTGAAACAAGCAACCAAATCATCCATAAAATCACGCAGCGAAATGAAATTCACATCCCAAGCACATATTCATTGCGCTCAAAAACACGATAAATACCAAGAAAGGCACGAACCTCATCTAGATTGTCACAGGGGAGGATCCTCAATTGAGAAGTTGCAATGAGTGCTTTAGCATCTTCGACTTTTGTTCCTGAGAAGGTAACCATCAAAACTAAAACGGAAACATTTTCGAAAGAAAAACTTCAAAAAAAGCATACCCTGAAGGCGAACAACAATTGGAATCTTGAGATCAAGTTCCTTAGCAGCCTTGATAATTCCTTGGGCGATAACATCGCAGCGCATGATTCCTCCAAAAATATTCACAAGAATGGCATTGACCTAAACAACATTCGCATTGTCGCAGAACTGCTACTTATTTCTTTAAAAAAGACAAAGTGATGAATGAAAGATGCCGGCGTCGGTCAACCTCTGTTTGGGATGCGCAAGGCGTTCTCCTCCTAAGGGATATCGAACAGGCGATCTGAATGCGTATTTGGCCTATGCAATGAGTTCCGGCGACCAACCAATGAATCAGTCAGTGTTTTGTTCTTCCCAAACAAATCTGATACCAATTTGCCGAGATCGAAGGGAAGGATGCTTGGCAGGCCCGGGAAGGACCAAAACCAAAAGCCCTCGACTTGGGGTGCACTTAACAGTCGGCGCCTCCTGGGTATAAATGGTTGGTGCAAATGGTAAAACAATTTCAATACGCCAAAAAATTTGATCTATTTTACAAGAAGACATGAAGATTTCTCAAATAAGAATGTGGACAGAAAATCAGCACCACCGACCGCGAAAAAATAAATGAACTGGCTTCTCAAAGTCGGATATACTTAACAAAAAGGGTTTTATAGAAAATGTTAGACGGCGTAAGCTTAAAAATATGACTTTTACAACTTAATAGGAACTGGTGCCGAACTAGGAACAATGCATCTGAAAAAAGCGGTGAAACCCTCTTTGGTACAACGTCGCCGTCACCTACAAGTTAGCAGGCGAAAAGAGTGTTTGCCCAATCATCCTCATATATTTCCATCTGAGGGATCCCGCAGCTACCAAGGACATTTTGTCAGGCTGTTTTCGCTCGATGTCATTTAAGCAGGAAAACTACAGAACAAAAGATACGAATTGCCTAATATCCTTGACAAGGGAAAGAAGTAAATAGAAGATTAAAGGGAAATTCTTACCGTCCCACGACAGGAGAAGGAAGAAAAATACGAATAGAAAAATAGGAATACCTAAGATAACATCTTTCACGAAAACGCCACCTTTTTCTCATCGGCGGTGATAATTTTGAATGCCTCTGTGACTTGTTCAACTGTAGCACCTCCTCCGACATCGAGGAAGTTGGCCGGTTCTCCTCCGTGCAGCTTGATGATGTCCATGGTGGCCATGGCCAAACCAGCACCATTTACTGAAATTTTGGCAGTAAAAAGTGTAGTAAGCCTTTAATAAAACAGAAAGAATGACTACACTAACCCATGCAACCAATGTTACCATCTAGACGGATATAATTCAAGTTTGCTGCAGCAGCACGTATCTGAAGCCATTTGGAATGACAAAGGACATAAATTATAGTTAAACGTTGTTTGATAAAAAATTTGCCTATTCATTAAGCGTCAACATCAAGAGAAAACCGTTATATCACAAAAATTTAACATTAAGCCTTTCGCAGGCCCGAAATGAGCTTGGAAACAACGAATTGTAGAAAACGACCAGAGTTCTAACACGAATATGATGATTCTACAACCCCACCGGATGTGGTACCAATGCAGAAAATCATTTCAAACATGGCCAGCCTCAAGCACCTAATCCATGACAGGAAAACGAAGCACAGCTGTACCTCCAATGGATCTTCCTGCTTGGAATCCTTGAGCTTGAACAACTCCTGTTGACGGAACTCGGCATTAGTATCCAGCAGCATTTTGCAGTCCATGCAGTAAACTTGAAAAAACCAAGATATGTAAATATAACTTCCACAGACATTGACACTGATAAACTAACCATTTCCATTGACATCTTCAGCCATTGGGTTGATCTCCAAGAGAGTAGCATCACTTTTGCGGAACAGCTTGTACAACTTGCCTATTATTTCCGCGGCTTGTGTGGCACAGTCGCCCTGAAAAGTTAGTGTTTATAGCGAATACATATCTAACCACAGTCGAAAGTAGCAGCACTTACACAGAATCCCATTTTATTTGCAACATCAGTGGCGATTTCCGGTGTAACGCCGACGCTCATGTCAATCGGGATCTTCACGATGGCCTCAGGCTCAGAAGCCGCCACTTCCTCAATGTTCACACCACCACGCGACGATCCAATCAGAATTGGGCCCTGGAATGATTTACGTCAGGCAGACTACTGGAGATAGGCTCTAACACACCAAACATATAATTTAAATATAATAGAACAGAAAGAACAATCCAGTTATAGTTCCAGAGGCTACGCTGTTTGTGTAATTAAAATCCATCATTAAAATAAATAAACAAATCAGTGGGGTATTGTAGCGGGGTAGTGGTGCTTTGCAGAAATATTCTACGCGATTGCGAAGTTGGAACAGGTCCATTTAACCTACTTCTAAGCCTGCCACCGATAAGCATAGTACTATGCGAAAAATAGCTTATTTATTTATTTATTTTGTGGCGCGAACTATCGCGCGGTGCCATACATGACACCCACTTGCAATACACATTAGAAACGGCATGACAACACTAACATATCCAAAGAAAGATTACAGAAAAATAAAACTAACAATTAGATAAAAAGAAAAGAACTAAATTCAAAACTCTTTCAATCGCTGGTCAATGAATTTCTTAAATCGACCGAGGGACAACTGAAGCACATTATCCCTGAGCAGTAGTCGAAAAACTCGAATGGTTCTAATGGAGAATAAGCTTCACCGGAGTTACCTAAGAGACCAAACTTGTTTTAGACAAAACGACACCCAAAGAAAGCTTTCATGAATGAGTATCAGCAGACCATGAATGTAGATGAAGCCTAGTGTTCCGATATAGTAGAAATGGAAGAAAGTATGGAAATGAAAGAATAACAAGGTGGAATCCACATAAGTTTCACGACACAATTGCCAAAAGATGAAAGCTATAAAAGCCACATGAACGAATCCCTGTACGAGATGCGCCACACATTTCACTGATTAACATGATAAAGGCAGACCGAATGCATATTTGATCTAAATAATGATTTGTGGCACCAATGGAGTGTTTCTCATCCTTCCACGACTTGTTTGACGCCAATTCGTGAAGCTCGCACAGATAGAAACCTTGGCTGCTGGTTAGCCAAGGTGGCGGAAGTGCTCAAACGATAATCAGCTGCAGGTTCGCTTCTTGTCTAGCCCAACCACGCCCTGCATTCCTCCTGCCCGCGAATCGGTAGCAAACTAGGATGTGAAGGGTAACACACTGACTTGCCCAGCGCTTGTGCATGTCATTGTATAGCTCGAATGCACATTTAAACCTCCTCCAAAAGGTCGCGAAGAAGTGAATTGGGTGGTGTTTATCGAATAAGGACTGGTTCGCGCCAACCTTGAATCCTATAACATGTCTTTTAGACAGCGGTATAGATCATAAAATAAAGCAAAACGAAAGTGAGAGTACAGATTCAGAATTTTTCTTACACAATGTGGTTCTTTCGCCACCTATCTCCAGACGAAGCTTTCCGTTATAACATAACATAAAGGTCAACACCAACAAAAAAAAACATGGCACCACGGAAAGGCTTCGTTAACTATAAGAACTGCAGGGTCGACATATGTTGCAAGCGGGTGTCGTTGGCACTACCTAATGAAAGAAGATTTAGACTGCATTGAGTAAATAAAGTTTAAATAGAGAACAATGTCGTAACACTTACACTTGTATTCCTGTCCAGTGTTATCGAGAAGTAATACTCACGGCGAGTGAACAATCGCTTGCAGACCATCACCTAAACTGCACTGATACGACAAAAACAGTAATCAGACATACCATAAAGACGGAACTGACATTCAATTTTGCCTAAAATAATTTTTAAAAAATCATTAAGGCGCTCCACGCTCCTCATGCTGATACTCAGTTACAATGGGTTATTCTGCATACTCCATGAAATGAAATGCACTAACAGAGGTTCAAATAGTAATAAAGGGAAATTTTTCATGCATATGCCTTCTACTAGGAGATCCCTTTACAATGTTCCTAACGTTAGAACATAATACGTCAATAATCACTTCCCAACACAAGCTGTGTGTAATTAAATGCACACCTTTCTTGGCATTGTAGTCTATAATATATGCCACCTATAGTTTAGGATTCATTTACAGTTCCCGTTTACATGATGTACTATATTGTAGCTAGGTAAGATACAATAATAAGTAAACGACATCATATGTGAAAATTAGATAGACGCCCACCTCCTCACACAATTTTCCGCGGTGATCAGTTTGCTTGGTAATGAGGTTTGAACCGATCATCATTTTTGCCTTTTCCATAGCCTCATCCGGTCTAAACATAACACTCCATAAAACTCTGAAGAAGAATACGACACAAGCCTATGAATTAGTTCTTACGTAAAAACAACTTGAACTCCACCCTGAAGACCAGAATCAAACCGTCCTTTGCCACGACCGCCGGCCAATACCTGAGCCTTGATTACATAGTCCTTTCCACCTAAACAGCAAAATGATGGGGTGATCAAAATCATTTGGGGTCGTAGCACTGAAGCGTACCTATTTTGATCGCCTGCTCTTTTGCCTCTTCTGCAGTTTTTGCAACACCGAAGGGTGGAACCTGGAAGACGTAAGATATCATAACAAGGCTGTGAACAAAAGTTTCTGAACAGCAACAAAAACAACAGAAAACAGAAGCCCTTGTCAACTGAAACCAGTAGATCTAGGCAACTCGCGTCAAACAAAAAGGTTTATTACCCGACCACTACTGAACGACTACTCTTAAATAGTACAAATGAACTATATTCTACCAAGCAGCTTACGTTAATGTTCTCCAGTCTAAGTAAGGCCATTCCATGATGTTCTTGCAACATTAGGGTACGAGCCGACGCACATGCCACCTGAAATAGAATTCAACTTTCAAACAAAAAAGAGAAACTCTAAGACTAAACCAGCCACCTTATGTGTGTTGTTAAGGATCCTATGAGTTAGGCGAAACATGTTTCCTTGTAGGTTAACGAGACACCTGCAAAGATTGATAATGCAATATCGTGAACAAATATGAGCTACTACACTACGAAGAAAGCCGACAGCGATTGGAATTGAGCGCACAATAACGCCTAAGTGAACTCCGATCTTTGTTGAAATCCAGAGTATTTTGAAGTTACCACTCACTATGATACTTCGTTGTTTCACTAGCCAGGTATAATCCAGACACGTGAAGCAAATTTTATAACCATAGAAACCAAAAACTTCCAAAGAGCAAGGAATATGTGGAAAAGTTTCGAAGAAAATAAGAAAACAACGACACGTTTCAAGCACAGACTGAATAAAATGACTCGCCGATACACTTACAACCGGAAAAAAAACCCGTCTGAGTTGTCAGGGGTGCAACGCCCACAGCCGCGCGATTCAAACATGGTTTTTATTAACCATGGAACGCCCTTACTACAGGCTTTATACGTTGGAGCCAGGGATGAAGGGCATTAACGACGCTACGACGCTCTATGGGATTTTCTGCCCATCAGAAGCCCCCTCCCCCGACCCTATTTGCGCCGGAGAAGCATGCAAGCAGATATCATTAGCTGCAGCGACCGATTAGCAGAGGGATAGGCAACTCGGTCCCGTAACGATTTCCCTGAATTTCACTCCGAAACTACGGTGAATAACTCAGACGGGTTTTTTCCGGTTGTAAGCTTATCAAACACTAATAAAGCGATGTCCACCTGAGTAGGCATATATCTCAGACCTTTGCTAAATCCCTGAACTAGCAGAACTCTAAATGAAAGACTGCTCTTCATTGGGACACTATATCCAAACTGGAGCACATCTACGTTCTCTAATTCATCATAATCCTTAATGAAAATAGAGAGCCCTATCAACGAAAGCGTTTTGTAAGAACCACTTCCTTTGCAGGGGGAGGGGGTACCTTTTCAATTTTTCCACATAGCGTCACCTATAGCTTCATTCCACAAGGAAATTACGAGTACAGCAACGACCAGAAACAAAGGAAAAATATGATCAAAAAATGCAGTTAAACGACAAAACAGCAAGGATCCCAGAACTCCTTGGCTGCGTAACGGATGCTGCACATATTAAACACATTAATGTGAACGATCATTTCAACCCGAAAAAGCTTGCTTCTTGCTTGTTCCCCCTCTACACATTTTGACCAACACAAAATGGTTAGGATTGCCGGTGAAAGGGACATCATGAGGATGAACCGCCAGGCGTTCGTTATAGTAGGTAGTGTTTAGTAATTTAATTCAGTCTAAAGCAAGGTTTCCTTGCTTTAGAACTAGCTACGTGCCTGCACGGCGTGGACTTCTTATCTAGTAAGGGAAAACACGTCACAGTTCTCATTTCGAACAACTAAACGGCGAGCTTATCAGAGAACGAAACCAGCCGTTAGCAACACCATGGTGCTGGCCTTCTTTTACGGCTCCTTGCCTTTAAGATCCAACAATCCACATACGACACCAAGAAATAAATGACACTCGCAAACCAAAACATTTAGAAACAAATATTTCCCATGGGAAATTACCTCCCATTCATTTGAGCTAGGGTCTGATCATACTTCGCGACAAGAGCGATGAGAGCGCAGAGTGCGCAGCGCGCGGAAGTGTAAATAAGCGACAGCAGCGACTGGAGCGACAGGGCCTGTTCATACTTCGCGACAAGAGCGACTCGTCGCCCGTGCAAAACATGCATATCGATTAAAACCGAGCGCCGCGCCGCCGAAAAGTGTTCATACTCGAGCGCCGGCGCCGTCGCTCCAGTCGCTCTTGTCGCTCTTGTCGCTCTTGTCGCCTGTTCATACTTCGCGCCGGCGCCGGGAGCGACTGGGGCGACGAACGGAGTGTGGAGTACGTAATTACACCGCACTAGTGCTGGAAGGCACACTAGCGCTGGAAGGAAACGATTCCTGTTCGGACGTTCTTCCACACAAAGGTAAGGAGGGCTTTTATGTCTGAGCGACAAGAGCGATTGGGGCGTCGGGCGTAGTGTGGTGTACGTAATTGCACCATAACGTCTACTTCGTGGCCTAAAATATCAAGTGAATAGAGGTCTTCACGTCTAACTTCAACTTCAATTGCATTAGTTTTTGGAAACTGAAACAGACACAAGCAAACAGTTATATTAGCAAAAAGTTTCCGGAAACTGAGACAAACACAAGCAAACAGACATATTTTTAGTCAAAAAAAATTGCTAGAAACTGAAGCAGACAGAAGCGAACAATCATATTACCTACATCGTCAGTCTGGCACTCAAAATAGACATAAAAGCCCTTCTACCTTTGTGTGAAGAACGTCTGAACAGGAATCGTTTCCTTCCAGCACTAGTGCGCTTTCCAGCACTAGGGCGGTGTAATTACGTACTACACACTCCGTTCGTCGCCCCAGTCGCTTCCGGCGCCGGCACGAAGTATGAACAGGCGACAAGAGCGACTGGAGCGACGGCGCCGGCGCTCGAGTATGAACACTTTTCGGCGGCGCGTGCTCGGTTTTAATCGATATGTATGTTTTGCACGGGCGACAAGTCGCTCTTGTCGCGAAGTATGAACAGGCCCTTACACGGGCGACGGGAGCGACGAGAGCGCAGCTCGTGTGGCATGCGTGGCGTGCGCAGCGACAAGAGCGACAAGAGGATGGCACGTAAAAAACGATTACGGGGCAGCTCGCCCCGAGCATGCTGAGTCATCGCGGCGAGGCAGATTCCAGACGGAAGAGTCCTGGTGCCTACTCCGACCCTACATCTCTAGCCGCACGTGCAATTCATGCGATTGCTTTCCCACGATGGAGAGACTTCAAGGACATCCAAAAGAAAGAAGATGTGGCGGGATTTGGAAGTATCATTGTTACGAAATGGTGTCGTTCGAGCTCACAGCAAAGCGGTAGAGATATATATATATATATATATATATATATATATATATATATATATATATATATATATATATATATATATATATATATATATATATATATATATATATATATATATATCCTACCTCGAGATCGTCAGCTGTGCTATGAGTGGGCGTATAGGAAGACACTCTCAGACAGAGAGACCAGCACCTTTGTGTGCTGTGGATGCCGATCGCTTAAGGATCGAGAGCACGCGATGTACAACCAAACTCTGCCTTCCTGCAAAGTCAGAAGTGGACACTTCATAACGGATCCTGAAAATCTGGTTCGCCCCCACTTCTGTGAGCCAAGAAGCGCCCCTCGTTCTATTATGCGCCGTAGGGTGATCGAGAGGTGCAACGAATTTTGGGCATAACCCTATACGGGAACTCCAACCAGCGTTATCCAAGGCTTAGTAGCTGATGTGAAACTTCGAAGGTCGGTTCCTACTGGCACCCCTGCTATGGCAGCTCTATTACAGTTTTTGGCCTCACAGTTAACTATGGCCAAATCGTAGATCCTGCCTATAGCAAATGGGAGAAATGGCGACAAGATATATCCGAAGTCACGAAGCCTGCAGGCAAAATGAAATACACGATGAGATGAGACGCTTCAGACAGTTCTTCCAGGCGGATGGTCGTCCACCTACCATAAGAGAGTGTAAGGACCACCTTGGTACCTTAGCCAGCAACCTTGCCCACTAGTTAGCTCTCAATGTGCCCCGTCCCTCGTTGTACTCCTCTGAAGAACCCTACTCATGTTATCCTGCCCATTCCCTGAGGAAACTGTTAGCACACTTGCCTTTGCATTCAGGTATATGCTGCTCACAAATGGAATCTCATGCTTCACACGATTCAGTTTTTTTTGTTTTTGTTGTCATTTGTACTTTAAAAGCTTTGACAGAGAGTGTTCTAAAATATTTATCTCAAACAAAAGACAAGTCTCAAACATGTTTCTAGACATCCTGCAGAAACTCTGTGACCGTTGTGGCCGGATCGGTGCATTTCCTCAGTGATATCACCAACAGTACGATTCGTGTGGAAATACATCACGCTGTGATGAGACGCCGATCGTGCAAGTCGCTCAAGAAATAGCGTGTTCCCACGCGAGACGGCAGATGCGCGCGAAATAGCGGAGAGGCAGCGAGAGGTGACAGACGCGCTGCAAATCGACGCGACTCAGCAGTGGCGGGGACGAACGGGGCCGAGTTGCCCGTCAACCCGTAAAAACACCCCCACGTGCAATCGATTGGGTCAGGCCTTCGCGATGGAGCGCGCGCACCGAGCAGTGCAGTGGAGCCGACGACGCGGCATAGTCCACTGGCTTAGCAGCTTCGATGGAACTCGAAACGATTACAATACTTGGTGCAGTATTTATGAGCACACGGCAGTACTACTGAAGACCGTATAACCCGCGCAACGTGCGAGCAACGGATAACGCGTAGTATCATGTAGTATGCGATGTAATTTACTTTGATAATGTACATGTCCATGTACATTGATACAAGTTATGTAATTTAATTTGATCTTTCTAAAGCCCTCGATGAGATCGACCATTCTAGACTTATGCAAAACCCTGAACATCTGAAGTTCCACCCCTTAGTGTGTAAATGGATACAAAATTAACTTTCAGAACGTAGTGTTCAAGTCAAGATAGTCGCTACTTTTTTAGTCTGTAAGCTAGTGAAGAGCAGAGTTCCCCAGGGAGGGGTCCTTTCTTCAGTTCTCTTCGCTATATACGTAGCTGAGCTGACGTTAATTCTTGAGGAAAGCGGTGTTCTTATAAGCAGTTTGCAAATGATATCAAGATCTATAGGAAAATTGGATGCGGAGGGAATACATCGTACATTGGAAAAGTTTTATGAGTGGTCAAATCTGGAAGTTACCTTTTGCTTCCAAGAAAAATCTACACATGAGATTGAGAGGGTCGGAGTGCTCTGCTCGTTAAGCGTTGCAGTTCACGTACCTTATCTTTCGATGTCTTGGAATAGACGATAAACAACGTTTAGTGCACGCATATAAAACATATGTAAGACCAGCAATGAAGAGCGGAGACCCTAAACCTAAGGACAAAATTATGAAACCAACTCAAACTACCATGTTTCATCCCTGGAAGCCTTCCATTTGATAACCGTGGAACTCCAACATTTGACATTATCACCAAGGGCATGTAGATTCTTTCAGCTTTCATTAAGATTAATTCTGAGCAGGGGTAACTGTTTAAATCAGGCATTTTGGAGCGAACCCATATAATAACGTCGAAATTGATGCGATTCTTCTAAAAAACGTGGATTTCAAGAGGTCTGTATGAGCAAAACTGAGTGTGTGACGCATACACTCAGTAAGCAACTGCATTTACAACCACGAATTGTAAGAGCAGCTCCAAAGTGCATTTGTTTAGCATCTACCGTGCCTCAGTTTCGTAACAGCTCTTGCAAAGTGCTTTTCCTTAGCGTTTACTGTGAAATACGGCGGTCGTGAATGTAATTTCGAATTACGTTAAGTCGGCATTGTCTTCCATAATGTAAACTCCTGTTCCCCTCGAAGCTGCTAAGCCAGTGGACTATGCCGTGTGATCGGCTCCACTGCACGGTGTGCGAGCGCGCCCCATCGCGAGAGGCTGACCTAATCGATTGCACGTGGGGGTGTTTTTACGTGCCATCCGACAAGAGCGACTGCAGCGACAGCGCCGGCGCTCGAGTATGAACACATTTCGGCGGCGCGCGCTCGGTTTCAATCGAATTGCATGCTTTGCACCGGCGATCAGAGCGACGACAGCGCAGCGCGTGTGGCATGCACAGAATCGGCAGGTATAATATGAGCAGGCTACAAGAGCAACTGGAGCGACAGTGCCGGCGCTCGATTATGAACACCTCGGCGACGCGTGCTCGGTTTTAATCAACATGCATGTTTTGTACGGGCGACAAGTCGCTCTTGTCGCGAAGTATGAACAGACCCCTAGTTGGAAAAAGGTATTGATGATACACTGGATCCGCTGAAAAACTTCAGATAATTAGATAATTTGAATAACGCTAATTTTGAAGATACCAGATTCTTGGACGACTCGGATAACAGACTTTGTGAACCCGGATTTTCGGTTGATTCGGATAACGGCAATTTCGGGACCCCGACTTTTGAATGATTCGCATCGCAATATCCGAAGATGATTCATTCGGATCCAATGAACTGACCACACATGTTGCCATTCCTGGCGCCCCAAACATTTCTCGGAGACGGGGACCATGTAAGGCAGCCCCACGTGGCATTGATTTATTGACGCGTAATATGGACGCTTGTGAAACTTTAAAATAAATATGAAAAATGAAAACGTGAATAAACGAAAACACTCGGAATAAAGTACCTTGTGGGATAAAACACGTAGTAACAAATTCAGCGTGACACGCTCCAAATTTAACACGACATATTCAGGACAAGGAAGCTACCCTCATTTTCGACTAGCAACTTGCCGAACTATGCTAGGTCTCTATATGTGAAGATATTGGACCTAGTCTGAGATTTAACAACGGGAATATAATGTATGAGCCTTGCTCTCCCAGATCTTGTCGGTGGTGCTCCAAAAGAAACCACTGGATCCATTAAAACTCGCTGTGCCAAAATCTTAAGTATCAGTGCAAGTTCTACAAACTACATCTTTAGCGAAGATTTTGAAGACCACAACCCCTGGATCTTGCAACCGTGACGTTTTGCATTTAAGCAAATTAAGCTGCACTGGGTGTGAGGTAGCGCAGTTGGAAGACGTACCAGTTTGGATAAAAGTTCTTGGTTCCGATTTTGATCATGTCATTCACGTCTTCCATCACTCCGCAGTCGGCGAATTGGTACCAAGGGTGTGCATTTAACGATTAACGATTTACCGGCATTTATCGTTAAAAAGCCTTAACGAAATTCAACGACGAAAATTTCCGTTAAATTGCATTAACGACAGTTTACACACCAGTTTTGAAATTTAATTTCTTCTTCATGTAAAGGAATTAGGACTATTTTTTTTGTTGAGCTTTCGCAGTATTGTTGTGATGCCGAGGAAACACTCTACTTATTTGAATAAACGGAAGCAGGCAATTGATATCGTCCTCGTTTTTCGAAAATTGTTTGCATTTTTCGTGCTCCTTCACCAAATCTTTTGCGTGCGTGTCCGCTCTTCTCTGACGTAGTTTTGAGTTTTTGGATTTCCTAGGATGTTTCTCGCGTTTGTTTGCTACATATTAATTCTTGATGCTTACCGTTCAGTTTTTCAGTTTTTTGTGATATTTGTTTCATAAGTTGGGAAAGGGCAGAGAAAATGCGGAGAACACGCTACGAATCCCAAATAATGCGAGAGAACAAGGATAAGAAACGAAACAATAGTCGTCTTCTTCGAAGGCTCTCTTGGAAGTTTTTTTTTTGGATAGCACAGTCAGAATACACGAGAAACAGTGAGCACATATCTACATGAAAGTAACAAAATTAGATAAAAAGAGGTGATAACCACTTTTCATCAGTTATTATATACTGAGGTTACTCCAAAATCTGGTACTTTACATGCGGTCTATTGCGTGAAGATCAGTTTTTTAAGTTCTACGAAAAATGTATATCTTTGCAAGACAAGCTCTAGAAAGAAATTTCGATTATGTCTGTAGATTTTTGCGTCTATTTTGAAATTTAATTATAATGCCGTTCACCAATCCAAAACGTGTTCTACAGGAACAAGAAGAGATTGAGAACCCCCAAACAGAATCGAACCCCGAACAAATGTGCTGTATAGTATGGTACCAGGTGGTTCAAAAAAAATCAGAGTGGTCAATTGCTTCAAAGTCGTAAAAGAGTGACAGACAGTGGCGAATTCTATATGGAAGAATTAGGAATAGAGAAAAGCAAGATGGTCCACTTTAACGTATGACGAGAAATGCCCTTTCAAATTGAAATCTACGTTTCTTGGTTGGCAAGGACAAAAATACTCAATGCAGAAAAATTCGATTCGATTGAAATTTGGTCAGCGGTCCGCGGCTGCTTATTTTATTTTCTGCTCTGCAGTAAGCACATACCTTTTGAGATAAAGGGAACCGTTCTGTGAGACAGGAAGATCTATGGACTTTGTAAATATTTTCCAAGGCCGAACTGTAACAAAGAATTCGCTGTGGTCCCTGCCTAACCTGAATACTTCTTTAAAACATTCTGTAGTTTTCCGAATCAATTATGAGTGTAGAAGAATGGTACACTGTAGGGTTTACCGACAGAGCGCAAGTTTTGCAAAAAGATTTGTCAGCACAAATGAAAACGCTCAAAAACGTTCAACCGTGCTATTGTACTTTGCACTTTGGATCATCCCAGAAGCTGGAACTTCCTCATGCTAAACGAGCTAGGCTTATTAAGAAACTTATTATTCTAGAAATCCTGTTGTTACTAATTGGTTTTGGAATCTTAATGAGTCTTCTCCTTTAGCGATTTGTGTTTATTATAGCTGGACTGATGCCATTTTTTGTGAAGATGAAGACACAGCCAGATAAACGCCATGTATGCAGAGCCGAAAAAAATCAATAAGAAAAAGGATTCCGCTTGTTACGTACTAAAATACAGC
The DNA here is from genome assembly GCA_947359475.1 of Heligmosomoides polygyrus bakeri. Classification (NCBI taxonomy): domain Eukaryota; kingdom Metazoa; phylum Nematoda; class Chromadorea; order Rhabditida; family Heligmosomidae; genus Heligmosomoides; species Heligmosomoides polygyrus. The sequence continues at coordinate 89,799,881 of OX375870.1, forward strand.
CAAACCGACTGCAGCTGCAAGCAAAATTTTATTTAACGATTTTACCAAATTTAACGCGAAAATTTTTCGTTAAAAAAGCCATTAAAAACTTATCGAAAAAAAAATTTAATGCACACCCCTGGCACCTGTGCTAAAATGGTCTACATCCCGGAATTCCTACCCTCGGCCCAATGCAAAAGCGAATGAAAGGCGGATGCCTAATCGAAAAGTAGACATAAGAGTGCATTAACATTCGCTGAATGGAGCTACGCTTCACGTCTGCGCGCCCCATGGCGTGCTACGGTGATCGCCCCCCCCCCCCCCCAACCACCACAGCGCCCATATTTCTTCCCAACTCTCAAGGGGTCTAGCCTGACCCCGTACTCTCATACTACACTGATCAGAATAGGTGAAACGATATCTGTGACTTCCTAACAATACGTGGAGCTATTCCAGTTGGGTGGGTGCAGAGATTTGACTAGCTCCATCTAGGATGTGATGGAGCGTATCTTAGATGATTCTGAAACGAAAACGTTTTACGGATCTCACGTTTGCATTCTAGGTCCAATTAGGATGCGCTCTATAACAGCCTAGGTGGACCGCTGAAATGCTCTGCACCCACCCAATTGGGTAGCGCCCAATACGTACATCCTACCTTAACACTGTGAAAGTGTTTAGTGCTATGGAAGAAGGTAAGTGAACACTGGGATTGGCTCAACGCCTGGAGCACTCGAACGCTATGCAAGGCACATGGAGACTAGTAGAATCATAGCGACGAATAATCTCTGCTGTTTGCGACGGCGCTGGAACTTAGCCATGGAGCGCGGGCAAAAAAGTTTGCGGAGACAATTGGAACCTGTTGAGTGTGAATCGATAACTGAGGTCCTCGACTGGGAGTAGTCCTAGAATGGTCGAGATGACATCGTGAGAAGCCTTAGGGATTGTAGCAGACTTGCACATCAAGACGGAGCGACTACGTAAAGCTGCACACGAAAGAGGGAAAGTAGCACGGAATTCACGTCGTAAAGTGGCCCAACACCCCACCCCCGTTTGTGACGGCTGCCTCGCGTGCGGCGGTTGCTGCCGCGATTGCGACGACAACCACAGCTTCCAGTTGCTGCTACTTCTAGTGCTGCTATTTATCCAACTATTCAAACAATTCCTGTTTAATTCAGCTATCCCGATTCTAGTAATGAATTTCTTCACTCTCACTATGTAGCAATCAATGGAACATTTGCAGATCTCCCCGCCAACCTTGCGTCCAAGAGGAAGGTCTGCGCATACATTTGTTAGCGTCGCCGCTAACTGAGTCATCGCTCAAGGGCGCACTCCCCTCTCAGCCGACACCGCTGGTATAGGTCCCACTCCTCTCTGTGAAGTAGCTAGTGTCTGTGTTACAGACTCTCCGTTCATAGCAGTGTAGTTATTGATAAACCTTTATATACACTGCAGTGTGCTATGTCCGTGAACTTGTCAACGGGCCAGAAGTATCGTTGGAAGTTGTCGCGTACCGGTGCGGTACGAAGCCAGAACCTTCTACTTTCAGATCGAAGTGGTCATCTCTCCGGAAGCGAGTAATGAGTCGTCAGGCAGAAAGCCCGGTAAGGGATTCGATCCTCTCTGAGCCGGTCGGCAACGACCGGATAAGGTTGTGTGCGGATAGATCTGCCGGCACAGCTGGCATGGGGGCCTGGCCACGATCCTCATGTCAGATTGCAGACCCAGCCACCAACCAACCATCCACTGGACACCAAAGGGTCACTACACGTAGTGACGTTGCTATATCGAACAATATGAAACGCAATATACACAGCTTCATCTCACGATGCGAATAGTGTCGAAAGAGAAAAGATATCAGCGCATATAGGAATACAGAACCTTTCATGCCACTGGAAATGCCAACTCGCCCATGGCAGAGGATTCATTCCGACGTCATCGGATCACTACCATTTACGCTGCTAGGAAGCAAATTCATCATCGTATTAGTGCATGCGTTCTCCAAACTCGTCATCGCTGAACCTCTGTCGGACCAAAAAGCGCTCACGGCAATCGAAATATTCACTGTGCGTTTCACATCTTGATTTGGACTACCAGAAACACTAGTTACCGACCAAGGAACCAACTACACCAGCGATGTGTTCCGAAACTTGCTACAACAATTCAGAATCACGCACCACATGAGCACGCCATACCATTATCAAAGTAATGGCCAGGTAGGAAGAGCTAATCGCACGCTGCAGGAACTCGTCTCAATCGCCACTCTGCAACATCAACATACTTGGGAAGAGGTACTCCACTTGATCACCCATTCGTACAACTGCACAGAAAACGCCTCTACAAAATTCTCGTCCTATTTTCTGATTCATGGACGGGAACCCAATAACATATTCCACCTTGCAATGTGACTACCGCGCGAACAATTCGTCAACGAAGAGGACTACGTCAGCCGGCTCACAGGAACGCTTCAAAACGTTTGGAAGGAAGTGAGCGAAAATATCACACACGCGCAACAGCATCAGAAACATCACCACGACCTGCGGAAACGGGCTAACCGAAAATCATACGACACCGGTGACAAGATCCTCATCCGGAAAGAAAGCGTCAACAAATTCTGGACGAGATTCGACGGACCCTATTCGTTCAGCCATTCGCATGGAATACCGCAACGTAATAATCAACGAAGGACGACGGGAAAAAACCATTAACATCAACAGGACCAAGGCCTACAACGCGACTCCGAACGACAACCAACAGGAAGCAGAAGACAATTGATTGATACCAGGGGTGTGCGTAATTACGATTTACGATTTACGATTTTACGATTTACGGTCATTTTTGGCATTTTTTTTTACGATTTACGATTTACGACATTTTGGGTCGGAAATCGTAAATTTTCGTAAATGTGATCTTTGGCCCACGGATGACAAACGTCCACATGACGTGATACAGTTCGGATTATGACGATGTACCCACTTTTAACGACTTCCCTCATAGCCCATTGCTATTTTCTGTTTACTTTTTTATGTTCCGCTGTGGCGCTGCGACAGAACAACACAGCTTTGTGGATAGGTCGTTCGGGTTAATTCCGGGCAATGGAACGGGGCTAGCCTTTTTTCTGACCTCACTCTATCACAACATCCTACATTCAAATTGCCTGAGAGCCTTCGTTCCAGTTCACAGAAAGACATGAAAATTCTCCTTACACTGGAATGAAGGTGATCACCTGCTAAACCATATTCTATGCTGCAACCACCGCCTAGTCAACTTGCAACTTTTTCACCACATGTTCACCACATAGACGACTCTGTCCAATGCACACGAGTAGAACTCATGCAAAGCCATCAAGGAATATTGGACTTGATTGGAGGTTGTGGAATAACAGCTGAACTGTTGAAAAGAGTAAAACAATCATGTTTCAATCCGATTATCACTGCACGTCATGCCGCGGAGTGTATCTACATATTAGGTGCGCCTTGAGAAAAACATCTGACATTTTCATGAGTGAAAAAAACGAAAAAGCTTGACACTTTTGGTCTCGTTTTCAGTGGTTTGATTGAGGCTGTTGCGTTCGCCCTATGCGATCCGTTCAGAATGCTAAAGACTGGGCAAAAGACACGATAGCGTTTGTTACACAGTTAGTGGAGAGCAGGACTGGCGATTACAAGCAGTCATTAATTAGTAATGCAATATTTTGGAGTTTCCGAAAGTTAACAAGTGCAAGCAAACATGCGAATGAAGTAAATGCCGAAAGTAATTGCCTGGTATCGTCCAACGGCGATCTTCCGTTCAAAAGTTGTGGTTGCCTTCAAAAATGACAAAGGACAAAGCATGACGTTAACCAGTCCCTGTTTGAGATGCGCCATCCAATCTTTCTACCTCTATGGGATATCGTAGAGGCCATTTGAGTGTGGGTTTGCCCCATAGAATGAATTGCGGTTGCCGCCGATGTAGAGGTCAGTGTTTTATCCTTCCCAGACAAATCAGGTACCAATTCACCACCCAGCAGGTATGGAAGACTTGACTGCCCGTGATAGGATTCTAATCAAGAACTCCTTCTCTGAAGCACGCGATAGCCATCCTCCTCCGACTTCTCTACCATGGGCTCCCCTATATGTTTAAACTGCGCTTTGTACGAATCAGTTAAACCACGTACAATTCAAGCGCCCCTTGCTTCTCTACTTTACATTTAAAGAATGCCACAAAAATATCTTCTTTTATAATTTTAAGTCAAAAACAAGGCTACGATGAGTGTCCAAAAGTGTGATCATACTCTTTCAATCGTCACACAATTCCTTCCCGTCTGCTACAAAAATGCTGTTGCGTACAATTCAAAATGTGGAAAGGCTTAAAACTTAAGGTGTGTCATACCATAGAAGTGTGCCATGCGCTCACTCAGTTGGGCATGCTTGGATTATTTGTGCAAATACTATTTTCGCCGAGTTGACCAGCGATCAATTTTTTTGGTTTTGGGTGGAATGGTTTTTGTTGGTTTACTCGGAGTTGCTGCGGTTGTGTCTACAAAGTCATAGTTTTATATGCAAACCAATGGCTAGTAGAATGATAAACATTTTTGATCCTCCAAGCAGTGTAAGCTTTTTATGTGGGCACCCTGTATAGGCGTCTTTTAAGATAGCGTTTTTGAACAAGCAGTTTATTTTGGTTCTCCAAAAACTTGTCGAGCTTGATTTGAAAGGTGTTAGGTGATTTTAATGGCTTCCTTCTTAATTAGAAAAGTGTCCAGCTCGAGCTGAAAACGTGTCAATAAAACATAGTTAGCTTCGATTAGCTTTAACATAACAGAAAAAAAAGGAAATTAGATGCATTATAAGCCAGGGACCTCTTACGATTTACGGTTTACGATTTACGATTTACGACGATTTTTTCGTAATTACGATTTACGATTTACGAAATTTCGGATTTTATTTACGCACACCCCTGATTGATACTAATTTTTTCTCCCACTTTTACTCTTACTAACGCTATTCTTAACCTTTTTGACATAGAGGGTGTCTCAAAAAATGTTTGAAAGGTGATAATGTTGCTCACAGTAAAGGTGCCGAAGAAGTTGAGGGCTAATATGAAAGCTTAAGGAAATAGAAATTTTCTGACATATGAGCGGTATGGAATGCCCATGCGCTCGTCTGATATTTTGCATTTTACACTCAATTGATTGTGTTTCGCTTGAATGCTTGCTATAATTTCTTAACAAAGTGGCTGTTTCGATTGATTTGAGCTTCTTTTGAAGTTATAACTTAAAAACACACTACGGATCGCAAAAAATGCAGGTACTGTTTGAAAGGTTCTAACATTGCTGCTAGTGAAGCTTTTGAAGATGTTTGAGGCTCATGTGAAAGCGCAGGGTTACGAGATTTCTGTAGCGTGTAAATAGCCGAAATCGCGCCATGCCCCTCCCTAAAACCTTGCATTTCAGACTCGACTGATTGTGCATGTGCTGAATGCTTGTAACAGTCTTGTTACTACTTGGCCATATTAACCTGTGCTGTGCTTCTTTCAACGTTGAGAACCTGACAATGATGTGAAAGACACGCGACATGCAAGTTTATTGATTTCAAATTTAAATATGAGCAGGAGCCCCATTTTCGAAGACGGGTTCTGTGAAGTTATGAAACAGCATTCAAGCTGAATGAAGAGGTTAATCGGCATTGCAGCTACTGGTTGACGGAAAACGTTAAAAAGGCACAGAACAGGTTAATGTAGCCAAGTAGGAGCATTTACAAGCATTCAGCCCATGCACAATCAGTCGAGTCTGAAATGCAAGGTTTTAGGCAGGGGCATGGCGCGATCTCGACTATTTACACTCCACAGAAATCTCGTTACACTGTGTTTTCATATAAGCCTCACACATCTTCAAAAGCTTCACTATCAGCAATGTTAAAACTTTTCAAATAGTACCTGCATTTTTTAACATACCCTGCATTTTTTGCAAACTATAGTGCCTTTTTAAGTTATAGACCTTAAAAAAGTGTCCTATTAGTGAAGAAGCAATATGATGAGAAGTGGTAGGAAGTAGAAGAATAAAGAAGGTAAAATTCTAGATAGGTTGCAGAGCTCGATCGTCCGGCGCCAGGGGTGCACACAATACTTTGTGCGTTAAATTTTTTAAACAATTTTTTTAAAGGAAAATGTCGTTAAATTTTCGGTGAAACGTTAAATTTCGTTTAAAAAAATACAATTAGCTGCAAACCAGGAAAGGAAGGCGAACATCGCTGCCCGGAAAGCAGAAGATGCGGGTTCGAGTCCCGCCTGGCGCAAGAGTTTTGATCGTAACAAAACATCCTGTAACAACTTATAGCTGCAAACCGTTACTTCAAAAAAATCTAGTAAATCCTTATACGTTTCCACTTCAAGAGATCAACAGCTAAAGTTCAAGGAATGGAGTGTAACACTGCAATGAAAATAAACAGCTCAACATCATCAAATATCGAAAAATAAACAAGCCTTCAGCAACAAATTATCTACAGGGTGTGGAATAGGAACAAATATCGATTTATCAAGATGACCACCGGTAAGGCATCTATCTTATTATTAAGAGCATATACAATCTCGATGCGGGCAGCAGCCCATTAAGTACCGAAAGTTTTAATAAAAATACAATTAAAAGTCTATCAGTGGAATGTTAACACGTTGTCGAACACACGATTCTTGAGTGCCTGGTGAGTGGGACCAATCCATTTCTTTTGCACCTGACATGGCATCGTGTTCTCTCCGTTTCGACTGTTCCAAGTGACGAGCAAAAGTATTCTGGGATAAGCAGCGTGAAATGAAGACAGGCATATCTTACGAGGAGATTAAACCAGTATCTATGTGGATTCGTTGACGTGCTTGTGGGCTCGGCGAAGAAATTTCTAGCTCGATAATATAAAAACGATAATGACAAAGGACAGCATTAGTCAATCTTTCTTTGGGATGCGCCACGCATTCTACTTCTACGGAATGTCGTGGAGGCGATCTGAATGCGTATTTGCCTAAACAATGACATGCGGTGGCCAGCCGATGAACAAGTCAGCGCTTTATCCTTTCCAGACAAGTCTGGTGCCAATTCTCCGACCCCGGAGGGATGGAAGGCTTGGTTTGCCTGGGCGGGAAATCCGAACCAGGAGCCTGGTATCGAATGCACGTGACAGCCGGCACCTCCTCCGACTGCGTTACAAGCGCCCCAAAATCCATTTAAAAATTCCAAAAATTCAAAACAAATTCATGAAAGCATCAAAATATTCTTGCTGATTTCATTAGTTTTTCTCAGCAACATTCCTAATCAGGAGAATGAGACCTGCAACATTAGTGAAGATTAAGGGTAAATGTAATAAAATCACTAAGAAAAAAGTTCGTTAAAAATTCCGTTAAATTTCTAAAAATTTCCGTTAAGCCGTCAAGCCAGATTTTAACGAAAAATGCCGTTAATTTGTTAAATTCGTTAAATCGTTAACTTTTAAATGTGCACCCCTGTCCGGCACCACCGGTCGTGCGGCGAGCTTTGGCGAACGTGCGTCGCTGTGAGCAACCCGCTCTGCACGAAGGAGACACTCCTCCTTCTTACCGCAACTGTCGCGCTCCAACGCCATACGAGCACGACCGCTCAGTTACGATACGATACCCGAATAGCCAGCCATCGTCCCCACCACTGACCTCGAAAGTCTCAACTTTCGTGTCCGGTTATCGATTTCTTTCCGTTTGGAGGTATTTTTCGTACTGATGTGTGGTATAACTATGCTGCTAGTCTGGGCCAGTTTCAGTTCGTTTTGCTACGTGCTCGTTTCTATGTTTGTGACGAAGCCTTCTGTAACGTCAAGTGGTGCTCTGCCCTGCGGTTCCAGAGTGGTCAATAAGAAGCTATGAAAGTCGCTTAGAAGCATACTCCTTTCTGGTGTGAAATTATGTTGCAAAATTTTCTCTAATTTGAAGTGATTGCTGCTCGCACGAAGTCATGGCATCCGAATGACGAATTATTGATTTTCATCTAATTATCGCCTGCTGGGCTCCTTACTAGTGGCTGGCTTCCTGACTAGAAGGGGTGGAAGTACGTCGGAAGCACCTTTCGTCATGTGAGAGGTCGTTGAAAGTACTGGTTGAAGTTTTAGGATGTGTTCGAGAAAGAAAAACTTGCCATAAGTAAGCTCATCAACCAGGCTGACCACTTTCCTAATTGGATGGGGCACCGATAAGGTGAGCTGAACACGTAGAACCTTTATGACCTGCTTTCTCATTTATTACCGATTTGCCTGCGCTTCTCCATTCTTTCCGGATGTATGCCAAAGCCATCCAATGGATCCTCCTCGCTCAAGAGATAAAAAGAGCGCCGTACTTTCTGGACACGTTGCTGGGCGTTCTGGTGCTCTTTTGACATTCCGTGGAATCGAGTAGGCTCTCATACAGATGGGGGAAAAGAAATCTATTTCGTTTTTATTGAGACCTGTGGTACAGGCATATGTAAAGCGATCAGTGTGAGCACGCTCACCATCGCACCGAGAAAGAGTAAATCAGTAAAATCAGTTAGATAACGAACAGAGCAAAGAAAGGAAATCAACAGATAGCGAAATATAATAAACTTAAGTAAGATAAGGAACACAGCTTAGCGCAAAGCGATAAGAAAGGATGATCAGAAACCGCTATGGAAAGCAGAGAGAGAACAAAATCTGTGAGTTAATGGGAGAAAATCAGAGATATTTCTCTAAAATCTATTGCGTGGTCGGCCTAGCTAATGTTGCCCTGTGTGACAGCATCTTTGATCTTCGAACGTCTACGAAGTTTGGAACTTTTCTCGGCATATGTCGCGTAGGTCAGCAGCATTGGTAGTTGGGAACGCCTAAACCAATCAGACCGCATGGAAAGGGCATGCCATTCAGAGGGCATGTACAGTTGGTATCCTGATGGGCTGACATGTGTTCGGCCTGTGCTCTGTTTGGTTGCAATTGGCTGGCGCGCTCACACCTACCAATGCTGCTCACCTACGCGACATGTACCCTTTTTCCCTAATTTTGTGAGTCACACTACTCCAAGCTTCTGACTCTCGACTCGTCGTTGTACGACGATCAGGCGTGGTATACACTACCGCCGCATCGTATGTGTACTTCGTCGCCATGAAACTTCTCATTTAACGGAATTTCCGGGGTACTGTACTCGATTAATCGCACCACAGAGCGAACGGACGCGGCGCGCGATGTCCAGCGGTTGAGCGACTTTCGGGGAGCGGCTCAGCAGAAGTATAAAAGCCGTAAGTGTCTGTTCATGCTTCGCGATAAAAGCGATTCGACGCCCGTGCAAAACATGCAGGTTGATAAAGACCAAACGATCGCCTGATCGCCGAGATCCGTTCATCCCCTTGTCGCTGTTGCTCCCGTTGCTGCTGTCGCCTGGGGCCATATGCTCGTCTACCCCGAGTCTCCCCCAATGAGGGATTGGGGCGTGATATGATATGTTGGTATTGATTGATTTTCCCCCAACGGGGGAACACGAGCATACGGCCCCTGTGTGCATACCGGGGATGAGGGCGGAGACCGCCTCATACCCGGCCGGGGACAGTTGGGGAGAGAATAGTATATGGCCCCTGATCATACTGCTCGCTCGCGAGTCGAGCGACAGTTCTAGCGTTGGAGATCGTAATCTACCGTCGCTGAAGGTCGGAAGAGCTCGAGACTTGCACACGTTAACACTGTTTACGGGATTCCTGCGGTTCGAACCCGTACGACCCGCACCTGCCTTAAGCAACAGGGTGATTGATTCAGTTGAAGTCTAGAAAAGAAGTATAATCAACACGAGGATGCTTTTATCCAACGGCGCCCTTACAATCTGATACTGTAAGCTGTCGGAACTCTTCCTGCACAAACTCGTTGCTGCTTGGGTAAATTTAATCGCGAGTCAGAAGTTCTCTTTCGCAGCCTTTTTACCGCTCGGAAATTGTTCCATACTTAGCGCGAGCTACTATCCAAATCGCACCGGCAGGGCTATCTCAAAACGGGAAGGCTATATCAACCAGATACCGAAGTTCCTTTCGTTGCTGGTTCCGTGCTTTCATCGGGGTGAGATCGCAGGAACCATGCTTTGTTAAACGGCGGCGATGGTGAAAGGGCCTGCTCATACTTCGCTACGAGAGCGACTCGTCGTCTGTGCAAAACATGCAACTCGATTAAAACCGAACTGATCGCCGCAGGGAGGATCTTTTCATATTCGAGCGCTGGCGCTGTCGCTCCCGTCGCTGCTGTCTGCTGCTCATACTTCGTGCCGGTGACAGGAGCGACATGAACGACTGGGGAGACGGACGGAGTGGGGGGAACGTAATCAGTTACATATACCACACTACGTCTCGCTCCAGTCGCTCTTGTCGTCAGCACGAGGTATGAATCTCTTCATACTTCGCGACGGTAGCGACAAGAGCGACGAGGGTGAGGCCTTTGTCATATCATCGTTCACCCCGAGCGACGCCTAATGATATGCTCCCATATCGATCGGGCGGCGCGATGGAATCGATATGGGTCCATATCATTAGGCGTCGCTCGGGGTGAGCGATGGTATGACAAAGGCCTGACACGCACAGCGACGAGGGCGACGACAGCGTCCGGGAAGTACGAACAGGCGACAGTAGCGACGTGAGCGACAGCGCCAGCGCTCGAGTAGAACAGATTTTGGCGACGATCGCTCGGTTTTAATCGATTTGCATGTTTTGCATGGGAGACGAGTCGCTTTCGTCGCGATGTATGAACAGACCCTAAGGCCTATGTCATACCATCGCTCTTCGCTAGCGAAGGCGATGGACAACTAACCTAATTGGGGAAGGGACGGTATCAGACGTTGTGGAGGGTCAGACGCCTGTAGCAGTTGTCCGATCCACCGCTAGCGAAGCCTCGCTAGCGAGCGGGGTGTCATACTTTCGAGCGATACGTCATCGCTACCGATGCGACCGCGTCGCTGAGCTGAGCAGAGCGTCAGCCAGCATCGGTAGCGATGCTACGACGCAGCTGCACACAACGCTATTAACTGCGCGCCTATTCGCTAGCTTCACGCTAGCGAAGAGACTTCGCTCATCGCTCTGTTCGTCGCCTTCGCTCGGGGTGAGCGAAGGTATGACATAGGCCTAAGGCGTAGCATCATGCCCGGAATGAAGAGGGTCCGGATTCGAGTTTCGAGCCCGGCGCGAGAGTTTGATTGCAATTAAACATCCATCTAACAGGAGAAGCCTCTATTAGAACCGCTCTAGGATTCAGAATACATTTAAAACATTGTTTATAGTGGGGCCTTCAGCATAACCAGTTCTATGCTGACATCTGTAAAACGATTTCGACGAATGCAGCCCGAATGGTTACCGTATAGCGATGATCAGCGCTCTTCTAGCTTAGAGGTCGCGCGTCGGCGTCCACGTTGCCACGTTCTATCGATGTCTTGTGCGCCCGCGATGGCACCGCCGGCAAGCGCGTCGTGGTGCAATGGAAGGAGCATCGCTTCATGCGAGGAAGATAAAGGGTTCAGTTCTCTACCGTTGTGGCATACTTGCATTTCAGCTGACTTCTTGGGGTCCGAGGGACTTTGAAGTGTACACAGTTCTGAGGCATTTTTTGCGTACTTCTCCAGCCGTATGCGTTTTGCCTCGGACTCCTCCTGGGCGACGAAAGCAGTTCCCACACGAGCAGCTTGGATGGCCCACACCCTGGAATCCCTTCCCTAGCCTGGTTCTGCGTTCGAAGAGCGCATTGCCTGAGGGACGAGAGGTTCGCGTGTGTAATGGTAGGCATGAAGGATTTCGTGCTCCATCGCCAACGCGCGCCGAAGTATAAACGGGGCCTTACGGCCCCCACACAGTTCTGCGGCAACGCCGCTCGCCGCTGTGGTTAAAGATAGGGCAGGAACGCCGCCGGCGGCGTCCCTGCCCTATCCTTAACCATTGCGGCGAGCGGCGTTGCCGCAGAACTCTGTGGGGCCTTAAGGGCCTGTTCATACTTCGCGACGGGAGCGATTGCAGAGACAGGAACGACAGGGCGAAGGATACGTATCGATCAGTGCCGAGCCGTCGCGTGGGAAAGATCGATCGGTATGCTTTGCTTTGTCGCTCGTGTCGCTGTTGTCGCTACCGTCGCGGAGTATGAACAGGCCCCTAGTTTACACTTGCGCAGCCACGCGGCGCGGCACGACGATAGGTATCGATTTTTTGCGTCGCCCGGTCAATATTCATTCCGATGATGGTGCCGAGCTGCGCAGCGGCGCAAGCCTAAACTAGGGCTAAGGGCCTGTTCATACTTCGCGACAAGAGCGCAGCGCGCGGAAGTATGAACAGGCGACAGCAGCGACTAGAGCGGCTGGAGCGGCTGGAGCGACAACGCCGGAGCTCGAGTATGAACACTTTTCGGCGGCGCGCGCTGTTTTAATCGATTCGTATGTTTTGCACGGGCGACGTGAGCGACGAGAGCGCAGCGCGCGTGGCGTGCGCAGCATGCGCGCGACAAGAGCAACTGGAGCGACGGCGCTGGCGCTCAAGTATGAACACTTTTCGGTGGCGTGCGCTCGGTTTTAATCGATATGCATATTTTGAACGATTTTGGACGGGCGACAAGTCGCTCTTGTCGCGAAGTACGATGCGGTAACCATTTGGGGGTGTGTTCGTCAGGATCATGCTAGTGCTGACATCGGCGGTCGGCTCTTCCCGATATCACGGATGAGTGGTGGTAGGTCTTAAAAATATTGTGGATCAGCGACGGTGGTGTAAGGTATAGCATCTTGCCCGGAAAGCGAAGGGTACAGATTCGAGTCCCGCTTAGCGCAAGAGTTTCGGTTGCAACTAAACCTCCATCTAACAGCGTGTTGTGTGATTGTTCCTCGAGCATGTGCAATCTCGATGCGGGCACCAGCCTGCCAATTACCGTCATTTTCGTATCAAGTGCTTTATATTATCGACTGTGTTATCTCAAGCCTTTTAAGATATGACTTCAGCCCGAGGGCCGCAACAACCATCAGACATCTCTCTCATGGACGAGCCGGCCACTTTGTTGTCAGCGATGATTAAGGACTTGGGTAACGACGTAAATAAAGTGAAGGAGGAGGTGTCGAGATACATACAACCTTCGCCAAATGGTCACGGCACGAAATCCAGAATACTGAAAGTGATCGCTGGAAACAGCCGTGAGGGTAAGACCTCAGCACCTAGCGTTCGCAAAGCTGACGGTTCATGGAGGTCGTTGGTCAAGGAAATCCCGCTCGGAAGGAGACGACGAGCAGACATGTGTGATCCTTGTAAGCGTAGTAAGTTGTAATTTAGCTGACGCGAACGCATAGAAGAAATGTGCCAGAAATTCAGAAGAAAAACGGGTGACTTCGTAGAATAACCGTTACGTTCCGCAATTTCACGGTATAGTTTCCTGGGCACTATTGTACTTTCAGGACTCCAAAGGTCGAAAAAATGTTTCATGCAAACTTCTGCTAGGGAGGTTATTTGGGGTGTTGATCACGAATCTGACATCCATTTTTCGTATTATGCTGGAGTACGGTAGTTACGGTGGAAACGGGTGACTAAAGTCATGGTCACCGATTTCGCCTAAATTCCAGCGCAATACGAAAATGGATATCAGATTCGTGATCAGCACTCCAAATAACCTCCCCCCCCCCCTAGGCGAAGTTTGGGCGGAATTTGTTTTTGACCTTTCCTCGACCTTTGGAGTCCTGAAGGCACAACAGTGCCGTTAACTTTCTGGCGCGTGGTGGCGCTGTTGGAAAAGAGGTCGGCTGTGGCATGCACCCTGAATGAATAGAGGCTATTGGTTCGGATTTCTCGCCTAGGCCAACCAAGGCTCCCATTCGTCCTTTGTCTGATTTTGTTGATCGACCGTCTACCGCTAGTCTTTGCATTGGCAAAATACGTATTCATATTGCCCTCGTGATATCCCCTTCTCTAACTCTTTTACTTAGCCCCCCACTATTCTCTAGCTCCTAAGTCATCAACATGGAGATGAAATTCATATGAGGGTACTTCGTAGTTTCTTTCAAGTCCTTTTAAAACTGGGTGTTAAAAAAGGCTTCTGCAAAAGTCAGCTTAGTCGCAGCAGACTCGTTCATTTCACAGCTCAATGCGAGCAAAAGATAGAAACAGCTTTGTACAGATGTAGTTTGCTGCTGAACCGTTTAATAAAATTTATCGTTTCAGATCATGTAGCGACACGCATGGACAACTCGTTGCTGGTTACAACCAGAAAATTCCTTGAACTCAGAAATCTTAATGATGTATGTTATTCCTTACAGAAGAATTCCACAATACTCCGCGACACAAAGTCAAAGCTTCTGATTTCAGAGTGTGAATTTAAATGACGCTGCTGAGGCGCTGAATGTTCCTAAACGTCGTCTTTACGACATCACAAACGTCCTAGAGGGTATCGACCTTGTCGAGAAGATTGGAAAAAACAGTATTCGGTGGAAGTGAGTCTTTTTTGTAGTGCGCCGTGAAATTTGTACTCGATTTAAGCGAGAACACTACTTACGTCAGGCATCAGAAAACATCGGGGCGCAAATGGACTCGGAGCGGGTCACCAGTCACTCGCGTCTTAAACCAGTGAAGTAGTGACGAATTGTTTGAAATGGTTTTCGCGCTGTATGCAGGCGGTTGTTGCGGGACCCAGCAGATAATCAATACCGATACCGTTAGGCAGGGACAGACCCCGTTCTTCTAAATTGATCGCTTCCTTATCTAATGACAATAAGGGAAAATACAACCTAAACGGGAGCGCTCAACACTAAGGTGGCCTCGTCCTACTTGTTACAGCATCCCTCCTCCGAGTCTTCTTGGGAGCCCTTTTATCAGTGCGGCCAACGTTTTTCTCAAGTGTGCTGATCTCTAGGTCTGACAAGTAGTACCCAGGAGCAGTAGGTCAGAGTCTTTAAAAACTCTGGCCCAAATCCATTCTAAAGAGCAAAGGAAATGTGAAAGAGAAGAGAAATGAAGGCTGGCTGGTAGGCGTCCAGAATTGGCTGTTAGACGATTGATGCACTTGTTGGGTCCCGCAACGATTGCCCCCCTGCATACGGTGCGGAAACTTCTGGAAAACGTCGCTTCTTTGGTAACTATAGACACAGGTCAGCGCTATAGTATGTTTAAGCTTATTGGCCAAAATTTTGTTGGGCAGGTAGTAGGTTATTAACTCAAGCTTTCCCCGACGCAATGTGTGTTATACTGAGAGGGTGCACTTATTTGATAACCCTTTTCCTCTGTTTCCTACCGTAGTTTCATATTCCATAAGAGTCCTAGATCAGGTATGTATTACCCCGAGCTGTAGAGGATTGAGGAAGTTTACATCGAGAATAGAGTGCCCTCCCCATAGCCTGCTAGCGCCCTTTTCCCTGGCAAACAAACAGCTGTGTTGTTTTTGGATCTTATTCGATTTTATAGTATTTGTGAGCATTGTCGAGCTTCAGGATGAATGATGGTGATGCTTTGCTTCTTGAAGCGCTTCGTGACGAGTGTAAAGAACTGCGACGGGAGGAGGCTGAACTAGATTCAATTATACTTGACCTTACATCTGCGCTGAACTTGGTGAGGGAAGATCCCACCGACAAACCATACGCGTGAGTTCCAGTTGTATTGTAACGAGTAGGGATGAATCAAAATGGTTGCTATTCTTTCAGGTACTTGCAATTGCGAGACCTACAGTCTCTCGAATGCTTCTCGGATCAAACCCTGATAGTTTTGAAATCGCTTCCCGATGCCCAGTCCGTGATTGAGGTCGGATAGTTGAAAACCGCTCTAAGTCGCTTCCATTCTTAAGCACATTTTCAGGTGGCTGACCCATCGAAGACCGGTAAATACCAGATAAAATTGAAAACCGACAACTATACTCCTTTGAGGGCATTTCTATGTCCATCGAATTCTCCAACGTATGCAAACATCGAGGATGTCCTCTACCCAAGTATGCCA
This sequence comes from Heligmosomoides polygyrus bakeri, assembly GCA_947359475.1. Classification (NCBI taxonomy): domain Eukaryota; kingdom Metazoa; phylum Nematoda; class Chromadorea; order Rhabditida; family Heligmosomidae; genus Heligmosomoides; species Heligmosomoides polygyrus. Next base: position 89,815,764 of record OX375870.1, read on the forward strand.
ATACCGTTTATTTCACTTTAAACCTTGTCGCGTAAGTGAGTTTTAATGGTCTGGTTACACTAGTTAACAGCTGATTGAGTATCGCTACGATGACTGGAGCGGCAATGGATTAATTGGTAGCCCATTTTGCTTACAAGTATTTGCAAAATATCTCATTATATCGTTTCAAACTGTTTAAATAAGCATGAGCTGCTATTGTAGTTACGGTGAGCACCTACAAATACATCTGTTTATTTTTTTATTGCATTCGAAGGTGCACTACGACACTAACGAAATCGTCGAACACAAACAAAATAACCTTTAAAGCAACAGTAGAATTAACATTCGGCTACGTTTGAATGAGGGTGCAATCCTAATCGGGGGGGGGGGGCAGTCCATTATGAATTGCTAATGGTAGCTGCGCATCAATACATACAACCTGCAATACAACATATGAATGCCTTAACTTACCTGATTCCTTCACTTGGGAATGTCCGAGCGTTACGCTGAAATATTAAAAAGATTTCATTATGGGACTATGCACGGCAGCACTCTTGTGATCGAAATCCCTATTTGCTTTGGAAATAGGTCGCAGACCGCTGTCCGCTAATTGATTAAGGTAATAACGTTGGTTTAGTGAGTTTTCGCGGTTTTATTGTTTTGTAATTGTTCCAGGTTCCTCTTCAATTTACTGTGTTTTCATTACTCCCTCCCCCCGACTAGGAAGCAATTTATAAAACTGATTTTGGTATTGGAAGGGCAACAATTAATAATGTAAGCATAAATATATATTTAAATGTTGTGGTGCATGTTGCATTTCTTTAGAAATTTAAAAATTTAAGACTGCCCCCCCCCCCCTTCCGATTGGGATTGCACCCGAATTAGAAACCTATCTCCTTTAGTAATTATCTTTTGGCTACTATGATAGTATGATCTAGCAATTGGTTCCCTCTCTTGCGCATCACCACCCCTTCCTAAAAATCAACTTCAAAAAAGCCATTATTCTCTTGAACAGATTCTGGATAGTGGGTGCGCAAAGCACTCCAACCTTAAATAAGGTCAGGAATCTGGTGCCTCCAGACTAAAGTAGTTTAATCAGTTCCACATCTCAACAATACATTGAGAAGAAGGATCGAGTCGCTTTAGAATTAAATGCGGTAACTCCAAAAAATTATCCTATCAGTACGCAATCGCTTTAGTCCTGACACAATTAGAACCAGTATATGCGCATGGCAAGGCAAAATATATACAAAAGTTCATGTTTGTTTATTTATGCCAATAACGACAAAGTCAACAAGATGAAAACATAAGACAAGGCTAAAATCGCCGTGATTAGCTCACCCATTGGATGGAGGTATGCGGTACATTCCTAAGGCCCGCACGTCCTGCAACTACAGTCCGAATACATTACGAAAGACTGGTACATTTATGCGGGAGAGGTCGTCGCTATTTCGGCAGGTTTGATCGAGAGTTTGCTACTTCAAGAGCATGTTACTTTAAAAAAAAAAACAGGGTGTCTCAAATAGTGCAAACACTGTTTGAAAGGTGATAGCTTTGCTGCCAGTAAAGGTAGTGGAGAAGTTAAGAGTTGATATAAAAGCTTAAGAAAAAGGAAATTCTCTGACATATGAGCGGTTGCGCCATGGATTCGTCTGAAATTTTGCATTCTGCACTCGATTTATTGTGTTTCGCTTGAATGCTTGTTATAATTTCTTCACAAAGTGGCCGCATCGATTGATTTGTGCTTCTTTTAAGATTTAAAACTTTGAAACACATCACAGATTGCGGCTGAAAGGTTCTAACATTGTCACTTGTGAAGCTTTTGAAGATGATTAAGATTCATATGAAAGCACAGGTTAGCGTAAATTCTTTGACGTGCAAATAGCCAAGTTTGCGCCATACCCTCGCTTGAAGCCTTGCATTTTGGACTCGACTAATTGTGCGTGGGCTGAATGCTTGTTACAGTCTTCTTACTACTCGACCAGATTAACTTGTGCTGTGCTTCTTTTAACGTTTCGAACTTGACAATTGATTGCACAATTTAAATGCGAGTTGGAGTCCCATTTTTCAAGACGGATTGTGTGCACTGATGAAGCAACATTCGAACTGAATGGAGATGTTCATGGTCATAATTGCAGCTGCTAGGCGAGGAAAACGTTAAAGCGCAGCACAGGTTAATTTGGTCAACTAGTAACAAGATTGTAACAAACATTCAGACCATGCACAGTCAATCGAGTGTCTGAAATGCAAGGTTTCAGGCGGAGACATGGCGCAATCTTGAGTATTTGCACGCCACAGATATCTTCTTATTCTGCGCTTGCATGCTAGTCTAAAACATCATCAAAAACTTCACCAGCAACAATGTTAAAACCTTTCAAATATTATCTACATTTTTTAGGATACCCTGCATATTTCGCAAGGTATTGTTTGTTTTATGTTATAAATCTTTAACAAAAGCACAAATCAATCGAAACCGCCACTTTACGAAAAAAATTGGAACAAGTATCCAAGCGAAACACAATCAATCGAGCGTAAAATGCAAATTTTCAGACGAGTGTGTGGCGCATCCCGTAGCGCTCATATGTCAGAAAATTTCCTTTTTCTTAAGCTTTTATATAAACCCTTATATTTCTTCAGTACCTTTACTGGCAGCAAAGTTGTCACCTTTCAAACAATGTACATTTTTTTGAGACACCTTGTATGTAGATGGCATGGGGCAATGTATGTGGAATTTCTATTGGAAGAAATCATGGCCAAAGCGGTATTTCATGCTTTTGCAAAAATTAATCCATTGCCGTATTAGTGGTCGTAACACGAAATCGCTAGTCAATATATGGTAGCTCTCATGGTAACGGTTTGTGTAGCTTTGGTGGTGCCGAAAATTGACACAGAGTTGTCGTAAGGTGTAACTTTAACAATGCTTGGGGTGTATATATAGCTTTTGTCTTGCCCTTCTTAGATTTCATTTCCTTTACTATCAGTGTTGTTTCAGTTTCAGATGATTCTAACAACAGTGCCGAAAACACATGTGGATCATCAAGTCCACTGTTTTCGTCTCAAGCGAATTCTCGCGTTCTCGTAACAGAAGGCGAGGATCAGAAGCCGTCAGTGACGAATAAAGCCTGCTCTTCGAACGAGTTCGTTCTGCCGGACAGCAATGTGCAGCGCGATCCGTTGTCAGATCTGATCACACCCGACAAAATGTTCCATGACACTGCTTATCCCACTCCTTTGAAGGTGCTTAAATTGTTTTTCTGCGATCAATTGTCCATATGTGAGGTGTCTGTGTTAATCCAGCTGCTTTTCAGATGCTTATTGAGCCTGACAATCATTTCTCAGTTAACAACGAGTCGGATGCAGCTACTACACTTCTGACGCCTCATGCCAACGATACGGACCCCTACAGCTTCCCGTCCTCCGGTCTAAGTCTCAGCGATTTGTTCAGTAGTTCGGATTGGGAGCTGCCTCAGTAAATCGCGGTGCGTCCTATTTTATTTATTTACAAGTGCTCCGACACGCCTAACAGCGTGTTTCGCGCGACTTTGCAACATCACTCACCTAACGAAAGTAGTTTTTGTGAAACATAAAATTTGCTAACATCTAGGACCTGGTGAGTACTTAATCGGCATCAAGCCGTTCACCACTTCGGTACCTTCATCATAGACATTCTCTTTGGACCGGCCATTAACATCATTGGTTTGTGCTGCGAAGTATTTCTGTCCCTCAGGTTGCTCCTCAGCAACCGTTCTCATGCTCAACAGCTAGCGTTTCCAGGTATCGTTGACATGTCTTCCGAAGCCAGGTTTCTCCTCACTCGTTTCTTCTTACTGGATCTAATTGCTGGTCCGCCTTTACTGGTCTTCCCTCCCCCTCTTTAGTCCCCCACCTTCTGGATCCCTACTCCTGGTCCACTGCTTTGTTTCCACTATTGACCCCCTACTGGTCTCTTCTTGCTGGTTTCCCCGTCCTGGCCCCTCTTCCAGGTTGTTCCTTTCCATTCTGGTCGCTCTCCTTGTCCACCCTAGAGGTCTCCTTTACTGCCCTTCTCCACCACCCCCTGGGGCCGTATGCATACCTTGCCCCGGCGGGGCGGACTTCCCGCGCTCTCCCCACAGCAGAAATTACCCGGCGGGAACGGGTGCCCCTTCCTGCGATGCACCTCGGGAAATGTACGGTCGGGAAACTTCCTAGCCGTACAGAAAATGTTTCGTACACAAGCACAGAGGAAGTGTTGGAAATCACGGAGAAATTATCAGCTGTTTTCTAGTCCGGATGAAGGGACGGCCGAGGAATGACGAAGGACGTGAGAGTATATTATCAACTCGATACTGGATTCGCTATGAAGCCTATCAGAACGATGTTACGTCACATTATATACGCCTGTTCACTCGCCTATTTATTGTTCTCCCTTGTTTCTACGGGTTTTGGGAATCATCTTGCAACAATGACCAAGTGAAATCCATAGTGGTACTGAGTTAAACAAGCCATAGCTATGCGTCGCATGGCATCAGGCAAAGTTTTGTTTGTTAGTTAGATAAGGGCATATATGAACTAGTTAAATGAGGTGGAGCTGGGAGTAAACAAGCATTTGCAGGCGTTTTTTCCTCCGCTCCATTCCACAAATAACGATGCCCTTCCATTTGCTGGCAGCAGGTCAGATAAGCCTTCCAAACAATTTGACATGTGTACTAGTTCTCAACATCGATGAAAATAACATCGAGAAGCCGAGTACTAAGCGGCTGATGCCTGCTGTACACCGGGAAGATATGTTAAAACGGGTAAGTAAGATCAGCCACACCCCGGAGTTCCTTTCGTTACTTAGTTCTGTGCTCAGAAACCGCGTTCATCTTAGTGTTCCAGGACCATGGTCTCATAATGGAGCGGGTACCAGCTCCCTTAGTACCAAAAGCCGTAGCTATCTGGAAGAATCCATATCTCTACGGTAAAAATTCAAAGATAAAACGTCCAAGCAACATTTAGCCTTAAAAGTATTAATTATTTAACCAAATGTTTCGGAAAATGTACATTTCAGTAAATGAAAGCATTAACATAAAAACAACCTGGCTAGACTTTGTTATACCCGCATTGAAAACACACATACACACGAGTGGCCCAATCATAGCCTCTTTAGGCGTCTCTTACACCCAACAACCAACGAAAATATAAAAAATCTCCACATTTGGACACTGTTTGAAAATTAGCTTCAGTAAGTGCCTGTTTTACGTAATGAATGAAGGAAAGTCGAACTTCTCATTGCTAAACACTGCTGCTCAAAAATGACCTCACTAAGCATCACATATACCAAAACATCAACGAAGTCGCCCTCTAGCCCCTTCTTTGCTGCCCTTATGTGGAGGCATAGTTCGAAAACATCGTCTTGGCGGCAGCAGGTCCGCTCCAATCAGCAACGTCTCTGCTCCAGTCCGAATTCCCCCTACCTCCGAGTAGGGGGACGCAATTTCCCGCCAGAGCCCCGGAGTACTGTATTCCCAACTTGGTGTGCATCGCGGAAGTACGGTATTTCCTCCCCATTTCCCGACGGGGCGCGTCGGGGCGAGATATGCATACGGCCCCTGATTGGTCCTCCCATTCTCACGGCAGACGTCGGTGGCACGTATTCGGAATCAGGACGCTTGTTGCGCGGCGTAAAGGGCTATCTCTTGGATCCAGAAGGTCAGAAACGCGCGTATTCGCAGCTGTGTTGAGCATGAAGAGGCTACGCATAAGGCAGATGCCTTGTTCTCCGTATGAATTCCTTTACGACTCCCTTCTTGTTGGTTCCCTGTCCTGGTCCCGCTTCCAGGTCCCTTCTTCCAGGTAGATCCCCCCTCGGGATTCCCCATTAGTACTCTACCCCAATTAAATGGCCCTCCTACGCTCACGACACGACGACGGCGAGCGAGCACCCATTGCGCGACATCGGTGTCACATCTTCTAGATCCAGTCTTCCTTACTGGTAATGGATCCCCTTGCTGGTCCTCCCACTGACTGGTAACTACATACTGGTCCCTTGGCTCCAGGACCTAACTCCAATGCGACGTCGTGGCGCTGAAACGCGGACGTGCGCTCGGTGACGCATGGTTAGCCGCGGAGCACGAAATGTTCTCAGTGTTTAAGCTCTCAGACGACATTTCTAGCAAGGAACTTAAGATCCCACAGAATGAGGTAGGCAACAGTCTGCAGTAGGACAACTGATCCGAGAATGGGTGATAGTGACCTTTTTCTGGAGTATAACCATAATCACGGGTAAAAATTAACCGAAGAAGTTGTAGACGGTAACTACTGACGCTAGAAACCATTCACATGTCCAGGATTCCTGTATAAACTGTCGCTGATCGTCCTATTGAAACTACGTTCATATACCATCTCCAACAAACGTTGAAATAAGGCAAAGGCGTGCCGCATGTCCCTGTTGGAAGCGGTTCTAGCTGCAGGAAGCACCGGACCGCGACAACTCGTCCAATTTCGTCGTGCACCGCGCGCGACGCCAGGGGGGTCCGCGCGGCGTTGGAGTTATGTCTGCCCCCGCTGGTCCCTTGTTATTGCCTAAACCCTTCTTGGTGCCACCTCCTGGCCTGCTTCATAGTTCCCCCTATCGAACCTCCCCCTTCCCGATGATTCCTCCTGATCGCTGTCGGTTCTCCACCCTCAAAGTCCTCCCTTCTACACTTACCCCTTTAGTGGTCTTCTCATGCTAATAGTACGAAGTATGCTTCTGAATCTGGACGCTCAGAAACGCGCGTAGTTGCTGTTGTGTTAAGCAGTAAAGGGCTGCGCTTCCCCTGCTGCAGCAACATCCAACGTTCAATAGCAAATTTTGCCCGCGCTGTAGGTAATGAGGCGTAACTCACTTAGGTAGATCACTCGACCGCCCCCGCTGTGGATGATGCGGCGTATCTCACTTAGGTTAGATAACTCAACCGCCCTAGCTGTGGATGATGCAGCGTATCTCACTTAGGTTGGATCGGTCGACGAACAAACTCCTATATAGGTGGTGATTGCACTTGTTCGTGCGCTTAACAAAAAAAAAAACATAATAAAGGAAAAACATAACATTAACACTAAATGTTTCTCGATTTGACGTTACTCTCTGATGCGAAATTTAATGAATCGTAATGTCGCAGCAAAAACAAGCTGTCGTTGGCAAATATGGAGTGACTTTGGAGGAGACTATGTCGACGCCACATCTGAAACAGTACATTATCTTAAAGATTATAAGTAGGCGTAGAAGAGTAGCAGGAACGATTAGATAGATGAGCATTAGAAGGTCATTTTAAAAAATATTCAAGGTGATATTATTGTATTTTCTGACTAGAACTGTGCAATATGTGAGAGCTAGCGTCTCAGTGTAATCACAATGTGGTCCGTATTCCAGTGAACGACGGAGCAACATCATTCGAATTGTCGTCATTACGACGTTGCACCTCGGCAGTTTTGTTAACGATCTCTAGTTTGGAACACCTAGCACCGCTATATTATAATTCTTCTTTGAATGATGTCTTCTGAGAAATATGTTGCCCCGAGTTTATTCACCACTGTGCACATATGCCCTTGTTACTAATAAACCGCAGGCTTGTAGCAATACCCACAACCATGGGCCGTATGCATACCTCGCCCCGGCGGGGCGGACTTCCCGCGCTCTCCCCACAGCAGAAATTACCCGGCGGGAACGGGTGCCCCTTCCTGCGATGCACCTCGGTAAATGTACGGTCGGGAAACTTCCTAGCCGTACAGAAAATGTTTCGTACACAAGCACAGAGGAAGTGTTGCAAATCACGGAGAAATTATCAGCTGTTTTCTAGTCCGGGTAAAGGGACGGCCGAGGAATGAGAAGGACGTGGGAGTATATTATCAACTCGATCCTGGATTCGCTATGAAGCCTATCAGAACGATGTTACGTCACATTATATACGCCTGTTCACTCGCCTATTTATTGTTCTCCTTTGTTTCTACGGGTTTTGGGAATCATCTTGCAACAATGATCAAGTGAAATCCATAGTGGTACTGAGTTAAACAAGCCATAGCTATGCGTCGCATGGCATCAGGCAAAGTTTTGTTTGTTATTTAGATAAGGGCATATATGAACCAGTTAAATGAGGTGGAGCTGGGAGTAAACAAGCATTTGCAAGCGTTTTTTCCTCCGCTCCATTCCACAAATAACGATGCCCTTCCATTTGCTGGCAGCAGGTCAGATAAGCCTTCCAAACAATTTGACATGTGTACTAGTTCTCAACATCGATGAAAATAACATCGAGAAGCCGGGTACTAAGCGGCTGATGCCCGCTGTACACCGGGAAGATATGTTAAAACGGTAAGTAAGATCAGCCACACCCCGGAGTTCCTTTCGTTGCTTAGTTCTGTGCTCAGAAACCGCGTCTATGTTAGTGTTCCAGGACCATTGTCTCATAATGGAGCGGGTGCCAGCCCCCTTAGTACCAAAAGCCGTAGCTATGTGGGAGAATCCATATCTCTACGGTAAAAATTCAAAGATAAAACGTCCAAGCAGCATTTAGCCTTAAAAGTATTAATTATTTAACCAAATGTTTCGGAAAATGTACATTTCAGTAAATGAAAGCACTAACATAAAAACAACCTGGATAAACTTTGTTATACCCGCACTGAAAACACACATACACACGAGTGACCCAATCATAGCCTCTTTAGGCGTCTCTTACACCCAACAACCAACGAAAATATAAAAAAATCTCCACATTTGGACACTGTTTGAAAATTAGCTTCAGTAAGTGCCTGTTTTACTTAATGAATAAAGTAAAGTCGAACTTCTCATTGCTAAACACTGCTGCTCAAAAATGACCTCACTAAGCATCACATATACCAAAACATCAACGAAGTCGCCCTCTAGCCCCTTCTTTGCTGCCCTTATGTGGAGGCATAGTTCGAAAGCATCGTCTTGGCGGCAGCAGGTCCGCTCCAATCAGCAACGTCTCTGCTCCAGTCCGAATTCCCCCCACCTCCGAGCAGGGGGACGCAATTTCCCGCCAGAGCCCCGGAGTACTGTATTCCCAACTTGGTGTGCATCGCGGAAGTACGGTACTTCCTCCCCATTTCCCGGCGGGGCGCGTCGGGGCGAGATATGCATACGGCCCCATGTGGAAATTGTTCGCGTGTGAGCTCGTCCATCTAGATCAGGCAGTGTGTTCCACTTGTATTGGGTTGTAAGGAAAGTTCTGGCAGTTTTTCCACGTTATTTTTGAAAAGCCATGACTCAGCACAAATTGCACCGTTTTATTCAAAATAAGTACCATTAGAATCAACACAGCTCTGCCAACGTGATACCAGCTTAGATATGCGATTTTCATAAAAATCCGACCATCTAGACTGAGTAAATTCTAGGAACAGATTCTACATCACATTGGTTTTTAAACACTTTATCTTTTAAAAAGCTATCTAGATGCTTGAAAAAGTGGAAGTCAATTGGCGCTAGGTCTGGCGAATATGGCGGGTGAGGGAGAGTTTCGACCTGCAGTTCATTCAGTTTTTGAGGACCATCCGCGAAGTGGTCGTGGTTGTCATGCAGAAGTAGCACGCCGTGTCGATTCACCAGTGAAGGCTGCTTTTTCTTCAGTTTTGCATACACTTATACCAATCGCTCGCAGTACAGCTCTGCTGTTATCGTTTGGCCAGGAGGGAGAAAGGAAATGTGGACTATTCCAGCTGCAGTCCACTAGACCGTAATCATTGTCTTTTTGCAGTACAAATCCGGCTTCGGAAAGGTTTTTGGGGGCTCGTTGACATTTACCCACTGAGCGGAACGCTTCTTATTAACATATAGAATCCATTTCTCATCGCAGGTGACAAGTCGATGGAGGAACGGCTCCGTAGAATTTCTTCTTATCAGGGAAGGGTCGCGAGACCTCCATTTGCCTCAGCTGCTGCGCCTCGGTGGGGTTGTGGGGCACCTCCTATCGAGTTTTTTACCATGCCCAGCTGCTTGAGGTGATCAACAACAACTGCATGGGAGACCCCTAGGTTTCTTGCTATCTTCCGGAGTGGTTGCCGAGGGTCCTTTTCGACTACTTCCTTCAAGGCATCGTGATCAATGAGCGATTATCTTCCAGCTCGTGCCTCGTCTTCATTCGATTCTCTTCCATTCCGAAACTTACTGAACCAGCGAAAAATGTTTCGCTCCGAGGCGGTACTTTCTCCCCATGCAGTGTTTACATTCACAACTGGTTCGTTCACCGTCCGGCCAAGTTTGAATTCGTGAAGTAGAACAGTTCGGAAAGTCATCTTGTTCATGCTAAAATTAAGGTTCCCTCAGAAATCAGAAATGTTGGAGAAATACACGAAAAGCACTTCAGCAAGAAGAAGAACTATTTCCTCACCTGAGAAGCACAACTTATCGATTAGTTGACCAGCCGTTCAAATTTTGTGCAACCTGAGGCGCGGAAACTGCCATACATTTCCTTACAACCTAATATTTCGCCTCCTTGTACTTTAGCATCGTACTTGTGTTGCATCTACTGCACTTTGAACGGGTGTGTGTTTGTGCGTTTTTTCCATCATGTCTTTTTCTATTGTTGGCGTTGGCATCGTAAGACATGTCGAGCCTAGGCGTCTGATAGGCATGAATCCCTCTGTAAATTGTGCGAAGATCACCGCGTTGGTATCAAACGTTCGCAGTCAATAAGTCGCTGTTGCCGTCTACATGCAAATGTGTAGAATGACAAATCGAATGTACCATGATGATTGTGGATTTGTTCACAATTTGCATAGATTGATCTTAAGAATATATTGTCGGTATAACACCGGTGACTGTTACTTTGTCTGACTTCTACCACTTTATATAGGTCTAATTTTATTTGTTATATATACGTGTTGGTTCTTCTCTGTTCTCGCAAACTAGTTGGTTGGTCATGTATTGAAGATGATGTATAACAATGATTAATTTGTATACATTTCGAATTTTCGATAGGGTTTCCAATTTCACACTGTTTGTCAAATCATTTATCATTGAAATAAATGTTACTACTGACGCGTTGGAACGCCATTGAAGGTTGGTGATCGCCGGTCACTCTGAAAAATTATTGTCATCCCTACATGTGTGCCAGACGACCAGTATTCGGCGTCTTCACTGTCAGAAATCTGTCTCAGATTAAACAGTACATTGTTCGGATCTATCCTAGTCCGGGGGGCTACATAACTAAAAAGTTTTATATGTATCAAATCCATTTGAGACTTACCGAGCGGCTCCTAAAGAACAACGTCTAAACCTAGACAAGAAAAGTCGCAAATAAAAAAACGAAAAAAAATCACATTTATTGCGGTTGTAAGCAGGCAAAGTTGTGTGCCCTCCTTACCATGTTAGATCCTCGTTATAACATGTCAGGCGGCGGTCAGCACGCGGCATGCGGCTTCATGCGCCCTCCTCATCATGTTAGACTCTGGTTATAACATGTCGGCCGGCGGTCAGCACGCGGCATGGCTCCATTGCCTGGCTTTTTGCCCGCCGAGACGGTTGTAAAACCGCGGCGATTTTTTATTTTTATGTTTGTTCGTTCGCTTTTTAGTCCCACTTAGGTTCCAATTCATCCTCTGGGAGCCGCTCGGTAAGTTTCCGTTCGTTTTGTTACCTATTTTTTAGTTATTTGCCCCCCCCCCCGGACTAGGATAGATCCTATTGTTCATTTACATAATTTCAGAAGTCGGTACGAAAGCCGAGAAGAAGGCATGCACAAAACTCGAGGGGGATGTCATGATTGCTAGGCACGAGCTACAAATGCTCTTCGCGACTATGCACTCAATCGAGACTAAAGTCGAGGGAATGGCGGAGGCACAGAAAAGCTTCTTTGGAAAGGTAACCCCTATGCGAGCATGGTCTCTAAGAGTTAATCGTATCCATTTCGCCCCATCACTTAGTTTTTGCGCAGCTATATTTCTGTTGTGGTTGTCGCGGTCTGCCCACAACTATCACAGCAAAAATACAGCTGCGCAACAAAAGTACAGCTGCGTTCTTTGGTTCTTACGTCTTTAAGGTCTTAAGCTGCTTTTATGAGATTATCAGATGTTTCGGCTTACATTGCTTTTAGATGCCGAAGATGCCGGCCTCGGAAGGGCGGAGGCGCCAAAGGAGACCAGTAGAAAAAATCCAAGGGGTTATGGGGTGGATACGTCAAGAGGACAAGGACAGAAATGAACGTTAAAGATATTTAAGAGTAGTAATCTGTATTGTTGCTGTCAATTGTATGAGTCTTTTTTGAACCGTCATTAAATTTATCAGCTCGTAGTATTACTCTTGTCTTCACATTCTCAACATTTCATACGTTGTCCTCGCTCTCTCACATCGTTTCAGCATATTGATGGTGCAATGGTGATAGCAACGACGTGTCTGGGAAGGATAAAGCGCTGACTTGTTCTTCGGCTGGCCACCGCAAGTCATTGTATGGCCAAATACGCATTCATGTCGCCTCCACGACATCCCGTAGAAGTAGAATGCGCTGGCGCATCCCAAAAGGGATTGAGTAACGCCGTCCTTCATCCTTCATCATGTAATTTTTCCCGTAAAGTTAGTGGTCGATGGTGCGGCATACCTACTTCGTGCGCTGGGATACTATGCTCTTCCTACCTGCCCAGCTCCTCCAATTTTTGACGGTGGACTGGGAGGCCAGCGATGAAAATCTGTGGGACCTACGCTCGGTTCTGCTCCGTTTTCAACCAAGTCTTGGGTTCTCAATTTTCGGCAGTGGCTTGCCCAGCTTTCAAAGTAGCATCTATATACAGAGGACAGTATTTCTGTCACCTTTTTCCAAATTCATCACACCTCGTGGCTCAAAGCACGGCGACTGAACCGAAATATCAGACATTGGATTAGGCTTGACGAGCTGCAATAGGTTGTGAACACAACCCTAGACGGAGCAGTAGGGCTGCGGACATTCTTCTAAAAGGATCCATATGTAGTGTAGCGGTGGAGAGACATTTAAGTTTGTGGTGACTAGGTATGGAGAAGCGGGACAAACCACTCAACTAGCGACTTGCACTCAACCCTGTTTTCAGCTAAGCTTGGATTCGTAAAGGCAGGGTAATTTGAAAGTTGCCCTTCTGGAATTGAGCGTAAACACTAATCTTTAACTGTCTCTCGCTATTTGCTTATATAACTCACCATTGAGTGAACTGAGTATTTGATCGCCTTCTTATTACGCACTCCATAGAATTTCATCAATAAAATAGTTTTTGGTGCTATCTGTAACTTCTTCTTGTAGAAACAAAGGCGGTGATGATATGTGATGTCACAGCGCACGCTTGTTTCCGTTCGGAAGAAGTCTAAACCGTAGCGGCAGAATATCAGCATACTGTAGCGCTCGGCCGCGTGTCTCCACCGCTACACCGCGCACACTTAAGCCGACGCGCAATCTTACTGTAACAGCGTTGCTCCATGGCGCGCAAAACATTCTTGTTGCAGTCTCTTGCCGCTAACACGCCATTTTGCATGGAGTCGCCGTCTCCTACGGAAGCACGCTCTCTCGACTATATTTAATGGAGACGAAGATGCTGCGCTGGACGGCTGTGTGGGTTTTCTTTTTTCCTTTCGCTCTAGGTTATGGCTTCGATTAGTTTTTGAAGAAAGTGTTTACTCGGCTGATCTTGTTTTGCTCCTCCTGATCTAATGGTGTTCTGACCGCTAGTATATTTTAAAGCACTGCTCATGAACTAGCAAAGTCGTAGATCAATAACGATGTTCTGTTCAGTAGTCGACACTCGAAAAAAGAACCTCCTCAGGATCCACATTGATTGTTGGCTTATACGTTTTACGAGCGGGAAGTGGCTACTAAACGACTGACTGCTGTTCCAACATAGTCATGCTGGAAGACAACAACCGTTCTTCTCTAATTGTCTTACAGCTTTGATCCGTAAAAGCGTCTCGTAAGCATGACAGGGTGAGGAGTAAACTTTCACAGTGCACTTTTTTGAAGCGCCTCATTTTAAGAGTGAATCGAAGCACAGCGTCGGCCCTCTCGTACGCCCGTCCCGGCTCGAATCAAGGTTTAGGTTACCGCCTAGCCATCAGTTCTTTAATAGTTCTTTGGTTTGACTCCGATAAATTTCTACCAGACTTGTTTGATAATCATAGAACAGCAGCTTGTCCATCGGTTGGCCACCACCGTTGGTCGTGTTGGTAAAACACGAGTTAAAACTGCTTCAGCGATACCCTTTGGGAAAGAATGCATCAGTCTCCTTGTTCTCCTTGGGGCATCACGCAAGGCGAACAAGGAGAATGACGAGTGCAAACTTTATCCCTATCTATGATTCAATGCATTAGGCCTCGTACATACTTCCCGTCGCCGCGATGAGTTTTGCAGAGCGACGCGAAAGAATCTGATCTGAACTTCTTAGCGCTCGTCGCATCGCTCATCGCTCTGCAAGGGAGCGCGACGGCGATCCGTCCAGGACCAACGCTAAACACCGCGCGCGGCGCGAAAAAGTATGCCATGCCCGCGATGGACGCGGGAAGCCATCGCGCACGCCGACTGCCGCAGTTGCGGCGGCGGCGGCGAAGTTTCTCTTACTATTCGACCGCCTGCGGCGGAATGGCCACGAACTGAGCGCCGCGATGGGATCGCGACGATTGAAGTATGCCTCGGCCTTACACCAACTGAAATTGTCATCCTCATGATCTTCTATTTGCTCGGCTAATCGTAAGCGCCGTCAACGTCTTCATTCGTCTCCGTCACCTGGAAAATAGCCCATTGGCCGTTCTGCACTCTACGAACATATACAGGGTTAGAGCGCTCGTTCAAGCTTTCCATGAAGTACCCATAATCTATACTCTTACTACATTTGTGTGGTCAGCATTTGCTTCCGCTCGCAGCCTCATATTGAAATGCGTGAGAACTGCGGTTAGCCATAGAATCTGCAGTCAACAAATCAACGTTTCGGTGGGGAGCAAAGCGCCGGATTGGCGAAATGCAGAAATACTCCTAGGACCCACGCGTTGACATGCGTTGTGGATGTAGCGACAATGGGTTCAAATAAGTCATAGCGGGAGTGTGTACAGAAAGACAATCGAACAAATGGTTTTTGCGAAGAGGTGGCACATAAAAACAAGAATCGTGAGCTGTTTTGGTATAAGTAAGATTCGCTAAGGCTAAAGTCTTACTGTAAAATATTAGAGCAGACGAGGTAAGGAAAGGTATAAAAATAAAGGATAAAGGACGGCGTTATTCAATCCCTTCTGGGATGCGCCAGCGCATTCTACTTCTACGGGATGTCGTGGAGGCGACATGAATGCGTATTTGGCCATACAATGACTTGCGGTGGCCAGCCGATGAACAAGTCAGCGCTTTATCCTTCCCAGACAAGTCTGGTACCAATTCACCGACCCCGGAGGGATGGAGGGCTTGGTTGGCCTGGGCGGGAAATCCGAACCAGGAACCTGGTATCGGGTGCACGCGACAGTCGGCGCCTCCTCCGGCTGCGCTACATGCGCCCAAGTATCCCTTTCCTTTCCCTTTCCCTCCCTTTCCTTTCGCGGGAAAGGAAAGGTAGAAGGGAATAATACTAGTAGCAGAGTAGACAAAGATCAGGAAGCTAAGGTTAATTCGGAAGATTCACAACACGGCGCATCGACAAGTTCCCTTTTCAGCACGTATCAGCAGTTACGGAAACAATTTGCGGAAGCGGAGAAGCAAGTTGTTTCCGTAACGCGATGCTGCAGCGAACTGTGGATGGGCAGCAGAAGCAGCTTGAAGTCGATAAGAAAGACGCAGCATCTCAGATGGAGTTGAGTTTTTTGTATTTCCATGTGCATGAAGCTCTGTGTCCTCATTCTTGAACGGCTTTGTTTTAGGCAATTGGGAGGCGGCGGTGAGTATGAAGGGTTCGATTCTGGGGGTGGGGTTTATGCATTGCTAGTGGCGTTTTTTTTCTAGGATGCATTTTTATCAGTGTCGGGTGCATTTTAACCTTTGCAGGGTAGAGCGTTCGCTTTTCAACGTCTTCTAACCTCTTGCAGGATGGGGACCAAGCTAGCCTTCGTCGATTAGAGATACGCCGCTGCCCATAAACTAAACTTGTTTTGTTGGGGAAGCTCTCGTTGGATACTATCCATGTGTGTGATCCCTTTGCAATGTTTTCTATCAGTTTTGGAAATGTGTCTCGTAATAACCTCATTTGACCTTTTTTGTTACGGTAGATTGAGGTAGGCAGTATAGTAGTTGGGGTACGGGTAAGTGATAGGACGGAGACAGGTCAGCCGCACTCACCTCATACGTCTAGGGATGTTATTGCGGTGATGATCACGAATTTAGCATATGTTTTGGCTTCGGAATTTTTTGAGTGCTATTTTCAGCTCAAGATACGACCTTGCAAACAAAGTGCGGCCAGATAAAGAAAGCGGCGGTTCGGGTGAAGTTTTTCCACAGTACTCATATCTACTCTTACCTACTGTAATCCACCGTTGCACCCAAAACAAATGTCAAACTCGCGATAACCATACCAAATAACCCTCTAAATGGGGTTTGGACGAAGAATTTTTCAGTCTTTGAAGTGTCGAGAGTACGAGTACCCGTATTTGCAACGCCTCCATTCTGGCATCCCATAAAGTGGGAAGAGCGGTCAAATGAGGTTACTACGATACACACTTCCAAAACTGAAAAAATACAGAAAGGGATCACACATAGATAGCATCTAACGAGAGCTTCTCCAACAAGACTAGCATGATTTAATGGGCAGCGGCGTGTCTCTAATCGGCGAGAGCTACTTGGTCCACATACCGCAGTGGGTTCAAAACGAGTTCGAAAAGCGAACACGATACCCTGCTGGGCTAAAATGCACGCCACATTGATAAAAAAAAGCAAAAGAAAACGTCGCTAGCAATGCATAAAACCCTCTGAATCGATCCCTTGGTCACGTGGGTGCTTCCCATGAATGTGTCTACTCGCTTCTATTAGGAATTTGCTAAAGTTCACGTTCTAGCAATGATTGATTGCTCGTGCGTATTCCACACTGGTCATACAGTCCTAGAAGTAGAGTGCATTCTTTACACAGCTCTCTATTTTACCTTCCAAGGCTGCAAAGGACATCTCGGTTTCATTCTACCTGAAATGTTTTGATGAACCGACAAGGATATGATCTCGGGTTTTCGAACTACCAGCTGCTCAATGAACGAATTAATGACTATACAAGTAGTAGTGCTTCTTCCTTGTTATGCAGCGTGAACGTGAGATGACTGTAGGAGAGGTTCGCGTTACGAATCCTTTTCTCGAGTGTGTGGCAGCAAGACATGTAATCCTATAACCACCGTATCGAAGGGAGAATGGAGGGTGCAAGATTATAGAGTGGGGGTGAGGAAGTTCACCCTCATTTTCCATCATAAAATTCGAGGATTCTTTTCAAAAACTTTTACAATGAAACCCTAAGCACGATTACATATAGAGAGAGGTCCGAACGCTGCACGAGGACGTGAAGAACTCGAAGGGAAGTACGAGTACGTGGCGCTGGAAAAGACGAGTGTGAGTTGTTGCGCTGTCTCCTGGGTGCTCTCCAGGCTGGCGAAAGCGTAAGGAGTCTCTCCTGTTCAGATAGAAAATTCTGCATTGGCCATAAGGATCGTCAACCAGCTGCATAGCATCCACTCAGTGAGGGGCTTATTCACACCTAGGCCTTCTGAAGGATCGTCGACACGGTGAACGCGAAGATGGACGCACTCACTCAGTGATCTAGCCCTTTTTTCTGCACTGTACCTGATTTAGTTTTTCGAGGATCAAGCTTCGTGACTCCACTTACTAATTTGTTGTGTGTTCTTCTCCATCATCTTCCCTTGTTTAGATTTCGTTCTGGTTTATACAGGGTTTGTCAAAAAAGAAGTGAGTACTGTTTGATGCGGCCAGTAAAGAGAGTGAAGATAGAAGCTGTTAAGAGGATGTTTAGTTGCGGTCAAAACTCTTGCGCCAGGCGGGACTCGAACCCGCATCTTCTGCTTTCCGGGCAGCGATGTTCGCCTTACACCACCGGCGCTGTTTGACCGAACAGAACATCCACGATATGAGAGTGAAGAAGTTTTTCGAGCATTAACTTCGGTTTCTGAGGATCATCTGTACTATACTGGTGTCTGATTTTAACATTTACTTAACTTTTTAACTCGAATGAAGATTGACTGGAGTTTGATTCTGTCAGTAGTCAGTCGCAGTTTTTGCTTGTATTAGATCATCTAATAAGTTATGTCGTTTTTGTGCACTACAGTTTTAGCTGATTATTTGTCTGCAGATCTGTGTATTTCGATGGTGCATTAAAGTGATTCTAAGCTAAATGAGACTTCCTCTCTTAAAATCTACCATTCGTTGAGTTGTTAGCTTGCAAGTTCAGGTGAAATGGCTTGGCAAATCTCAGAGGAGCACATTCGACATTGCATGCTGTTCAAATTTCGGAAGGGTAGTAACGGAACGGTTGCTACCAAAAATATCTGCGATGTATATCCAGATGCGTTGGACGTTCGCAAATGCCAGCGATAGTTATCCAAGTTCAAATCTGGTAATTTTGACCTCTATGACTCTTCTCGATCAGGAAGACCCGTAACATTTGACAACGACATGCTGATGGCAGAACTGGAGGCGAATCCTTGTCAAACAGTGGAGGAACTTTCGAGTACTCTCAACGAGCCTAAATCAACCATACATTTTCATCTACGCCAAATTGGCAAGGTATGCAGAGCAGGTGTTTGGCAACGGACGATTCATCCGCCAAGAACTGTGCCAAATGATCGACGCTTGGCAATGCACTGCTTCAGCAACAACGTGCAGACCCGTGTTTTTGATCGACTGACCACAGGAGACGAAAAATGGATCTTGTACGATAATCCGAAGCGCAAAAAGCAGTGGCTTTCCAAAAACAAACAATCAAGGAGTACTGCCAACCGAATATTATCTCAGAAATACACTCCTCTGTGTTTGGTGGAATATCCGTGAAATTGTCCACCATGAAGTGCTTAAATCTGGAAAGGCCGTTGACGCAGACCTTGCCGTGAGCAAATGAATCGAGTGAATCAAGCTTTACCGGAAAAGTATCCGGCGATCGCCAACAGAAAGGGCGTAATTCTCCATCACGACAATGCAAGACCGCACTGTGCAAACCGACGCTGGGAAAAATCAACGAATTAGGATGGGAGGTTCTCCCTCACCCACCGTATTCTCCCGATCTCGCACCTTCCGATTATCACTTATTCCGATCTCTACAGCATTTTCTTAGTGGCAAGAAATTTGAAAGTTTGGAGGATATTCAAAACGCTATGTCCATATATTTTGCTCAAAAACCGCAACAGTTTTATTGCTCAGGTATTGAAGATTTGCTCGTTAGATGGAGAAAAGTTGTTGATAATGACGGTGATTACATTATTGACTGATCTGAAGTTTTGTTGAAAATTTGTTCAATTGAAGTCAAGGCTGAAAAAACGACATTACTTATTGGATGACCTATGTGTTGGGAAGTACCATCGCTTTTAATGCGCCACACTTTAAGAATCTAAATGCACCAGATGCATTTAGAATACAGCGCTATTTTTGAAATTATGTCGAAGTCTGATTGTATTCATGACAAGATACGTCTAGAAGAGATTATGAATAGCACTAAGGAGGCGGGGTAAAATCAAGGGAAATATCCGACATCAATCCTTCTAGCGAAGCTAGTTAGCATGAATTTTACAAGGTCCCACAAGCCTCGGTCAATAGGCAATTCACGCCCTCAGGATTTCCAAAAGGTACCAACCTATATGTCCAAACAAGATGCAAGGCGTATCCTGCGATAGTTTGGAGTTTACCATTAGTATCGCTCGGTTTCGCTATATTAGAGCTGAGCCTTATCCAATTTTTATCTTTTTTATTTTTTTTGAGAACCTCTTCGGATGATTTAGATGAGGGTGATTCAGCTGGTATCCTTCCCTCGTCGGTTCACCACTGTAGTAGAACACACCAGTGCTGTGTAAAAGATGTCGTGTAGGGCTGCCTTACAAGCTAACCCCCAATCCCGAGCTACTTTGCGCCTCCAGAACAAATTACAATCAACACTAACAAGGGAAGGGTCCGAAGCGTGTCTGAACGGGAGGCGCGAGTCATACAGGGAGAATCTTCACCCCTCAATTAGTATAAAAATGTGTTTATTTTTTTGCCAAGTCGTTAAACCCAAGGAGTAGGGGGTCCTTGAAGTCACAAGGGAATACGGCGCATCACGAGTTTGGGGGTCTTGTACGCCCGCGGTGCCTCTGCCGTCAAGCGGCTCGGAGCGCAATGGAAGTGGGGTTGCTTCATGCGAGGAAGGTCGGGTGTTTGGATCTTGTGCGCTGCTGCATATTTGCATTTCGACTGAATGGTCGAGATGTGGGGGATTCTGACGTCTATACCATTTTCAGACATTTTCTAGTCATTTTCTATCTGTACGCTGTGGAGAGTACCTTTCTTACGAATTGTTTATTACTAACCGGATTTTTAACCACAATGTCTTCGTCAACTTCAAGTTGATGTGCTTCGAAGTCTTTTAGTATGCTGGCCGTCCGTTCGGCCAGCTTGATTTCTTCCCTCGAAGGTTCCTTGTCTAAAGGTAAGCCACACTTCAGCGGGAGCAGGTGGATCACCAGTCGAGCATCTTCAGGCATTGTTGGTGTTAGGTTTTAGAAAATCTTCAGCAGGTCTCTGATTTCCAGGTGACAGGCAGACATGAGAGAAAGAGTGTATCGATGCCGTTTAGGTTAATTTGCGGGATCCACGAACCGCGTTTCTCACTTGAACCACCTCCGACGTCACACCTGGTCTCTTTTGAAAATCCGAGCAGGATGGCTTTTTCCGAGGTCACTGGTTCATGTATGGAAACAGACTGTGAGGATTCTTTAGCCTTTACACCCTGCCCTTTTGTGTCCATGTTGCTTCATGCATTTTGTACCTGTGTATCACTGATGTTGAACATTTCTACATCATCGTGTTAAATGCCACAGTATTCAGCTGGAAACTTAGGCATAAAAACGTCTGAAAATGGTATAGCCGTCAGAATCCCCAATTCTGAACCAGTCATTTCAAATGCAAAAATGCAGCAGCGCACAAGAACCAAACACCCGACCTTCCTCGCATGAAGCAACCCTATTCTCCCTGCGCGCCGAGCCACTTGCCGGCAGATGCATCGCGGACGTTCAAGACCCCCAAACTCTTGATTCGCCTATTCCATTGTGACTTCAAGGACCCCCCTACTCCTTGGGTTTAACGACTTCTTGTAAATTGATCGAACTGAAAAATTTAGGAATGCTTTTTCTTGAAAACGAACAACGCTTCCCATGCGAATAGAGAAAAATGAACCACACTGGAACGTTGTCATTAGACATGGGATCCGAATCATGCATTTTCGGATATCCGACCGGATTTATCCGGTTTCGGATTATCAGAAATCCGGCTCGACCGAAAATCGCGATATCTGAATCATTCGAAGATCCGGGGTTTCTAAAATTGCCCTCATCTGAATCATCCGAAGATCCGGGGTTTTCAAAATTGCCCTCATCTGAATCACCCGAAGATCCGGGGTTCTGAAAAACGCAATGATTCGGATAAAATCGGATAAAAATCGGATAATAGGAGGTTAGCGCGCCTTGCTGCCGAACTCTGCGTCATTGATAACCTTACTTTTTCGGGCAGATTTTGCAATCATTTGGCGGGAATTCTCTCACAAGGGAAGGGGCTAACGGGGAGAGCGAGTTATCCTATTAAATAGGAATAATCCCCCCTCAATTAGTATAAAGATGTGTTTCATTTTTGCCAAGTCGTTAAACCCAAAGAGTAGTTACAGTGGAATCGGTGCCTCACGAGTTCGAGGGTCTTGTACGCCCGCGATGCTGCTGGCGGGAAGCGGCTCGTAGCGCGGTTGGTAGTGACGATGCTTCATGGGAGGAAGGTCGGGGTTCGATCCTCATGCGCTGCTGCATCCCTGCTTTTCAACTGATTGGTTGAGATTTGAGAGATTCTGACGTCTATACCATTTCCAGACGTTCTCTGCGCATTTTCCAGCTGCATGCTGTGAAACATGATGATGCAACATAATTATGCATAAATATTCTACACTAGTGATACACAGGTACAAAGTGCATGAAGCAGAGCTGGACACAATACGGGCAGCGTATAAAAGCTACAGGCCCCTCACAGTTTGTTTCCCTACAGTGGCCAATAACCTCGGGTATCACCACCCTTCTCGGATCTTCAAAGGAGACCAGGATCTGGCGTCACACGTGGTTAAAATGAGAAAGTCTGTGGATCCTACAAAATGACCTAAACGGCATCGATACACTTTTTCCCTCATCTTTGTTTGTTACCTGGAAATCAGAGGTCTTCTGGAGGTTCTCTAAAACCTAACATCAACAATGCCGCCGATGCTCGAGTGGTGATCCAACCGCTCACGCTGAAGTGTGGTCCACCTTTAGACAAGGAGCCTTCGAGGGAAGAAATCAAGCTGGCTGAATGGATGGCCAGCATATTCAAGGATTTCGAAGCACCTTGAAGTTAACGAACACGAACAGCCGGAAGTGGTGGAAAAACCAGAAGAATGTTGGGGTACGCAAGATGAGCTGATAGACGTGGAAAGGCTAGCAAGCAGTGGGCATATGACAACGTTTTCGGGTGGAACTGGAACTCTTGTTTCGGAGGAAAGGGTACGTCTTCAAACGGATTTCGTCTATGGAGCCAATCTCATTGGTCCATGTATGGAAGCAAACTGTAAGGAGGCAGGCTGCAGCCTTTATACGCTGTCCGTATTTTCAACAGTACTTCTGTTTTATACACTTTGTGTCTGTGTATCACTGATGTTAAATGTTTATATGTCATTATGTTAAAGAGCTTTCTCATTGCCTTTTGGTTAGATAACCGGCCAGTAATAAACATAATACATAATAAGGTGGTAACAAAGTTACTCCCCAGAGAATACATCTGGAAAAACTGCGCAGCAAACATCTAAAATGGTATAGATGTCAGAATCTCTCAAATCAATCAATCAGTTGAAATGCAAAAATGCAGCAGCGCGAAAAGTCAAACACCCGACCTCCTCCCTCTGATGGAGCAACGTTGCTATCCACCGCGCTACGAGCCGCTTCCCGCCAGCAGCATCACGGGCGTACAAGAGCCCCGAACTCGTGAGGCGCCGATTCCACTGTAACTTCAAGGATTCCCTACTCCTCGGGTTTATCTACTTGGCAAAAAAGAAACACATTTTTATAATAATTGAGAAGTGGGAATTATTCCTATATGACTCGCTCTCCCAGACACGCTTCAGACCCTTCCCTTTTCAGAGCACGAGAAATTTCTTGCAGGACGTTTCGTAATCGTTCCATTATTGTCCTTTACAAGATTGAGTAGGTATTGGCTCTTTGGGGTCTTAATGCTGTTTTTTTTTGTTTGTTCTGGAAGCGCCAAGTAGCTCTGGAGAGGGCTCTCCTCGTAAAGTAGCCAAGTACGACATCTTTTGCGTAGCACTGGTGTATTCCACTCTATTGGTGAACTGAGCTGGGTCAGTTATGATGTAGTTGGGCATTCATGTGCCTTGCTACCAGGGCATATAACCACCTTATTCAAGGTGAGGTCAATGAAATAAACGCGGAGTTACTGAGATGTTCCGTTTTTAAGAGGTTGTGTGCCCCTATTATATCACTTATCCAGTTGTATCCGATCGGATATCCGAAATCCGGCTCGGCCGAAAATCGCGTTATTTGAATCATCCGAAGATCCGGGTTTTCTGAAATTGCCCTCATCTGAATCATCCGAAAATCCGGGGTTTTCGAAATTGCCCTCATCTGAATCATCCGAAGATCCGGGCGTTTGAAAAATGGCCTATCCGAATCATCCGATTATCCGGATAATCGGTGTCGGATCCAATGTCTAGTTGTCATTTCGACAAATGCATGATGCGTCGCTTAAAAAGCTGAAGCTTCGAAGAACACGTACACTGTTTGAATCGCCATTTAGTGCACATCAAATTGCCTTAAAAACAAAACTGTCAGAAGTCCAGTGAAATGACGTGTTCGGATTCAGACGGCGGTCGTCATCAGTTCGTTCGTCCTATCCAGGCAGTGGCCGTGGACGACCGCCACGACAGCAGCCGGCAATGATTGCTGCTGCAGTGCTTCTGGAGAACAAACACGCCAGCCGGCTGTGCAGGCAACGAGACGAGATGATGGCGATCGAGGTGGGGGTAAGGGCGGACGTGAGCGCCTGCCTCACCGTTGTCACCGTGGTCATCTATGGGACAATTACCCCAGAAAACGTGGGAAACATCGTCGGAATACTACTGCACGTCTTTCTATCCTCGATTTCGAACAATCTTCGAATAATGCTTTTCCGCGGAAGTCGATTTCGAACAATGTTCGAATAACGGTTTTTCGCGAAAGTCGATTTCGAACAATGTTCGTATAATGCTTTTCCGCGAAAGTCGATTTCGAACAACGTTCGAATAATGGTTTTTCGCGGAAGTCGATTCCGAACAATGTTCGAATAACGGTTTTACGCGAAAGTCGATTTCGAGCAATATTCGAATAATGGATTTTCGCGAAAGTCGATTGCGATCAATGTTCGAATAACGGTTTTTCGCGAAATACGATTTCGAGTAATGTTCGAACAACAACGATTTACGATTTTCGAGTAATCGAGCGATTAATTGTTCGAAGTCGCTCGAACAATTATTCGGCCCGATTAATCGAGCTCAAGTCTAGCTCTCTCGACTCTAGCACGGGCGAGCAGAGACGTAGGGGCTATGCGAGGAGAATCTCTAGTCAGGAGGGCATCGACGGCGAGACGAATCGACGAAAACATGAGTCATGGTTGTCCTTTGCCCTGTAACCTAATCGTTCGTGTAATGCAAGCGATGTGATACACTCGCGCTCTAATCGAACAATTTTGCCCCATTCGCTCAGCGTATTATTCCACTTGTTTTCACCTTTTACATCTATTCCTGTCCTTCAACTCTCTATTCTTTAGGAGGGCAACGTACTTCAGTTAAGAGACTCGGGTGGTAGTTCCGTGTAGATGTCATCATATGTTGTGCGAGACGTTTTTTTAGTTATTATTTTGCAGAGCAAGAGTTATATGTTTTGCACGATCGTTTTTAATACCGCTTCGAGCCTAACGGTACTGTGCCAAAGGCTGTTAGAGGTTCCTAGTAAAAAACCATCAGAGAAGACTTGAAAGTCACGTAATCTTACTCGCTGATACACTTGCAAACGAAAAAAAACCGAGAGTTGTCCGGTGGGAGAACCCACCCATAAAACAGTTTCCGTCGTTCAAATCGACCGTTCTTACCTCCTATTTTCAGGCACGAAACTGAACTTCGACTGCACTGTCAACTTTACCATTTCCTTTAATGCATCGCGCTTCTTGCCACAACGATTAGATGTCATGGAGTCGCTTTCGGCTCACCGTAACCGCAGTGCGGGTCGCGCCGAGACTTTTGCTGTCCGCCCTCCTAGATTAGGGATCGCGTCGGCATCCACGTTGACGCTCGATCGACCTCTTGTAAGCTCGCAATGACCCTCTCGCCAAGCGGACCGTGGTGCAGTGGGTAGTGGGGGTTGGTTCATACTAGGGATATCGGGGTTCTGTTCTCCTGCGTCGTGGATTTCCTGCATTTCAACCAAATATCTGGGATCTGATTGGTTTCGACGTCTACACAACATTGTGCGTTTTTTGCGCATTGT
The DNA here is from genome assembly GCA_947359475.1 of Heligmosomoides polygyrus bakeri. Lineage (NCBI taxonomy): Eukaryota > Metazoa > Nematoda > Chromadorea > Rhabditida > Heligmosomidae > Heligmosomoides > Heligmosomoides polygyrus. Next base: position 89,841,403 of record OX375870.1, read on the forward strand.
TTCAGCAGTATGCGCTTAGCCGCTTGAAGAGCGCAGAACCCAGCTGCGGATTCCCCCTGAGCGACGAAGGCAGTTTCCATAAGAGCACATTGTATGACACACACCCTGGAGTCCCTTCCCTAGCCTGGTTCTGGGATTGCACAAAGGACGTCGCACCCGACAGCTAAGATTACGGTGAGCCGGTCCTGATATCCGCCCTTTATAATCTTGTTGAGAGCTGCGATTGCAGGAGACCAATTGTAGGCTCTACAAAGTCTTAGTTTAAATCAGTCGTCATGCTCATTTTATGGTAATAATATCGCAAAATAGTGTTTGGAAATTTGAGTAATGCCGTTCCGCAGTAGAAGCTATAAGCCAGGTTGAGCAGCTATTTATTGCAGCAGCGATTTCTTCACTCTGCTTCTTCTGATGCCACAACAAGGGATGCATAGCAGCATATAAACCGTTCTATTTTAGACAAGGTAGTCTCGGTTCATCTGCCGCCTACAATGTCCTTACTTTGCCAACTTCAAGTGGCTGTTTTCGTCATTCAAGGTAAGTTTCAAATACGAGGTCAATTTCGCCTTTGTTTTTTTATTAGATAACATTTTTGCGTTTAGAAGGGGTTCATGATTCTTATATGCTCTTTACACATGGCACTGGTGAGCTGGAAAGGCTTAAAGGATAGAAGGATAAAGGACGGCTTACTCAATCCCTTTTGGGATGCGCCACGCATTCTGCTTCTGCAGAATATCGTGGAGTCGATTTGATTGCGTATTTGGCCATGCAATGACTTGCGCTGGCCAGCCGATGAACAAGTCAGCGTTTTATCTTTCTCGGACAAGTCTGATACCAATTCACCGACCCAAGAGGGGTGGAGGGCTTGGTTGGCCTGGGTGGGAGCCAGAAACCTGGTATCGGGTGTACGCGAGTCGGCATCTCCTCGGACTGCGCTACACGCGCCCCAAAAAGGCATATTTTGTTATTGTGGGACGTGCTCGTGGTGGGCTAGTCAGAGGAGGTGCCGCCTGTCGCGAGCACCCGATTTCGCGTCCCTGGTTCGGATTTTGCACGAGTACTATCCTAGCCTTTCATCTCTCCGGGGTCGGTGAATTAGTACCACACTCATATGGGAGGGATAAAGCGGTACCTTGCTGTCCCTCTGGCCGCCGTAGGTGATAATATAGACGAAATACGCATTAAAATTTCCTCCACGACATTCCGCAGAAGTAGAATGCGTGCTGAATCTCAAAAAGGTTTGATTAGCGCCATGATATATCCTTAATATCATCCTAATGCGAGCGACGAGCAAAGAGCCGTGATTAGGAGAATAGGTTTGCTCTGCATGCGAAACGACAGCAAGCCTTCTCAATTGGGTTCGAAGGAAATCACGTCTTTTACGTCATTATTTCACCGTCTGCACAATATCCGCTTTTACAATGTTTATGAATGCTTTTCAAAGGCACATTCGCGTCCGAAAAGGTCTGCAGTCGCTGCTCCATTGCAGCTAGAATACAGGGTGGCTGAAAAGTTCGGGCAATTTTTTGCGGCGCTACTTTTGGCCTTGAAATTGAGGTTTTTTGTTATTTCTGTTGTTTCCGTTGTATTCCTCGCGCAATTTTGATCTAGAATCTGTTGCTCCAGTTTTCTCGTTTTCAGTTGTGCTTGCGTTATGTCTCGTGAAAGTGAGCGTATCACCGTCGTCGAGCTGCACAAGACGGGAATGAGGACCGCGGACATAGTTCGAACAACCGGCTTCAAACAAAGGACCGTCTACAAGATTGTAAGACGCTACAAGGAGACTGGCGGGACCTCGGACCGTCCCCGCAGCGGCCGTCCCACCACTGCGACAACACCGGAGAACATCAACAAGGTTCGTTGTCGCATTCGCCGTAATCCTGAGGTATCGATGAACAAGATGGCTACGGATCTCGGGATCAGTAGGGAACGAGTCCAGCATATTGCCAGGAGGAAGCTGGGATTACGCAGCTACAAAGTAGCTCGTATTCACTTCCTCAACGACGCGATGAAAGCTGAGAGGTTGAGGAAATGCAGGCGAATGCGTCAGCTGGTCGGCGATGGTCGTTTGTCGAAGGTGCTGTTCACCGACGAGAAGATCTTCACGGTCCAGCCGGTTCACAACCATCAGAATCGCCGGCAGCTGCTTAAGAAGGGTCAGCAGAAGACGTCGGCCGCAGCAGGACTGGGCACCAGCGCATTCCGCCAAATCCACGATCGCCGTTTGCGAGGAGCTCTTCCCAGGGTTTTGGAGCAGGGACATCTGGCCATCCAACTCGCCTGATCTCAACCCGATGGATTATTCTGTGTGGTCGATCATGGAGCAGAAGATCTCCACTACAAGATACGCCACCGTTGAGCAGCTGAAATCGGCGTTGTTGAGATCCTGGGACGAGATTACAGCGGAGCAGTGTGCGACCATCATCAGCGACTTCCCAAAACGACTGCGAAAATGTATTGAAGCCAAAGGAGGAAATTTTGAGCACTTGTTGTGAATTTTCCTGTTGTATTATGTTGTTGTTGATCTAATGAAGTTTCTGTTATTTTTGTTTGTAAATCTTTGGCGTTTATGTAGTTTTTTCGTACTGCTGAAATACTTTGAAAAATTGCCCGAACTTTTCAGCCACCCTGTATACTGAATCCAAAACAACTGTCCGTTGCTAGAACGATCCCAGCCCATAAAAGATGCCAGTTAAGTTAGGTTCGGTTTAATTGTACGGTGACATTCAACCACTCCTGTCTAGAAGTTGAACAAACTGATTATAGAGATCCACCATACCAACTGAACTACGCGGGTATCTGTTCAGACAAGCACTCTCTTCTTATGTTCTTCTGTAACTGGTCGGGTTGATGATGATTCGAAATATACAAAGCAAACGATGCAATCTTGGTAAGGGGGCCCGCCTTATACACACATTTAAATAATAGTTGAATTGGAAACACATGCAACATAATGTACAACGTGAGGCAGCCACTAGACTCTCGAGGAAGCCCAGGGGTTGCGCGTGGACACGCCAAGAGGACGAGGGGTGGAATGCATATCTGGTTATAAGGTGAACCCCCTCTTTGGGATTGCACCAACCAAATTTCTAGCAGTTCCAGCATTACCATCACAATTCAAGCTTTTCGCATTTCTTGAGTTATCTACTAGGTGTATGACATGTCAACGAAGGCGCACAGATTGTGATCATCTCTGCATAGGCTCATAAATTTGTCTCTGAATTGATATTCTAATTTTGATGGGGCGATTGAAAGGCGAACACCAAACACCTAAGCCATCCTCCTCTGAGTTGTGTAGAGCTGGTAAGTGTTGCTTCAGAAGAAACGGCGTGTGCTTGAATTTGCTGAGCTGATTCCTTTTGACTTGGTCTCTTTGGTCGCTTGCTTTTTGACTGTAATCTCTCGTTTATTTCGGTTTTATTGGAGATATTTCATTTCTCTGTTTCAGTCCTTTTTGTGGAAAGTCGTCAAGTTGGTGAACTGCTGTGTCGGAACTGTGGTGCGACTATCACGAGACAATCGGAACTGATCAACGTTACGGCTTTAGAACAGCGCTACAAGTACAAATACGATTTTCCTGTGGTCGGCAAAACTACGACGGTCCATGTTTTTGAAAATCCTGCAGGTATGTTGATGTACCACTCGCTAGCCAAGTATTATAAGAAAATAATGGAGGTTCCTGGATTGAGATGCTAGAACTGAAACCTGTGCAGCAGGTGCGCTTCATATCAACTAGTGGTTTGTGAAGAGATGTCCCTTTCGAATGGTTGAAATTTTGTTAGTATTTTTGGTACTCAGCGGATTGGTGCCCGCTCTATACCGGCAAGGTACCTTAAAATGGGTAGGTTAGGTCAGCCAGACCCCGGAGTTTCTTCCCTTGCCTAGTTCTGTGTTCTCCTCCTTATAAGCCTAGCAAAGCTTAAAAAGCGTGCTTATGTGAGTGTTCCACGACTATGTGCAGTCTCGGAGCGGGCATCCGCCTGCTAAGTACCGGTATTCAAATAAGGTATTTGCGCATGCGTTAAATCGAGAAAAAAACTTTCTGTCGCGTTGTGCTTACACATTTATGCGACGTTTAGCTGTAGGACATGTTTTGTGCTTTTTTGAGCTCTCAAACGGATCTCTGGTTTGGAACTTTGGCCGAGAAACTACTCGAGAAGAGATTCTTTGTGTTATTTCCCGATCGCCAAACAAAGGTCTTGGTACTGTTCGTGTTAGGTGCATTAAATAGGGCTGCAAGTAATGAGGGATAGGGTGCACTCCGTTCCTTCATAACATCTATAGAGTTTGTACAAAGACCTTGTACAAGATTAAGCACGATTGCGCAATGGAGGTGTTGAAGAATATCTAGGCTTGTTGCCGCTAGAGTAAAGCTACCGTTTATGATACGGTACAGGGTGTATCCCCCCACGCTGCACACTTGCGCCCAAACATGTATAAACCTGGCATGAAATAAGGTAACGGCGTAGGAGCGAGTTAGAGAGGTTTGAATATGTGAACAATGAAGGCGTGTTTCAGACGAAACTTTTCATGTTCTTGCTGCTCATAGTGCCCATTTGAAGTTTCGAGGACAAGTGAGTCTTTCGATTTCCATATGTGTTGTTTATCGGTTTCCGATTCATGCTTCAAAGCGCTGTTTAGCCTTCTTCCGAAGCCACATGGTTCCCGGGAATGCAGTGGACGGTGTGTGTTTGCAGCAAATGTGATCATCATATGGGATGGTGAGACTTTTCATGTGGTCGCTTTTCGGTTCGAAGTTGTTTCCTTATGAGCTTCATGCTACAATGTGTTGTGTATAGTATGGAGCATGCCTAGTACATTACCCTGCAAGTGAAGGCTATAAGGGTCGCTAATGCGCTTTTGTAGTTTAGGGTGGAGACGTGTCCGTAGTTCATTGTAGTTTTCACAATCTTCATAACATATTATTTGTTTATTATATTTGGAGAAGGCAAACATTAAAAAACTCAACATTCACGCAATACAACATAGCCAAAACAAAGACAACATGCGATACAAAATATTAGGTTGGCAACTATTTTCGTGGACTCTCAAGCGCCTTCAACAAAAGTGTTCATAAACAAATAACAAATAACAGTTTTCAACCAAAGTAAGATCTGTTGGAACGCGGGACTGCTTCCCATTTATCAGCTGCCTGGCCCATTCCACAGCTGTAGAATTCTTGTGCTTTTGAAGCCAACAATCCTTGGAGGTGCATTTTGACATGGTCCACATTAATAAATCGTCCCCCAACCAAGAAGTGCTGCAGCGTGCTATAAAGGTGCTAGTCACTTGGGGCACGGCCTGTGCTGTAAGGTGGGTGAGTTAGACGCTCCCAGCTAAGGTCTTCAATTTTTTGAAGCTGCCGATTCGTGACGTGTGATCTGGCGTTATCTTGCTGATAGATAATTCCGCTCCTGAAAATCTGTCTGAACCGATTCCAGCGGAGTTCAGCCTGCGCTCGGCCAGGGTGAGAAGAGTAGATTACAGCATTAATGCTGGAACCGTTCTTGACGAGCTCCCAGAAGTTAATACCTTCTTGACACCATCAAACGGAGAGAACGTAGCGAACCGTACGCCTCAAAAAATAGAAGACCTTGACTGGAGCGTCAAACTCATCCACCTTACAGCCCAGACCTTTCGCCGAGTGACTACCACATTTTTAGTTCGGTACAGTACTTCTTGGTTGGAAGACGATTTAATCATGTGGACCGGGTCAAAATGCACCTCCAAAGATTCTTGGTCTTAAAAGCACAATAATTCTACGGCCGTGGGATAGACCAGCTACCTGATATATGGGAAGCACTTCTGCGTTCCGAGGGATCTTATTTGAATTAAAGATTGTCATTAGTTATTTGTTAATAAATACTTTTGCTGAAGATTCCTGAGAGTCCACGAAATTAGTTGCCAACCTAATATATACAACGAACTAGTAATCGGGATCCTTGTCAAGCTGTCCCAAGGAAGATCATATCTGGGTATTGTTTTGCTAGCAAACCGCTTAAACCAATTTATTGATAAGACTCTTGATTAGTTTTTCATAGGCTTGAGGTATGCACTACAGTCCAATATGAAAATGAATTTGCATATGAACCTGTTTTTGGGCTGGTTAACGTGATCTTTTGTAGAGCACCTCTAGTGCGTGAGTTGGACAGACTAATTAACTGTTTCATAATAACCAGGGATGTGCGGAATTTCCGTTTTCGTGTTCCGAATTCCGGTTTTCGACCGTTTTTAGCCCCTCCGTTCCGTTCCGTGTTCCGCTGTCTTTTGGGCCGGAAGACGGAAAATGGTGACTCATCACTAATTGATTGTTTTATGCTGACTTCTAAGGTTTGGCCTGGAACAGCAATTCTAGATCAAGGCTCTATAAGCACTCTTAGGTTGCGAACATTGATTTGCATAGGGAACGTTGGATCTATTTTAGTCGGAGAAGGGCATGTAGAGTCTTGCCTCTTCACTTCCTCCTCTGAATTTGTTGCAGAGCTTCAGCTACTGCCAAACGAGACTATGGTACATATGCGAACTTAGAGAGTTAGTGTCGTGCTGTGAGATGCGCTGATCCCTCCCAATTAGGATGGATCCAGGACATTCAGTAAGACCGGATAAGTGTCGTGAGTGGCGAATTCTCTGGCATCTTACTTGTTAGATGGGTTCATTGCGTCTAAAACACTTTCTCCCTGTTTGCGGAAAGATTTTGCATAAGCTCCAATTTGTTACACTGGTAATCTTTGAAAATTCATCTTAGTAATGATGTAAATACAAGAATTTTTTATTGTTATATGTTGCTGGAAAAGAGTCGGATGCTACCATGCCCGTTTCCTAAATTCGATAATGGCAAGTTAGTTTTTACTACCATAATGGATATGTATTTATGAAAGATTAAGAGCGTTTTGAGTCATTTCCGTTTCCGTGTTTCGTATTCCGGTTTCCGTCCATTTGAGCTCTTCCGTTCCGTATTCCGTGTTCCGCTTTTCTTGAAAAAAAAATCCGCACATCCCTGATAATAACTCCTTTACTAGTGCACCTAAAGTGACAACTTTACGTTGGGAGGCAAGGAAAGGAAGTTGAAGAAGCCTGTTTTTTACTACAGCGTTTGGAGTTCGGTCATACTCCCATGCGCCAGTACGTGCTAGAGCATTCGAGTGAAATTGTTCTGAACTCTCTCAGTGCACTAAAATTCTTTCATGTTATGTGGGTTGAAGACTGTGACATCAGATTTTACAATAGGCCTAAAATAAGTTTTATAAGCACGAAGTAGAATATCTTTATTTTTGCTGCACAGTCCTTTAAAAATTTGAAACGTGCGCATAGTTGCGTGCATACATCGACCTCTGACATGTTCAGAAAAATCCAGATCAGTATTGCAACGGAATCCAAGATCTTTAACGGAACTAGCAGGCAAAACAGCAACACCTTTGACGTGGTACGTGCTAGCTTGCATTGGCGAACTTGTCGTTAGTTGCATAAACGCTGTCTTCTGAGTGGACAAACCCAACTGGTATTCTTCAGTCCAGCTTACCAGACAATCATTTGCCCTTTGCAGCCTAGAAGAATCATCTGGTTGGTTAATTATATGATATGTCTTTATATGAATTCATAACATTTGAATTAGGTGATCTAGATCCAAATGTTTGGCGGGCTGTTTAGAAGTAAATTACTAGTGGTGTGAACTGCGTCCCACCATAAATATGTTCAATATCTTTACAAATGACTTTTCCATAAAAATGTATGCAGATGGTGTAAAGGTATATAATGTAATTAAGGAACCTGATTATTCTTCTAGACTACAAAGGGCAATTGATTCTCTGGTAGGCTGGACTAAAGAATGGTAGTTGCGTCTGTCTACTCAGAAGACAACGTTTACGCAACTAAAGACAAGTTCAGCAATCCAGGCTCGCTCGTACCACGTAGATGGTGTTGTTCCTTTACCTTCTTTACCGTTAAAGATTTTGGCTTCGTTACAATACTGATCTAGATTTTTCTTGAGCATATCAGAGATCGATGTAAGCAGGCAACTAGGCGCATGTTTCAAACTTTTAAAGAACTGTGCAGCAAAAATAAAGATATCCTACTTCGTGCTTATAAAAGTTATATGTTAGGCCTATTGTAGAATCTGGTGTCACAGTCTTCAACCCAAAGATGAAAAAAGTTGTTGCATCGAGAGAGTTTAGAATAATTGTACTCGAAAGCTCCTAGCAAGTACTGGCGCTTGGGTGTATGACCGAACTCCAGGCGCTGTAGTATGAAACAAGCTTCCTCAACTTCCTTCTCTTGATTTCGTAAAATCGTTGATGCTTGCATGGTTCATAAGGTAGTGCTGTTTAGGTGCACTAGCAAGGGAGTTATTGGGGGACAGTTGTTTACTTTGTGCAATTCACGTACTGGAGATGCTTAAAAAAAGCACGTTAACCCGCCCAAAAACAGGTTCATATGTAAATTCATTTTTATATCGAACAGGTAGTACATACCTCAAGCTTATGAAAAACGAATCAAGAGTCTTATCAATAAAGCAGTTCAAGCGGTTTGCTAGCAAAACATTGCTTAGTCATGATTTTTCTTGAGACAAGTCGACAAGTGATACCCGATTACTAGCTCGTTGTATATATTTTGTATTGCATGTTGTTTGTTTTGGCTTTGTTGTATTGAGCGATGTTTTTAATGTTTGCCTTCTGCGAATATAATAAATAAATAAATAAATAAATAAAATTCAGTAAACTCAGATGCATGAAGAATTCTGACCTCATTTTCTATCGTTTTGTCAGTGCGTTAGTTTTGTTTATTCTTCACAAAGTTCAGCTTATCAAGAGGGGGTAGCAATGAATGCTTGCGTTTTTGGTCTTTCTCTTATTGGGGCATGTGATAGCACAATCGGAGGAGGCGCCGACTGTCGCGTGGATCGCAAACCAAAGTTCTCGGTTGGGGTGCCGCTCAGACTACCCCTCTCCGTCCGTCCTTCATCCTCCTGGGTTGTTGTTGGGATTTCTGGGAAAGGTGAAAACTGACTCGTTCACTTCGGCTGACCAGAGCAGGTCACTGTATTGGCCAAATACGCCCTCAAATTGCCCCCGCAATGTCGCATAGAGGTAGAATGCATGGCGCACTTTTCGAAGGGATGAATTGACAAAGTTCTTTTTCCTTTTATCCTTATACTTTTCCTAATGCCTAACGTGGGATTGTTAGTTTGCTGCGGAAACTGCTGCCTTGTACCTTATTTGATTTGGATTTTGCTATTAAGCAGGCAGATTTAACAGAGGAAAGATTCAAATCAGGGAGGTACCAGCCACGTAGTATCGTTTCGCCCTATCAGAATGTCTATGTAAGGTTTCTTTTGCTGTTCTTACGAGTACGTTTGCGCTAGTGTTTTGGTGGAATGTATTGTTTCAAGGAATGCTTTCCTATCACATTTTGTTGTGATCACCTGTTTTTAGGTATTTTCAACCAGACAAATCAAGTCCGCAGCAGTCAAAGCAGAAGAGCTTCGTCGGACTTGTGCTTGATTATCTGATCTCTGCTGATTGTAAGTTTTATTTTTATCTTCTGTGTTTTACGTAGTTTAGCTTTTTTAATTTTGCTTTATAGTATGTAGGATTAGTGCAATTTAGCGGGGGTGGGATCGTTCTCGGCTTATTCGAAATACCTATTTTAGATGCCGAGACAGTGACTAAAGTTCCTATTTGATGGAGGAGGAGATTACTACGAACGAGATTTTATTACATTTAATCATTGAAAACGAGTATTCTTTCTTCTAACAAATCCTACCGAGTATTAGTCTTCTTCAGTATTATGTTATAATTGCTCCTAGTTAGGTTATGGGTAATTTGTCTCCGTTTTTTTTTTCTAAAGATTTATTTTCTGTTTATATTGTATTTCTTTGTTCGCTGGGTCGATAATAACACAATAGCCGTTGAAGGCTGGGGTCATGCGATTGCCTGAAACTGCGGCAGGTTAAGCATTGTCGATGTCGCTTTGAGCGATATATGTTTGTTGTTGTTTTGTTGTAAATAAAAATTTAACAGATTCAACTTTTACAGTGGAAGGGATTTTTTTGCAGGGTCTTGGTTATTCTTTCTCGGTTATTGCGTGCAGAAGCGGAACTGATAGCACGTACGTGAAAGGTTGGATGGCTACGACAGTGTTTTTTCTTCTACAAAACCAGCAGCAATTGTGTGCATTCTTTGAAGGGGTAGAGGTGTTGAAAAGGTCATACCTGAACCAGCAGTCGGCTGGACAAGCGAAGGGTATTACCTCTAGCTGGGACCTCCTCCGGACGTCGATCCTATCGATTGGTATTGATTGGCTGATCGATGTTGTAGACTTGCCGCCAGTTTTGTTCACCAAGGATCATATTTTTGTAGCTCTCCCTTCGAACGGTAATTTCTGTAGGAAATTCGAGCATAGGGATTTATTTACTGGTTGACACTATTTATTGTGAAGATTAGCGATCGGCCATCATATTCGCACGACTCCTCGAGCGGTTTATTCTGAACGGAAATCAAGAATATCGTCCGCGATGTGGGAGTTGTGAAGCGGTCATTAGTTTCTTGCGGATGGGATACTGATCGATCAACTCTTTTCTATTTAGTAGGATCAGCGAACAAATGGGCGACCTTGAAAACTTGCTAATTCACGTAGATACGGAATCGACTAGGGATTACAAGCGATTCCATAAGCGGTTGTTCTCAACGTAGGAACGAAATGCTTGGGTTAAGGTCAAGTTGTCGAAGCGGCAGAATGCGGCAGAAAGCATGTAACTAGTAGTAGCAGTACACGTTTTGTATGGCTTTTAGACTTTCAGAGTTGCTTACTTACTAGAAATTCAACAGGTTTATTATCTGCTCAGCTGGTACTGTAGGTTTCGTTCAAAAGTACAGGCGGCTTTATGTGAACAGGTCATCATAGACAAGAAGACACGACGCAATGGTTACTGGCTTTTTCACTCTGAGCCTGAGTTGAACAGATTGAGATTCCTTCGAGATATCGACGGAAGCCAGCGACTACCTTCTTGCGCTTGGTAGCATGCACTGCACCGGTGAGAGGAAGCAGTTCGAGAAGTCGTCGTCGACACTTCGACGTTCGAACTCGGCTCGTTTCTCGTGACGCTTCAAAGCCATCATATTGTTGTGGTTATTCTGGTACCTGTAAGCAACAATTATGATGTTTGGCTGATATATGTATTTTCGAAGTACTCTAGCATTAGATGCAGTATTTGGCTAGCAGTCGACTGGTCTGACTACGGATGGGGTTTAACCCTTTTTATGGAAAATGAGCCTGTCTATATCGTGTACTTGTTGTGAAATATTCACTGCACAACTCCCACGTCATTCAGCTTCTGACCAAGATCGATAAGATTGATCGATAACATAAACTGTTTAGTTATAGTTCTCACGTTTTGAGTTCTACGCTATGTTGGTAGACGGTATCACGTGAATATACTAAATACTGGCTAGCGTTTTGAACAAGTCGATTCTTCGCCATAGTTATTGTGAGCCCTATTCACCGAGCAATTTACGGATTCCCACCTCATACGATCAACGCCAAAATCGATTTTACCGACCAATATTAATATGATAGTACGTGCTTATATACTACTTGCTGAAAATTCGTTCAACGGGTTTCCTGTTTCGCCTCCTGACCAGGATCGGTAAGATTAATCGATAGCATATACTGTTTGCTTGTTTGTTCATTGTCCTCACGTTTTGAGCTCTACTAAGGTTGGAAGGTTGGTTAACGGTATTTACTGCTTAGCGTTTTGAAGAAATCACTTTCTTCCTCATACCTATTATGAACCCTTTTCCCCAAGCATACTATCTACGTGGTTCGCACCTCATACGATCTACTCCCGGAAAAATCGATTTTATCGATCGATACTGATTTGATAGTCCGTGTTTAGATAATACTTGCTAGAAATTCTGTTTAACGGTTTTATGTTTCACCTCCTGACCAAGATCGATAGGATTGATCGATAACATATACTGTTTGTTTATTTATTGTTCTCACGTTTTGAGCTCTACTAAGGTTGGAAGGTTGGTTAACGGTATTTACTGCTTAGCGTTTTGAAGAAATCACTTTCTTCCTCATACCTATTATGAACCCTTTTCCCCAAGCATACTATCTACGTGGTTCGCACCTCATACGATCTACTCCCAGAAAAATCGATTTTGTCGATCGATACTGTTTTGGTAGTCCGTGTTTAGATACTACTTGCTAGAAATTCTGTTTAACGGTTTTCTGTTTCATCTCCTGACCAAGATCGATAGGATTGATCGATAACATATACTGTTTGTTTATTCATTGTTCTCACGTTTTGAGCTCTACTAAGGTTGGAAGGTTGGTTAACGGTATTTACTGCCTAGCGTTTTGAAGAAATCACTTTCTCCCTCATACCTATTATGAACCCTTTTCCCCGAGCAAATTATCTACGTGATTCGCACCTCATACGATCTTCTCCGAAAAATCGATATTATCGTTCGACATTGATTTGATAGTCTGTGCTTATATACTACTTGCTGAAAATTCTGTTCACCGGGTTTCCCGTTCGCTTGCTTCGTACTTAAATGGACTTTTATGTAAGAAACTTACAACAGAAATTGATATTGATTGGTTGGTCGACAATGCGTAGGTACTGCTAAGTTTTTGAACCATATCCACTCGACAGCATAGTGGTGAGATTTTCACCCTTCCATAAAACGTGATCTCTGCACAAAAATCGATAAACTCAATGAATAATAGCCAGCTGGTTGATACTGCTTACTTGTTGTGAGACCGTCCGCCCATATTTTTTGTAGTTTCTACCTCAGACGGTTAACAAAGAAGCAGAGAGCTTTAATGCCTATGAAGATACGAAGCTCGGTCAAAGGGCGTTAGATTTGGTTGGACAGACGGACGGACGGACAGAGAGACAGATGACGGCCTTTCTATTATAATATTTAGGGGGATTTTCTAGGGAACAGGTGCATGGTGAGTCCTCGAAGTTCCAACGTTTGTAGCTCTGTAAACAAAATGGAAATCGAGGTTTAAATGTAAAGTTTAAGAAACCTCAAGAAACATTTTTCTAGGAATTTTAAGAAACTAAAGAGGAGAGGGTACTAGTGGTATTAACATCGCTCAGAAACATCCCTATTTTTCTTAGCGCTTTTTTCTCACCCTTTCTTGTTTCTTCAAAAAGCTGTTCTTAGTTCCTGTTTAAGGCTTGGGTGCAAAGCTAGCATTTTGTGGACAATAGAGTGCAATTGTCACTGCAGAAGCTCAAAGAATTGGACTGCCGTTAATGTTCCAGGTTAGTGAAAACCCATCGGAACTGCGAGCATGTACGACGTGAGAACTACACACCGTTGTCGTAGGTCGACGAGTATTCGTAGAAAGAAACCCGCCCATCAATTATTCGAGAACTCTCTTATTGGCGTTTTGCCATGAGTAGTGTCTAAAAGCGATTTTTTATTGGAGATAAGGTCGAGTGTAATAGTAATAGTGCGCATATATACCATTTTCACGCTGATGTGGACACTTTTAGAATCAAATTGGACTTTTTTCACGTCAAATTTGACTAGGCTAGCCTAAGACTTCTGAAATCAAAGCGAACTCATCCAAATCGAAATGACCTTCTTAGAGGTTAACGTACAAATTCTCCAAGATGGTTAGGATAATTTCTTGTTAATTAAAAATTTAGTATAACTTTCTTTGAAATTTTTAGATCGGTTGTCCGAATGAATATTACTAAATAACAAGTGCTCCGTCACGCCTATCGGCGTGCTTCGCACTTGCGCGCTTCGCGCGATGTTGCAATATCACTAAGCTAAGGACAATCACATCAAGCTAGCTGCTCTACTTGTACAGCCTTTCTCCCTACCTAGGAGTACAAAAGGCTCGCAGTACGTACAGTATATAGTATGATAGGACGGTCTATTGCCTCCTCACTACTGGTCCTCTCTTAGTGACACGGTCCCCCATTGCTGGTACTGGTCCCCTCAATGATCCACCCTTAGCGGACAACGTCTTCGGCACGTCTCCTGAGTCCCAGGCACGTCATGCGACTTATTCCGCACGTCTTCCGAATCCCCTGGCACGTAGAAGACGTCTGGGTATTTTTCGCTATTTTCGTGTCGTAATTTTTCTTTCCCCATTTCTCCCAACCCTTATTCCCCCCCCCCCCTCCCGATTTGCCCCTTATTTTATGGCTAATTTCTGCGGCGGTGCCGATCGATGGTATGACTTATCGCTTAGCGCGTTATTATATAGTGTGATGATAATTTGATCAATATCGATTGATGGCCATCGATGCTTCAAAAACGGACATCAGATTCGTGTTCAGCGACCTCGATTACCCTGGGGATGAAGTTTTCAGGCAGGTAGAAGAAGTCTGGGTATTTTCCGCTATTTTCGCGACCCGTAATTTGATCAATCTCAATTGATGGCGATCGATACTTCAAAAACGAACTTCAGATTCGTGTTGAGCGACCTCTACTACCCTGGAGTAAAATTTCGGACCGCCTGGAAGACATCCCCCAAAAATCGATAGTTTGCTCAATATCGATTGATGGCGATCGATACTTCAAAAGCGAACTTCAGATTCGTGTTCAGCGACGGCGATTCATGCATTCTAAAAGCTTCCCACGAGGTTTGCTTGATTGATAGTGTAAATGCTGCTTACACAAAGCATCAATGTGAGGGTATGCGTGTTCTTTACAATTGTTTTCGTTGTGTCGTTTCCAAGTGCGAAACACCATGCAAGCAGAACTCTTGCTATTAATCTATCAATCAAAAAGTTCACGACGCCATTTTTGACATCGAAAAACGGCCGACTTCTCGATATTTAGAACAAGCCTCAAACCATTGTTTTTCTCTAAAAAATGAGAATTTTAAAAAATTTGAAACAATGCGTTCATTTTTGTTGGTTAGGTGAATTAAAACGTCAAAGAAAGCATGCTAAAAAAATTTTATTGAACAAAAAACTATTCTAACCCCTTTGGAGAGTAGTTTAGTGCAGAAGGAGCTCATTTCGATTTGGGAGAGTTCGCTTTGTTTTCAAAAATTTTAGGCTAGCTCAGATAAGTGCCAACTTGATTTGAAAAGTCACCATTTGATTCGAAAAGTGCCCATTTCTGCGTGAAGATGATGTACGTGGTGCAGTCGGAGGAAGCGTCGGCAGCAGCGTGCACTGGAAGTCAGTTCGACGTCCAGATCCACCCGAAGACAAACAGGTTTATATGCGGTTTCATGGCCATATACACAATTAACGCGCCCTGTTATATTTCCGGAAACATCTCTCAAGAGGATAATTTATTCTAACTCCTTTGTAATAATAAATCCTCTTGAGAGATGCTTCCGGAAGTATTTCCGGAAGGATTTATTATCCTATTTATCTCTCAAGAGGATCGCGTTTTTCGAGTATAGTCGAATTCGAATATTCAAAAAATCGCGTTTCTCGAATGTATTTGAATTCGAATATTCTTAAAAATCACACTTTCGAATATACTCGAGTTCAGTTACTCGAAAATTACATTCATTGGAAGCCATTCGAATATTCAAAAATTTTGGGATAGCACAACTATAAAGTCGTCTAATCGTAACTTTAAGGCTGTGCTGTCGACTGGCCTGTTTTCCGTTTTCCCCATTCTAAGTCTAATTCGACATTGAATTACCGAGGACTATCAGTGAAGCGGCTTTGTTTCCCTGGTTGAAATTAGGCAACATGTGCCTGTTTTCTTAATGAGGGATCTGTTCACAACACCAATTAATTAGAAAGGAATCAAGGAGAATTAAATTAAACTAGAAGAGAAGTGAAGTGTATCAGATTTGTTTTGCAGCTTTAATTTCAAAAATTGCTAGATATTATCTTCCTATATGGGCGCGTGGTAGCGCAGTCAGAGGAGGCGCTGGCTGCTGCGTGGGCCCGACTCAAGGTTCTTGGCACGGATTTCACCACCCTAGGCAGAGAAGCCTTCCATCCTTCCGTGGTCATCCTCCGTGTGAATTGGCACCAGACTCGTCTGGGAAGGATAAAACGCTGGCTTGCTCATCGGCTAGCCATGGACTGTGTAAGCTAAACGCGCTTCCAAGTGGAATCCAAGATAAAGGATAAGGATAAAGGACGGCGTTATTCAATCCCGTTTGGGATGCGCCACGCATTCTACTTCTACGGGATCTCGTGAAGGCGAGTTGAATGCGTATTTGGCCATACAATGACCTGCGGTAGCCAGCCGATGAACAGATCAGCGCTCTATCCTTCCCAAACAAGTGTGGTACTAATTCATCGACCCCGGAGGCATGAAAGGCTTGGTTGGCCTGGGCGGGAAATCCGAACCAGGAACCTGTCATCGGGTGCAGGCGACAGTCGGCGCGTTCCCCGACTGCGCTCCACGCGTCCCTGAATTCAAGATATTCCTTATAAATAGAAAGCGTGGCGCAGACCAGCAAAGGACTATTTAACACAGACATGCATCCTTTTTGATTTTACTCAGTGGTTAATTTGCTTTGAAATACGGAAGTTTGTGACTTTGGAGGAATTCCTAGATGGAATTGGAATTCCTCTGCACACCTTATATTAGCGTTGGATACGTCGGCATCAAAATTAAGTTAATAGAACTTCACAGCTCCTCGATTGGTTTCATAGTGTTATCATGTTTCATAGCATTTCTGCGGCCTATGGTATCATACAATTTTCAGCATAACCATGTTGTTGTGACAAAAGGAAGGGACCGTTTACGATTTCAGCGTAGCCACCAGGAAGTGTCAACGACTTCCGCGTCTCGAACACCGTTGTAAGTGGTTATTTTTGCGACGTATACGTCTGGTGACGAGTGTTGCCCTTGTTCCTGCATTTGGCAGTAAAATGACGATTTTTTTTAATATTAAAAACGCTATCAGGCCTCGTATTTGGAAGTCGCCAGGGTTATCAATTAAAATAGTTAGGCTTAAAGGTGTGTAAGATGAAGCAGGAGGTTACCGCCCGCATGTTCACTGTTATACAACAGGCGAATCAAGTTTCTCAGTAGAACTTCTGTAAAGGTCCATATTACTTAACTCGGTTTGATTCCCATTTAAGATAATTATTATGTATTAGGGCGTGCGGTAGCGCAATCGGAGAAGCCGCCGGCTGTCGCCTGCACGCGGTTCCAAGTTTCTGGTTCGGATTTCTCGTCCAGGTCAACCAAACCTGCTATCCTTCCTGGCAAATTGATATTGGGTTGATCGAAAAGTCTTGCAACACTAGCATAACACTATTACAATATAATACAACATAATACAATATTCAAAAATTCAGTCCACGATATATTCCCCATTCAAGTCTAAGATCCTGCCCCATCTTTCAGGCAGCCTTTCAACTCCTTTCCGTCAGAATTCCGAGGGCTACAAGGAAAAGAGTTGAGAAACCCCCATTTCCAGTTGACGTCGATCATCGAAATCTCTACCTCGAAGATGCTGCTTCAGAGCTCTGAACAGGAGCTAGTCGGAAGGAGCGAGGTCTGGAGAGTACGGTGGATGGGAAGAACTTCTCCGCCTAACTCCTGGATTTTCTCGCGACTCACTTTTGCGACATGAGGACGCGCGTTGTCGTCCAAGAGGTAGACATTTTCCCGTTCTGGACGTTTTTGGCGCATGGCATCGGCCGAGCTCTGGAGCAGGGTAGCGTAGACAGATGCCTTGACTGTGGTCTCACTATCCAGCAACTCCCAGTAAAGCATGCCTTCTGAGTCCCACCAGCAACACAGAAGAACCTTCTTTCGTGGTGTCCACGTTTCGGTTGTCTTGGAGCCGGTTCTCCGCGTGGGAGCCATTGGCTCTTGCGGGTGTGGTTCACACAAAGAACCCAGCTTTCATCATCAGTTACAATGTCCTCCAGAAAGTCCTTTCTGTGCGGACGAAGAAGCAGCGACTCAGCAACACTGATTCGGCATGCCTTGTCAGAGTTCCGCAGCTCATGTGATACCGAAGACGACAAAATTTTGCAGTATCAAGGGTCTCCAGCTGCCTCACGACGGTGCTTTGCGTACATCCAAGTGTCGCCACCAATTCGCGAACGGTTGAATTTGGCTTCACCTTGAAGGCTTCGCGCAAGCTGTCTTTTTCCACAATAGAGTGGTGTCCGGAACGAGGTCGACCTTCGAGAGAGATATCTCGAGCCTTGAAGCGCTGATACCAACGGGCCACTGTGGAATAGTGAATGACTTCTTCCTTGAAAGCAGCGCAGATGTTGGAGGCCGCAGTCCTTGCGGAATGGCCTCGCAGAAATTCGTAGTAGACAATAGGTCGTAGGATGCTGTTTCTGTATTCGTACTCGACGAGGCCTTATATATTACGCTTGAGGAATCTTCGAGAATGTACTGTGACGTCACCACACAAGATCAATACTGTAAGGCCTATGTTATACTTCGGCGACGCGTCGCCGACGCTGCGACACGTCAGCGACGGCCCGTCACCGACGTCGGCCGACGCTGACGTCACCAGCGACGTCGCCGATGTCGCCACAGACGTCGCCGACGTCGCCACAGACGCAGCCGACGTCTGTGGTGACGTCGGTGGCGACGTCGGTGGCGACGTCAACAGATTCTGTGGCGGCGTCGGGGACGTCGTTGACAGGAGAGCATCGGAGCGCATTTTTAGCATCGGAGCGCGCTTTCAATGTCATCATTTGGCCACCAGTCTGCCTGAAAAATTAGAAATATATCTTACAAAGAACAATTAGAGAGAGAACTCCAATTTCATTATGAAAAACGAACATAGAATGTACGGCAGAAAACCGCATAGAATGTAATTTCCAGTCTTTCAAATCAGTGGTAGTAATACTACTACTTACGAAGACGACATATTTGAGTTCGGAACATAAACAAACTAAGCGCTACTTTGCGGAGTCTTTCAGTGCAATAAATCATGCAATTGCGAGATGAAAGAAGCAACACCAAATGAGTTTGCAATTAGCAGAACTGCCATGTACTACCACAAAAAAGACCACCCTGGTACGCTCGTAACGGGTATTTATGTCCGCCATGAGCAGGGCTACGCCCCCTGGCATAGCTGCTATAATTTGCCTATAGCAGGCTATCTGACCCACGATACCCTGAAGTCACTGCCCGCGATATGCCGCGGGGTATACGCCATTGGCCAATAGCCTTTTCCGCCGCCCAGTAGCTGCAGTTATGCTGATTAACCTCTCCATTCAGCTTTAATCTTGCTTCATCAGTCCCCAGAATCCGTTTCGGAAAATAGGTCTGATGCTCACATTTAAATTCTGTAATCACTAAACTCGCATGCTACGTGTCTTTCACGTCGTTGTCAAGTTCTAAACATTAAAAAAGCAGATAAAAACAGACGTGTGCATGGCGCAACCTATACGTTCATACGTCAAAAAATTCCTATTTGCTTAAGATTTTATATGAGCATTTAACCTCTTCAGTACCTTTTTGTGACCAAAGTTATCACCTTTCTAACAGTGCATTCATTTCTTGAGACACCCAGTATTATTAGAATTAGGCAGTATAAAAAAACACTCACTTCCGTCTATCAGGTAGAGATACGTATATTTTTATGCCTTTTTTCTGTTGAAACTCTGTTATCTGCCTCAATTTCGTTGTTCTGCAAGCCTTAAAGAAAACATTTTTCGTTGGAATAGAACTGCTACATATTAAAAACCACAAGAATTCTGTGAAGTCCTCATGTGACTAACTTTAAATGAACATGAAGAGTAAAAAAGGCACCATTTGTGCCCGCAAGATGGGCGTTTTTGCACTTTCGATTTCGTAATTCGAGGTCCGCCGAGGATGTTGACAGTGCCGGGAACGAAGAACCCACCCACAAACAAAATACTCCCTCTGAGCGCATTTTTTCCCAGCCTTGAATGAGGCGGGCGACGGCCCGTCGCCGTCGAAAATCGAATGATTTTATTCGAATGTCGATTAGGCTTTCAATCTCTAAGCGCGAAAACTCATTCGAGCAAATTGACTGACTATTCGAATATTCGAATAAACGAAAAATGGAGCTCATTGGATTTTCGATCATTCGAAAAAAATTGACGAGCGAATAAATTCGTTCGCTCATTCTCTTGAAAACTTTTGGCATCGAATTTATTCGTTTATTCACTCGTTTGATAAGATTTCTCAAAAGCCAACTATACGCGACAACCGCCGCGTCGTCTGACTGCGCTACCACGTGCCTTTGTTTCCCAGAGTAAAGTATAATGCATCAAGGATGGCAAGAACTCAATCCCCTTTGGGATGCACACGCATTCTACTTCTACGGGATGTCGTGGAGGTGAGTTGAATGCGTATTTGGCCATACAATGACTTGCGGTGGCCTGCCAATGAACAAGTCAGCGCTTTAGGCCTGAGTTATATCCTGCGGGAGCATCCGCGGAAGGGCGGGAATCGCGCCGAGACTCCTCACCTGGCCAATCGCCGCGCCTCGCCACGCCCGCCGTCCGCCATGCACCCTTGGTCCGCGGACGTTCCGCGGATGCTCCCGCGGGAGTATAACAGAGGCCTTACCGTTCCCAGACAAATCAGATACTAATGCACGGACGTCGAAGAGATGAAAGGGCTTGGTTGGCCTGGGCGGGAAATCCTAATTAAGGAACTGGTGCCAGGTGCGCGCGACAGCTTCCGCCTCCTCCGACTGCACTACCATGCGCCTTTCTTTTACAGTACATCTATAAATTAATTAATGTAGCACCTTTTTATTTGTGTCCACTTCAGAAGACTCTGTGGTTTCAGGAGATGTCCAAGCTTCGTCTTGGCAATTCTGCTCTCCTTTGCCGTCCTTAGAGAATGAGCGCGGGTTGAACTCACCTAGCTTGCTGGGTTTCTGTTCAAGGGGGGTTAAATTAATTCACCTTTTCTTTTCACTTCTATTGCTACTTTTACCTAGGATTTGAAGTCATATGGCTTTATTCATCTATTTCTGGAGTATCAAGTGTCTGAAGTATTGTACTTGAAGAGTTCCTGAAGAGCTCATTTTGCTTCCGTAATAGAACTCCTTACCTTATCATTAGTCGTATCAAAGCGTCGTTGCTGAGTCGTTTCGTGGGCGTCAGAATTCGTTCGTCGTTCAACGGCAGTGCCTGTGCTGTCAGAATAGAGCAGAATAATAGAAGCACGATGTGTGCGACGGACAGCATTCCTTACCTAAACGTTTTCGGTGTTTGAATTGAATTCTGATTCTTGAGGTCATTTCGATGCGGCTTGAACAAGAAACACATGGCCTCCAATGGAAGTTGAATCAAAAGTTTCGGAAATATGTAGCATGGTGAATGACCGGAGCCGTGAAGAGAGTAGATGAAATGCATCAACGAAGCCGAGGTTGTCAGATGTTGCCATCGGTCTTTTCACTCCTTGATTTGGTTAACTCTCCTTTTTAAAGTAATAACAGGTTCTTTTGGAATTGTAAATTAGTCACACATAGTCTCCAGATACTATGCTTTTTGACAGCTTGACAGACATGCGAAATCGTCATGAAGTTACGGAGCAGATAAAAAAGTCGTCACCCATAATGTTTCACTTCAGAATTGCAGCTACAACTTTCGAAATAAATTGAGGAACCGGACAGTATTTGGGAATGATGAAGTATAAGAATGAAGGACGGTCAGAAAAAGATGATTAGTCGCTGTTTGGGAAGGAAGATTCTGTCAGGATGGAATGTAATTTCTTGGGCATGGGGAATTTCTGAGTGTCTTCATTCCAGAAGGATTTTCCCGGCACTGTGAGTATTGATCCGAATGTTAGAAAAAACACCTCCATAGAGGAAGTAAATCTCGGAACGGTCTTCAGCATTCACGTCGATCTAGCTGGTATTATAGCTCCGCAAATTATGCTTTTTACGGTCTAAATCTGCAGCATCCTGCTATTCCTAGTCATAATGATAATCCTATGGTAAAGGACGGTGTTATTTGATCCTTTTTGGGATGCGCCACGCATTCTGCTTCTATGGGATGCCTCAGAGGTGATCTGAATGAGAATTTGGCCATGCAATGACTTGCGGTGGCCAGCCGATGAACAAGTCAACGCTCTATCCTTCCCAGACAAGTCTGGTACCAATTCACCGACCCCGAAAGGATGGGAGGCTTGGTTGGCCCGGGCGAGAAATCCGAACCAGGAACCTGTTATCGGGTGCGCCCGAGAGCCGGACCTCCTCCTACTGCACCATACGCGCCCATTCTTCGTGATTCCATTCCTGAAACCTGGTCAGTTGTATTTCAAATGCCAAGAATTAGCAAATTCAAAATTCAAAAGAATTCATTTCTAAGCATAGTCTACCGTTTTTACTGTAGATTCATAGTAGCGACTACTACATAGGGCCGCTATGCACCCAATGAAGCTGGATTTGGACCTGCACCGGGACAAGGAGAAGTTGATCCATACCAAGCTGGTCTTGAACGGTCATCTACTGCTAGTGTTACCCAAACAGCTACAGTCCGTGGATTGAAGTCGACTGGAAAGGTTAAAAATTCGATCCACTGCTACTCCACGCACTGACCCGGTGCAACATGGATCGCTATGTCGACTTCCTCTCCTCGTGCTTAAACTACCTAGAATTGATCCTCTGACCTAACCATCGATGATGAGAGGCAGGTGCTCTGCTCTCACCGTCGTGCCCAGTGGATCAGCCTAGTGGAGTAGGAAGAAGATGAACTGAAACCCGACATCTTTTCAAGAAAATGTCGTGCTTTTGGCGGAACTCCCCGGGCGGAGATTCACTTGGGGCCGGATCATCAACAATTAAACTCGCCGGAATGCGGAGTATAAGGAATAGAGATGAATGCTTCATCGTGTGTGTCTCTACCTCTTATACCCGCGGGTTAGTCATTGATGAATCCGGCCTCTGCATCGATTGCCGCTCCGTTATTCATCGAGTTGCTCTTTCGTGCCTGTCGCGTGCCAGAGTGCTCCAATGGATCCTCCTTGCTCGAGGGACACGAGGGGCGTCATATCACTCGCACAGGGTTTCACGAGAAGTCCGACCAACGTAGTGGTGGGCATCCTGGTGTTTTCTTAAAATCCCGCAGAATCCAGTCGGTGATTGTTGTCGTCCAGCGGTTGTCTGCGAGGCGCATTACGTGACCGGCCCACCCAATTTGCGACGACTTGGCCCACGCAAGCGTCTGTGATCTAAAATCTCAGTGTGCAGGTTATGAGAAGCTGATAGACAAAGAGTGACGGCGGTCTCTCTGCTTGATGAGTTAGAATTTTTGAGCGACCATCTTGAAACTATGGGAGGACAGCAGACCACGGACCGGGAGCAAGGCAACACTAAACCACTCATTGAATGCTCCACGAAGGCTGGGCTGGTGAATTTTTCTCGAAGACCTCTAACGATCCATCACTCTCCCCAGGCACTGCTCTCTCCGAGTACCGACCTCTCTACAGAATTCAACTGCAACTGAATTCAATTTAGCGGCCAATCCAATTGAACACGAATTCAATGTATATCTTTCATACATTTACTTGGGAATTGAGAGCGTAAGAACTTAACACTGAAATTTGCATGTCGTGGCTGTCGAACAGTGAACACTCAGAAGAAGGCGAGTTTCGCCTTGATTCTATTCAACTGCAGGAAGCCATTTCTCGGCTGTAGTAGCGTCTGTGCGATTAATGTAAACTTCTATTGCAACAAAAGCTGTTCTGTGAAACAGGTGAACCTGCGGTTTTCAAAAACACTTCAAAAATGAGTTCGCACTCGAAATCTGATAGTCGTCAATGAGAAACCAAAATTATTCACCAGAAGATTTATTATGGGACCCCATCAAACGATTGCGACTGTGTGGTGCATCCTCTAGAGGTAAAAGATCTGTCAGCTGTCCAGATGAAACCCTCATCAGGAGCGTAGAAAGCCAGTGGTTTGATGATGTTCGTCTGCACGTTGAGAGAGCGGAAAATCTAGCACCTTTGGGTGTAGGCTTCTGAAGTCTTGGTTGGCCTGGGCGCGTTATAGCGCAGTCGGAGAGGGCGCCGGCTGTCGCGTACACCCGATTTCAGATTTTACTCCGAATTTCTTGACTGGGGCAACCAAGCCTTCCATCCTTTTGGTGTCGGTGAATTGATAGCAGTCTCATCTGGGGTGGACACAACACTGACTTGTCCACTGGCTGGCCACCGCAACTCGTCGGATAGGCTACGAACGTATTCAAATTGCCGCCATGGCATCCCGTAGAAGCAGAATGCGTGGCGCATTCCAAAAAGTTTGAATAGCGCTGTTCTTTATTCTTTATCCTTATACAGACTTGGCCGAAGCTCTATCCTTCGCCATCTCGCCTCACATATCTAGTATTTCATGACTGTGAAACACTATTTTAAGCGGCTTGTCAGCAAAAATGTGTATATTCAGATAATGCTTATTTGAACTGCTAAAGTAGGTAGTATTTGAGCTGAGATATTTCAATTGGAGTGTAAAGTGAAGCAGATACTATTTTTAAACCAACTTAAGATAACGAATCAAGGACGGCGTTACTCAATGCTTTTGGGATGTGCCACGCATTCATCTTCTAGAGGATGTCGTGGAGGCGATTTGAATGCGTATTTGGTCCAATGACTTTCGATGGCCAGCCGATGAAGAAGTCTTTATCTTTCCCTGACAGCCTGGTACCAATTCGCTGACCTCGCAAAGGTGGAAGGGTTGAATGGTCTGGCGCGGAGTCCGAACCACTAACCTGGTGTCGGGTGCACACGATAGTCGGCATCTCCTCCGACTGCGCTACCCAAACCAAACCTATAGAAGCGAAATGTGTAGCCTGTTCCGCAAAGGGATTATAGCTCTCTTTAATTTTTCGACGTTACAGCCTCTAATTCAATAATATCGCTAGCAATGAAAGCAATTAAGGCAATTAGAATGGAGGAATTGGGAACTGGGATCTATCCACACAGTCGGGTTGGACTCCCCCGACCAGAAAATTCCGAAGAAAATTCTTCTCGTAGAAAGGTCGCTAGGTCAGTGTATTTTCACAGTAAATAGTATGCTTTCAATGTTGTCCGATGTAAAATAGAGAGAGAGAGAGAATGAGGCCCCAGCTTACTAGGATAAAGGATAAAGGATCAAGGACGGCGTTATTCAATCCCTTTTGGGGTGCGCCGCGCACTCTACTTCTACGGGATATCGCGGAGACGATTTGAATGCGTATTTGGCCATACAATGACTTGCGGTGGCCAGCCGATGAACAAGTCAGCGCTCTATCCTACCCAGACAAGTCCGGTACCAATTCACCGACCCCGGAAGGATGAAAGGCTTGGTTTGCCTAGGCGGGAAATCCGAACCAGGAGCCTGGTATCGGGTGCACGCGACAGTCGGCGCCTCCACCGACTGCGCTACACGCGCCCAGCTTGCTAGGATACCTCTAAAAACTAACTATAAGCATTCCCGAACTTCTCGAGGTCGAAAGTAGAAGCTCGATTCCTCGGGCTTGCTTCGCGGTCTCTACGCCTCCGCATAGTTATGCTTGGAGGTGCAGGAGCTCATGGCCGCTTTTAGATCACGTCGTTCTCGCTGAACGCTTACGCTTCGCCGACGACGAACAACGTGAATCGGGTAGTCTTCGTAAACAGCGTCCAGACAATAAACAATATAGAGTGCCACCCGGGCATTAGCCTAAAAACGTCTTTGTTGCAGAGCTCCCGGTGATGTTACAGAACTTGTTTAGCAGCCTGAGAGAAAACTCAACGTCATTCATTTCATGTCATGCATTGTACTCTGGCACAGTACATATCGCTTAATAGCAGTATTCTTGCATGTCATTTGGTCGTGCCACAAGATACGGAGCGTCGCATCTACAGAGATGAGAAAGAGGATGAAGAAAAAGCGGTATTAAGGAAGAACAAAAAGAATGAGGAGCTAAAACGAAGCTGAAGTACGAAGATAGAAGAAGACCTAGATCTAGAACGAAGAACGAGAGAAAGAAAAAAGGAGGCACTGACGATATTAAGGAAGGGAAGGGAAACGATGACGACGAGGAGGAGGAGCAAGAAGAAAAAGAAGAAAGAAGATGAACGGAGGAGATTAAACAAGAGGATGAAGAGAGACGAAGATGACAACTAGAAAAGATGAAGGAAGAAGAAGAGGGATTAAGAAAGAAGAAGGTTAAGATGATGAAGAAAAGGATGATGATGACTGAATGAGAAAAAATGGTGGAGAAGTTTATGGTTATGGAAGGGGATGAGCAAAAAGGTGAAGTTGACGAGAAAGAAGGGGACGAAGATGAAGAAGAAGAAGAAAAGAAAAAATGGAGAAGAAAAGAGATTAAGGAAGAAAGAGAGGTTGAGAGCAAGAAGGACAAATGAAGAAGAAGATGATCAAGGAAAAGGGGAAGAAAAAGAAATGATGAAGAAGGTGATGACTATGAAAGGGACGAGGAAGAAGGTGATGATGACAAGAAAGAAGAGGACGAGAAAGAAGAAGATGAAAAAAGAAAAAATGACGAAAAAAGGAGGTTAAGGGAGAAAAGAGGCTCAGAACAAGAAGAAGGATAAATGAAGAAGAAGAAGAAGAAGATGATGATCAAGAAAAAGGGAAGAAGAAAAAATGATGAAGGTGATGACTATGAAAGGGATGAGGAAGAAGGTGATGGTGACGAGAAGGAAGAGGATGAGGAGGAAGAAGGGGAGAAAAGAAAAGTGAATAAGAGAGATGAAGGAAGAAAAAGGGGCTGAGAACAAGAAGAAGGATAAATGAAGAAGAAGAAGATGACGATGATGATGAAGAAGGGGAAGAAGAGAAATGATGAAGAAGGTGATGACTGAAAGGGTTGAGCAAGAAGGTGATGTTGACGAGGAGGAAGGGGACGAGGAGGAAGAAGAAGAAAAATGAAAAATTAAGAAGAGAGATGAAGGTAGAAAAAGAGGCTGGGAACAAGATGAAGTATAAAGAAAGGAAGAAGAAGAAGATGATGATATCGAGGAGGACGAAGAAGGCGAATGAATGAATGAGTTAAGAGGAAGATAAAGAAGAAAAACAAAAGGATCAAGAAAAAAGGAGAAGAAAGACCGCCGTCTGAAATAGGTCTGGGCAGGAATAGGCAGTGGCTCACGGACGGTCTCACTTCTATCCCTGTGCCTCGATGAACAGAGATTCCAACGTTCCAGTGGCAAGGGAAACGTAGAAATCATCCAAATCATGAGAAATATCATAGGTCAGCTGGCTGGCTTCCAGTCTTCAGGCATACGCCACGCATTTCTCATCTATGTATGGTGTTGCAAAGGCATGCTGAATGCGCATTTGTTCTCTGTAAAAGGCTATCCTAAGCGCTTATGCGTTCATATGAAATTCGTAGAGAGGGAACGACAAAATACTATTTCTATGGGACAACTCAACAGTTAACTACTGTTATGTATTGCCTAAAAGATGCCTTTCTTAGATTTGCCAGACGGACCAAGTCTGTGAAGAATCTTCATTGGTTTTTGAAGAGGTACCACATTGACCTACTT
This sequence comes from Heligmosomoides polygyrus bakeri, assembly GCA_947359475.1. Classification (NCBI taxonomy): domain Eukaryota; kingdom Metazoa; phylum Nematoda; class Chromadorea; order Rhabditida; family Heligmosomidae; genus Heligmosomoides; species Heligmosomoides polygyrus. The sequence continues at coordinate 89,868,795 of OX375870.1, forward strand.
GGATTTGCGTTATTTGGCGGAAGAAACAAGGATCTCAGACCGTGCCGAACCAATATCTGGCTAGGAATTCCAGCTAAGGTTTACGGCCTCAAGAATGCGGAATGGACGACGAGCTTCTGGACAAAACGGTGCCACCCACTTGTGTTAGCCGTCGTGAGCCCGCCGCCCATTTTAGGAACCACGGCTGAATGACAATGCAGAGTGACATGCCCCGTAACCTTGACTGGAGGACGGTGCTTATAAAGCCACGAATCCAGAGCTTAGACGACGACAATGAACCCATCTACGTAAGGATCTCAGCACCTGCGGGAACATGAGATTTGAAACAGGAAACATAGCCTTGAGAAAAGAATGCGTCAGTATTTTCATGCTCCTAAGGAGCCTTCAGAAGGTGCCACTGAGAAGGGCCTTATGCTCCATGAAGCAATTGCAACTCAGTACCAAATAATGAGCAGTCTTAAATTGGATGTTATTTCTCTGGAAAGCAAGACTTTCGAATGGTGGTAGGACCTTCGTCGATGGTTTCTTATAGACGCTTTAGCTTATGTAAAGTGTCGAAAATTAAGTGGACCAGTCATTGAATGCCTTTTTCTGTCACCCGTTGCACGAGAACGATAGCCTACTGGATTCCACGGGTTGTCATAAAATCAGCAGTACACCGAGATAGCGTTGGTTGGGCTTTTTGTAAAAGCACTCAGCGAACGGTGTGATGATTATCGAGTACTTCAAGCGGAAAAGACCTACTGGCTCACTTTGACACGTCGTAAGGACAAGAGGAGATGTTGCCGACGCTCCTTCGAGCAGTTCGACAATCACTGGGACTGTAGGTGTTACAGGGCGCAATGGATCCATTCTAGTCGGTGGGGGGGGGGCATACGGTGTTTTGTCTCTCATTCTTTCTTCTGAATTTGTCCCAGTGCTTAAATAAAGGATAAAAAGGATAAAGGACGGCGTTACTCAATCCTTTCTGGGATGCGCCAGCGCATTCTACTTCTACGGGATGTCGTGGAGGCGACATGAATGCGTATTTGGCCATACAATGACTTGCGGTGGCCAGCCGCACAACAAGTCAGCGCTTTATCCTTCCCAGACAAGTCTGGTACCAATTCACCGACCCCGGAGGGATGGAAGGCTTGGTTGGCCTGGGCGGGAAATCCGAACCAGAAACCTGGTATCGGGTGCACGCGACAGTCGCGCCTCCTCCGACTGCGCTACACGCGCCCTCCCAGTGCTTAAGCTACTACTTAATGATACCGTGGCTCTTATGTTAGCTCAGAAAATGTGGTGGGTTGTCGTGGAGTGCTAGACGAAACTGTCACTGTAGTGCTCTCCTCTAGGATAGATCCGGTAGCAATATTATATCCTTCTTCTTAAAATTGTTGCTAATTTTTCTTTCGTTTTGAATGGCCTCAGCGTCAATTTTATCCATGTTTACACAGCAGTGAATAAATAAGTATCAGGATGGTGTGAAAATCTCGGGGTGTTCGATATTTTTCTGCTTATTTTCCATTCGCCATACAATGGAATTCATTCAACAATATAATCACCATTGTTAGTGTCTGCAGTGTTCCACCTAATAGGCAGGTCAGCGATTCGTTTGTCCCAGAACTAGACATACTGGAAGTCAAAGAATTCGCTCACCACCCTTTCTTCAATTGTGGTGATTTTTTTCTTAGCTAGGAATGCCTTAAGGGCTCGAAGCAAGTGTTAGTCAGAGAAGAAATATCAGGGGAATAGGGAACCGCGTCCCAGCTCAGCTCCTTCAATTTAAACGGTTCTCTTTAGCCACATGTTATACTTATGTTCTAGCAAACTTTCCGAATATTCGAATCGTTTCGAATGACAGGAATTTTCCAACTTTCGAATTCGAATACATTCGAAAAACACGATTTTTGATCACTCGAATTTGAGTGTTCAAGTTTTAATGAAACTCATTTGAATACCTATTCGATTGGAGCATTTGAGCATAAGATTACTAAACGCGACCTTGCGTTGTCGTGAAGTAGGTGGAAAGAAGCACATCTCGGCTGCTTTTTCTCGAACGGTGTGCTTCGCCAGTTTCTGAAGTTGAATGACGTAAATGCAGGCGGTGACTGCGTGTCCTTGCGGCAGCAACACGTACCGCAACATTCCTCACGAATACCAGAAGCAAAAAGGACGGCACTTATTGAGGTGAAGGCGCCAAATTTGGCTTTTCTGGGGGTCTTCTCCTGGAGGAAGCCTCACGACACGATGTGTGTTGGAATCGACGATGATCCAACACTCATTTCCCGTTATCAGGCGTTCAGAAACTCCTTTCGATGCAGGCGCGGAAAGAGAGACTGTCAAATGGATACCCGGTCGGACCGCATCCTATCGGTCAAGAAATGAGGGATTCATCAAGTCAGCACTTTTCTGTAGCCGAGGGACTGAATGCAATTTAGAACTGCTGGATGGGCGCACGGAGGTCTCGTCGAAATACTGCGGGTGTTAACCTTCAGATTCTCTTTGACGACGACGAGAACGCCGGAGTTCTCTACTGTGTTGAGCGTCCCGACCGAGGTCTGCCTTTGAAGTCCGTGTCTCCTCTTCTGAAGCTAACAATCCGATAGACAGTGTTGATGGAAGTGGTGTCCTCTTCCAGCGCACTGTTGATGTTTCGAACGGTCCGAGTGCCACGCCGCCATTCTTAGAAGATGATGGCTCGAAGGTGGCCTTGTGGGATTGACATCGTGATTAATGTTATGGAAGGCGACCTGTCTATCTATACCTATCACGAAGAATTTTCGGGAATGATCTACATGTGCCATGTGTTGGATCATGAGTTGAAATCAATGACGGAGAGATGAGGATTTTTCGATGATAACTATTTACCAGGCTGTCCAATAATTCCTGTCCGAAAATTTTCAAAATTCTATAATTTTCCTTAGAAGTGTTATAATATCAGGCAAGTGTAAAAACCTTCTAGAAGGTTCTCCAGAGTTCCACGCTAGGGGTATACAAGGCGCAATCACCGCGTCTAGCTACCAGTACAAGCTAAAATGGACCAAGGCCGCTTAGCCGTCCCTCCTCCTTCGTCCGCATCGCAAGGAGTTTCTCGAGTACCTGGTCACTGGGGATGAGAGCTGGGTCCTCTACGACAACGTCGCCCGCCGTGCCGTCTGGATCCCGCGCGGAGAAGAGCCGCCGACGACGCCAAAAGCCGACCTGCACCCGCTGAAGATCATGCTCTGCTGCTGATGGGACGCCAAGGGCATGCTGTACTTCGAGCTGCTCCCGCAAGGCAGGACGGTCACCGCCTCCATCTACACCGATCAGCTCGAGAAACTAGCCGCCGCCATCCGAGAAAAGCGTCCCCGACGGGCCTCGGTCCATTTGCTGCACGACAACGCGCGCCCCCACGTGGCGAAGGAGACCCAGAAGTTGGCGACGCTCGGCTGGGAGACGGTTGCCCATCCGCCGTATTCCCGGACCTCGCCCCCTCCGACTACCGCTTGTTCCGCCCGCTGAAGCACCATTTGGCCGGAAGAAAATTCACCAACTACGACAACCTCAAATCCGACATCGCGGACTTCTTCGAGTCGCAGCCCCCGGAGTTCTGGGCGAAGGGCATCGGCGACCTGCCCAATCGATGGGCCACTGCTGTGGATAACTGTGGTGATTATATTGTTGTTTAGACTTGTTGTTCAATAAAGTTGAAAAAAATTAAAAATGGTGAAATTTTCGGACAAGAATTGTTGGACAGCCTGGTACATTGACATTTGCAGACGGATAACCACGCTGTTTTGAGATTGACACTAAACTTCCGCACTGGCGACAGTTCTAAACACCGAGGTCTACTTAAGACGTTTTGTGTCAGAACTACTAGGTCCGAAAGTTAGACTGAAAGTCTTCACCGTTTTCTACTGCGAATTTCAAATGACCATAAGATTCTTCAGTGCTAACCATTTGAATTACGACCAAACGTTTATATTTGGTAGCTTTGTTTTCAAGCTCCATTGAGAGCTCTTTCCTGACGACGTGCTGAAACCAGATACATTTGGCCTGTTCTTTTTTTTACACTGACGATTTTTGTCAGTAAATTATTTAGGTTTAGGATGCTTTGCTTAAAAATTGTAGGTCTGTTCCAGGAGGTCAATACTTTCCGCTCTTCATCAGGATAAATACCCTTTATTAACCGAAGATCCTAACAAAGAACCGGCGCACACAAATATTTGTATACCATTATGTTAGAAGTTTTTTGTGTGTTTTAGTTGCTGACAGTCTTCCATATGCCCCATCGTCATTGGTGTTTTCAGAGCTTATTCGATCGGTGTCATATGTAGCTCTGGTGAAGTTTGGGTCTATCCTCAATTTTGTATTTGTTTAGAAAAGTTTTTAGGGTTTTATGTATTTATTGATGGCATAGATCAAAGCCTAGCATCAACGATGTTAAAAAACGAACCGCAAAAGATATTTTTAGCACGAACCACTACACTCACTGATAAACGATGCATCAGCAGTAGCATCTTTTCCAGCACTTTACGGTGTTCAACATGTAGTAGACCTTCTGCACACTTTCACAGACAGCCTAGCTAAGTCCTCGTACTTGCCTAGCTACAAGTTCAATTGCTTGAGAATCCTGTAGGTTGAAAATCAGATCTAGTGCGTGACTTAGCAACCGACAGTCGAAGTTTAAGCTTTCCTCTTACGGATTTTGTCGGCATCCCATTGGTTCGCTTTTTCCACTCAAGTCAGCCAAGCTTTCCATGGTACTTATGAAGCAGAGGGCCAGTGCGCGAAAAAGGTTCTTGGTTGGGTTCTATATTCTCCTCCGCTGACGCCAGGGAGAGCAGAGACTGGGCAAGGGAAGGAACTCTAGGATGTGGCCAAATTCAGCACAGGTGTGGTAGGGGGATCACATCCTAGGGTACTTTGTATGGGCACGGGCCATCTGCTTCATAAGTACCCTTTTCATCCTTCCGGGGTCGGTAAATTGGTGCCCGCTCCATCAGCTGGCCATCGTAAGCAACTGGGTGTGCCAAAAAGGCATTCAACTTGCTTCCTCTACATCCCATAGAAGTAGAAAGCGTGGCGCACTCCAAAGCGATTGAATACCATCCTTATTTATACTTTAACCTCTTCATAGACTTTATGATATCACATTGCTGCGCCGAAAAGCGCCGTTTTTTAAAATAACTGCTTTAGACTTCCTTATTTCGAAGTAAAGGACATACACTTGAGGTCAACAGCTCAAGCTCTATCGTATGACGTACAAATTCCATCAGAGTTGAACAATGCATACAGTCCCGGTAGCCTACGCATTTGTAGGCAGTTAGCTCTCCTCGTCTTCCCACAGGGGTCGAGTGAAATCGGAGAAAAGTGTGTTACACAAGCCTAAAGTCCCGTTTATACTTCCGACGTCGAGCGACGCGATGGTATGTGTAGTGGCCAAATTGATTGATCGCTTCGCTCGATCAATGTGGCCTCAATACATGGCGTCTCCAGTCATAAGCAGCATCGCTGTGCTTTAGCGTACTGCTAGGACTTTTTACTGCCTACAAAATCCACAAGTTGTAGCTGCAAGGATTCAAAGTTGACGAAGTTATTGCGCTCCGAACCCCCCCCCCCCCCCCCCCCAGCGCGTCCAATTTGCCACTACTTGTGGAAAATAAATCCGCGATAGTCGGTGGAACTCCAAACACATGCTAGACATATGGAAGCTAATTGGTTTCCTATACTTTTCGCGCATTTAGATAAGCTCAAGCTCCTTCCATCAGCATAACTTCACTCTGCGAGCCCTCTCGATTGATTCTGTCGGGCACATATGCATTGTTCAAGTTTGCTGGAATTTGTATGTCAAACGATAGAGCTTGAGCTGATCAATTCAAATATGGAATTCGGCGCAAAAATGTTGGCAGGAGCGGCAGTATAAAAGTCCAGTAGTGTAGCTCATCTCCTCCATTTCTTGAAAGACAACCGGTGTCTGAGCATTCATCTCAGGGCTCTAAATAATCATGAATAAAGTCCATTAACTGGTGCTCCATTGTGAACCAGGACAAGTTTATCTCGGCACTCTACAGAGTCGTTGTTTTCATCAATGTAATGGGAAATTGATGTTTTGACGTGGCGAGGAAGACTGCTTTGGTCATTATTTTCCAAAACGAAGAAGTCGGAAAGGAGAAAGAAGTACGTGTGAAGCGAATTTCATGCTGTCATGTGCACTTATGCGAAATATGAACTGAATAGCCGATGGCTCCTAGGAGCGCAGCCACCCGAGAATTCTCCTCAGTCAGCACTGCCTGGAATTCTACTCTTATCGGGCTCAGCTGTTCAGCGCCATGTGTATATAGCCAACCTTTTCTTAACATTGTCTCATCGTGTGCGTTATCGAACTGTTGTCTGACAAATTTAAAAAATGAAGAAGCAGTTCTACCTACAGGTGTTAGGTAGCTAACCCGTGCGTCTTGCCCATGTCCATATCCAACCGTGCGTCCGCGCGAAATCAATGGCCGATGGAAGGTATACAGGGTGTCTCAAGAAAATAAATACACTGTTTGAAAGGTCATAACTTGAACACAGTAAAGATGATGAAGAAGTTGTATGAACGCTTAGGCAAATGACAAATTTTCTGACATGTGAGCGGTGTGAAGCGCGCCATGCACTCGTATGGAATTTGCCATTTTACACCCGATTGATTATGTTTCGCTTGAATACTTGCTACAATTTCTTCACAAATCGGCCATGTTGGTTAATTTGTGCTTTCTTTAAAGTTTAAAACCTAAAAACACGCCGTGGTTTGCAAAACATGCAGGGTATCCTGGAAAATCCAGGTACTATTTGAAGGGTACTAACACTGCTGCTAGTGAAGCTTTTGAGGATGTTTGAGACTCGTATGAAAGCATAGGGTAACGAGATTTCTGCGACGTGTAAATGTGCAAGATTGCGCCACGTCCCTGCCTGAAACCTTGCATTTCAGACTCGATTGATTGTGCATGGGTTGAATGCTTGTTACAATCTTGTAACTACTTGACCTCATTACATGTGCTGTGCTTCTTTTAACGTTTAGAACTTGACAATCACGTGAAAGAAACGTGACGGGGGAGTTTATTGATTGCACAATATAACTGTGAGCAGGAGCCCAGCAGGAGATTTTCCAAGACAGATTCTGTGGAGTAATGAAACAACATTCAAGCTGAATGGAGAGGTTAATTGGTGTAACTGCAGCCACTGGGCGACGGAAGACGTTTAAAAAAGCACATCACAGGTTAATGTGGCCAAGTAGTAACAAGATTGTAACAAGCATTCAGCCCATGCACAATCAATCGAGTCTGAAATGAGAGGTTTTAGGCGAGGGCATGGCGCAATCTAGACTATTTAAACTCCTCAAAAAGTAGGTTACCCTACGATTTCATACGAGTCTCAAACATCCTCAAAAACTTCGCTATCAGCAATGTTAGAACCCTTCAAATAGTACCTGGATTTTTTAGGATACCCTGCATTTTTTGCAAACCATGGTGTGTTTTTAAGTTTTAAACTTTAAAGAAAGCACAAGTCATCCGATACGGCCACTTTGTGAAGTAATTGTAACAAGTATTCAAGGGAGACATAATCAATCGGGTGTAAAATGGTAAATTCCAGACGAGTGCATGGCGCATTCCATGCCGATCACATGTCAGAAAATTCACTATTTTTTAAGCTTGTATACGAGGCCTTAGCTTTTTCAGTATCTTACTCCGTCTGTGAGCAAAGTTATGACCTTTCGAACAGTGTATACATTTTTTTGAGGCACCCTGTATTTTGAAATCTTATATTTTTATTTGATTGGCGTTATCGACGCACAGCCATGGTGAGCCCGACAATCTTTGGAGCCTCATCAGTGACAATGAGTGTTGATCAGCGGTGTACAGTGGAGGGTTTCATTCGGCGGAAAGGATCTCCTAAGCGGAAAAAGAATCTGAAATTTTTTTAAAAAGTCCGAACCGCGCCCGAATCCGCTTTGGAAAGGCTCATACCACAGGTTTCTTACCACATCGAATGGGTGGCATTCTCTGGAGGCGTGTATTGTTGGTGTCCTGATTGGCTGGCGGGCATACGATCAGTGCTCTGATAGGTTAAACTGTCACGTAGGTTGGTAGGTTTTGATTTTCTGGCGCGCTTTTGCCTCCCCATGCCCATGCTGCCCACATTAGCGACAACAACGTAAAAAAGTACAGTAAAGTAACGCAAGTAAAACAGCCACACTAATACTGAGTAAGTACCTAGATTCTGTTGTTGTGCTCGTTATAATCTCTAAGAGGAGACAAAAAACACAAGAAATTGTGTAAATGTGCGTGGGAAAGAGGAGAATAAGAAAGTTATGATGCAAAAGTGCGTCTTCCCTAAACCTTCCTTAATTTTCGTGCGCTTAATAAGTTTCGCCCGACGTCATCCTTCTAGCTTATAGATACACGGAGAGCTGCTTAACCTAGTTAGGTTTTTGGGAGCCATGCCCAGCCAGCATTGTGGACCCTCTGGGAGGGCAATCGTACTTGAAATGTGCGTGTGTGTGCGTGTGTGTGTGTTTGTCACCGTCGGAATTCAGTTTTCTAGCCGCGCGCGTGAGCAACACGATTGGGAGGGGCCCTAATGACGGAAAAACAAGAAGCTGCGATGAGTTGCACGTTTGATTAGCTCCTCGTCTGCCACTTCAACAATAACGTGCGTCTGTACATACATACTGAATCCCTTGATTTCAATTCTTCGAGCGTAGCGTCTCGTTGAGAGCCGCAAAGTCATCTTGTTTCCCAACGTTTCGTCGCTGCATGTGTGGCTTCAAACTTCAGAATTTATTTGTTTACTTGTTTATTCAGTGCATATTGTTTGTGCTCTTTACTAAAATGATTAAACGAAGGATAAAGGATAAATAGGATAAAGGACGGCGTTATTCAATCCCTTCTGGGATGCGCCACGCATTCTACTTCTACGGGATGTCGTGGAGGCGATTTGAATGCGTATTTGGCCATACAATGACTTGCGGGGGCCAGCCGATGAACAAGTCAGCGCTCTATCCTTCCCAGACAAGTCCGGTACCAATTCACCGACCCGTCGGGATGGAAGGCTTTGCTGGCCTGGGCGGGAAATCCGAACCAGGAACCTGGTGTCGGGTGCACGCGACAGTCGACTGCGCTACACGCGCCCACTCAAACGAAGGATATATATAACATATAACAGGGTCAATTGTTTCTTGAACTGATTCCCCTCTGAGATGTGAGTTTTTCTAAATAAGAACGCCGTTACAAAACGATCTCTTGTTAGCAAATATGGAATGTAATGACTTTGGTATGAAGGAGGCGGTTATGGTGAGGATGATGAGATGAGGATAATGACTTTGATTATGGGAATGCCTTACTATGTATTATTATTAATTCATTATTATAATATCATCTAAAATTTATTCACAGACTAATTGAGCTCCAACTTCTGTCGTTGAAGATGTCCTACAGCATGAAATCAGCGTTCACCCATTGAAGATGTGTTTTGACCTACCGTTCTGCTTAAAATTCTAAAGTTCTTCCATCTTTGTGTTTAAAATGGCACATCTTGTTTCGGATCCAGCTATCTTAGAAAAGAGAAAAAAAACTCATACATACTTTGCAATTCTTCTAGTTTTATGCCAAGATTCGAAGGCTTAAATATTAGGTTGGTGAAAAAGTCTTGCACCAAAGCGTATTTTTTTCAAAAGTTTATCGCTTTTTTCTGTGAGCGACTTCTATCTACAAAGTAATTACCATTTACATCTATAACCTTCTGCCATCTGATGGGAAGATCACGAAATCCTTTCTTCCAGAATGAAGTCAGCTGTCACTCGAAGAAGTGCTCCACCTCGGATTCCAGTTCGGTACGGTCGTTAAAGCGTCTATCCCTTAGGTTTTCCTTGAGAGCTCCAAAGAGATGGTAGTCCAATGGCGCAGGATTTGGCGAATACGGTGGGTGGGGCAGCATCTCCCATCTGAGCTCCTGCAACTTCTGCCGAGACGACCTTGCTAGCGTGAAGAAGGTAAACATCCCTCCGCCCCCGCCGTTTCCGCGACATGGCCTCGCTCAGCTTCTGCAGCTGTATAGCGTAGATGTTCGCTGTTACTGCTGTGTCGTCGTCAGGAACCTCATGATGGAGTATTCCTCGAGAATCCCACCAACAGCACAACATTACCTTCCTTCGGTGCCTTTGGTTGCTTCGGAGGTGGTTCTCCTTAAGGCAGCCACTGGGCCTTCCGAGTATGGTTAACGAGGAAGACCCAGAATTCATCTCCGGTGACGACATTCTCGAGAAGGCCCTTATTACGAAAACGAACAAGGAGAGACTGAGCGGTAGTCAGTCACGAAGCCTTGTCCTAGTCACGGAGTCAGCTACACTTCACTACAGTCGTAGTATTCATATGCCCTCAGAAGCAAATTGCCACATATGCGAAATATTCTAGAATGTTTGTGCTACAACTACGTGGCACCTAACAGTCCTTGGAAGTTCCTCTTAAATCTTGAAAATTTGTCAAAATTTTTTGGTGCAAGACTTTTTCACCAACCTACTATTTCATTCAGAAAGACGCGAAATCTTTGAAGTAGGATCTTCGCCCTGGCATTTCATTTAAAATGTCTAAACAAGTTTGGTCAGGAAGAATAGAGTTTCATAGAATGTTTTAGAAAAACGTAGATTGCTCAAGCTAGTGCTGTAGCAATTGTTCTGTTTGTTAGGCGATTTCTTGCGACGTTGATGGGAAGAATTGAACCACTTTTACGAACTACCATCTGACACGCAATCGCCGAAAGGAAATGTAGCCGTCTCGTTGTGACTTGGACGCGTGGTAGCGCAGTCGGAGAAGGCGCCTACTGTCGCGTGCATCGATTTAAGGTTCGGGTCCAGATGAGCCTATCCAAGATTTCTGACCTTCCAGGATGAACAGCGCAGAATAAATGTCTGGTAATAACAAGCCCGGTAATAACAAGCCCTCGATCTATTTACTTAGATCAATAGGTCACCATTTGAATTATTGAAATATTCTTTGTTTTTCTCGAATGTTTCTTCCTTTCAGAGTTCCAGGCCAAAGTCCGTTCCTGACATTTTGAACCACTAAATTGATTTTGAAAAATTATGTGGCTCTTGACAATTCTGTCTCTGTGTTTCTAGGTTACATTTGCTGACTTGAGTGAGCATTTACATTAGTTTACCACTATACGTTGCACAAATCTATCAAAAATTCAAAGGGAAATGGTAGTTGATATGCCGGAGAACTCGGAGGAATTCGGTTAACAAATGCTTCCACATGATCGTCGAACAATTTGAGGGATGCGTTCTTCCCTTCCTGTCCTTGACACGCCCAACTCCAGCCCGAGACATGCTTGCCCGAGATTACTTAGAGTGGTGTCTGGGCCAGGAAATCCTTCAGATGCAGACCTTTTTGCTCGGCCTTTCGGTACGCAAGGGTTAGGAATGCTACTGATCTTTTCTATCCATTTTCAAAGTTGGCTGAACGTCCTTGTGGATCGAACTTTGGTCAGTTTATCCTTCAGCATCTACCCGTTTAGGCTCTTCGACTTTCTATAGAAGCTACTGAATCTCCTTCACACTTGAGGTGTTTTTCCATCGTTTTTTGTTGCCTTTTGTTCAATAATAGACAAATTTGTTTTTGTCAAGCTCAGCAATTCCCTGTCGTCATTAGCAAAGAAACTTATGGTTCCTATCTCATCGACCAATGTGAAATTCTGTAGGACAAAATCTTCTCTGGAGCTAGTGGTGATCCGTAGTCCTGACAGACATGTTCATCTCATATTTCAGTACTAGGTACTATCGGGGAAGTGTCTGTGGGCGTGTTTGACCCGCTGACGACCGCGCGATTGTCGTATGGGAAAAATTGATCTTTTGCAAGGTCAAAAGTTTGTTTGATAATTTAAGCTTCTGCTTGTCGAGAAGTTCAATAATTCAGCAACCGAAAGTTGTTTTCGTGGGCAGCGTTTTTATAGTAATGCCTAAAGGTGGAGTACAGATAGCACAAAACGTTCCTTCGGAAGATTAGGACTCAACGAAAAAAAAATTACAAGACTGTGACACGACATCGTGTCACACGCGGCTGAAGGGGTGTTACACGACATCGTGTCATACGATTGTTAACGTGCTAAGCGGAGACTGACCATTCACAAGTCTCGATACTCACGCCTTCACACGCCCTTTGTGATCGCCCAGAGATACTTCTCTAATAGCGCCCAGTGCTCTTCTAAGCCATTTCTGCTGTACTGCTGCTGTGTTTGAATACGCAAATGGAGACTTGACGACGTTTCCATCTTGAGTTCTTCAATCTTCAGAAATCGTTGCAGATGCAGTCTGCGGAGATGAAGCACATTTTCTTCTTCCCAAAAATTTGTATCAAATAATTTTTACTATTATTACGGCATTTAATGACAACGACAGATTCTTTCTGAGAAGAAAACGATCGGAATTACGTGCATGTCTTCAAAGTGGGTGGTCCACTAGGGAAGTGATAGATCAATTGCTATTTCGGCTGATAATGAGGAGGCACTGCCAGTTCAACTGCGCTGGTACACAGCTTCGTGCAATGACCTTATAGTATGATCTACTTTCACGTCTGGAGCCTGGAAAGTGGCGGTAAGCTTTTGCGATGCAATTTTTACAGGATGTAGGGTCCCGTATGCCGAGTCCAAAACCATGGTTAATTTTTTCGGATTGCCCTTCTGTGGTCGAAAAAAGGCCTGTGAAAACGTAAGCGCAACGTTCATCACGCCCTGCTGCCACCAATCGAATGTGATCGGCTGGCGCAGTGGGAAGCGATTTCTCCGCTCAACAGCACCGGAAGGGTTTGACGGTTCGATCCCCGGTGTTGCCACAGTATTTGTACACATCGGGTCGTTATTACTATGTGCTTGCGTGATCACAGGAGTCAATTTGTACACGATTAATGCCTTTAGTAAGTAAATGTAGCCCTCTTCTGCTTTTATTTCAGTTACTTCTCAATGGATCGTATTTGCACTGTATCATATCAATAACCAAATACCGTAAATGCACACAAATACATATACCTCACGGGATAGGTCATGAATTTTGTTTGATACCGGCAAATACTTAACACTTACTAAAAGCGTTAATCATGTACAAATTGACTCCTGTGATCACGCAGCACACAATAATAACAATCCGATGTGTGCAAAAACTATGGCGACACCGGGGTTCGAACCGTAATACCAACTTGGTGCGGTCGAGAGGCGAAATCGCTTCCCACTGCGCCAACCGATCACATTCGGTGGGGTGGCAGCAGTCCGTGATGAACTTCATGCTCCCGTTTTCTTCACTTTTTTCGACCACAGAAGGGCATTTCGAAAAAAATTAGCTATGGTTTTGAACTTCCCACAGGGGACCTTACATTCTGTAAAAATTGCATCTCAAAAGCTCACCGCCAGTTAGGAGCCCCTCCTTGTGAGCAGAGACTCGTGGTCTACGACAGCTCAGCATCCGACGTCGTTATCATCGACTCCAAAGCGCTGCTCTCGAGGATGTTTTCAAGAGGTCGAACTATGTAAATCGTGCCGGGGCGTATTCACGATGATGAGCCAGAAGTGGAGGCAACAACAAGCGACCTCTGGTGATCACGTCGACGGCGTGCCTAATTTCCAGCACGAGTTGCAGACGACTCTGTTGTTCATTTTCCGCTGTATTCTCGACCTTTTTCTGTGTCTACTCCACCTAACGAGCTGCAAGGGAGTCATGTAGCCGCTGATTTGCCTTGCTGAAAGGTTTTCGGACTGCACCTTGTGCGCCTGAAGAAGCACCTGAAATACAATAACAACACCAATCAAACAAGGGCTTCATATCGTGATGTGAACATCGCCGCCCAAAAACCGTCAAACGGGAAGTGTATCTTGTATCGCTTGCTTCGCATGCCTCTGGCTTCATAATTTGGGTCAGAATTCATTTTTAAAAAATCTGGATACTTTTCAAACCAGGGTGAGCACATCGAATTAAAGTGGTCTGCTTTCGGAACAAAATTGTACACCTTCCAAATTAATGCAGACGTCAAAATCAAGCACGTCAGGCTTTTCAAGTTTTTTTTACAGATTTTTCTTAAAACTTACTGATATAAAGGATAAAGGACGGCGTTATTCAATCCTCTTTGGGGTGCGCCACGCATTCTGCTTCTACGGGATGTCGTGGAGGCGAGTTGAATGCGTATTTGGCCATACAATGACTTGCGGTGGCCAGCCGATGAACAAGTTAGCGCATTATCCTTCCCAGACAAGTCTGCTACCAATTCATCGACCCCGGAGTGATGGAAGGCTTGGTTGGCCTAGGCGGGAAATCCGAACCAGGAACCTGGTATCGGGTGCAGGCGACAGCCGGCGCCTCCTCCAACTGTGCTCCACGCGCCCGAAAACTCGCTGATATATGTTGGCTTAATAAAGGAAATGCTGTTTGAATCCTCTCTCCATCAGTACTGTTTTTACTAATTTTTAGGGAATATTCTCAAGGCTGTTGCACACGGCAGAAAAGCAGAAAATTTCGGATGTATGACTAGAGAGGTAGCGCCATGCATTTGTCGAGTACGTTCCGAATTTCGTTTGATTCATAGTGTAAATGCCGTTTACATAAAGCTGTAGTATCGAGCACAGCTATACGACACAACAAAATTCATAAGAGATGTTAGTCATCATTGTCAGCCACAGTTATCATAACGAGAAGTCGTTACGTGCGCCTGGATTTATTGTAATGCAGAGGGAGCGCTAGTGCAGTAAGAGAAGGCGCCGACTGTCGCGTGTATCCGATTACAGGTCCCTGGTTCGAATTTTGCTCCCAAGCCAACAAGACTTCCATCCCTCGGGCTCGGTGAATTGGGGCAGACTTGTCTGGGAAGCGTAAAGCGCTGATTTGTTCATCGGTTGGCCACCACAAGAAGACATAGGCCAAGTACGCTGTTAAATTGCCACGATATCCCACAAAAGTAGAGTGCATGGCGCATACAGCAAAGGAGCCTTCAACTAACGCGGACCCTTATCATTTATTCTTTTGCTGAGCTGATAACTAATCTAAAGTACGGCAAAGAAACGGTCACATGAAAAAAGTATGTGTTTATAATCTAGATAACTCTACATAAACACCACATCTACAATATGCATCAAACTAAGATTGCGGCATATGGGACGAGTGCGTGGCGCAACTTTTTTAAACGGTGTCACAATGTGGCACACCGTGAACTTTCTACTTTCCCAAATTTTTGGTAAACAAAAAACATTTCTATCTAAAGCTGAAAGGATTGCATTACATTTTGAATATTGATGCCCAATTTTATTGTTGAGACGCTCACCTTGATTTGAAAAGTGGCCAGTTTGATTAGTATAATAGTGTCATTAAAATGGGTAATGTCTGCTTCATATAAAAAGATGTTAAGTTTTTTTTAAATAGCCCTTTCGGATATGAGAGGTGTCCACTTTAAGCCGAAAATTATCTTTATTGATTTTAAGTTCTGTTCGAGAAATGTCTGTATGGGTCTAAAATTGCTATCCACTTCAGTAGTCTCGTTGCCTTCAAATGTCCAGGAAAACCACAAAAAGTTTTAGAACATTATAGCATAAGAAATTGTGTGACAAATGACTTATTATCGAAAGTGAAATTCGTCACTATTTCGATGCTCTTCTTCACAAGGCGAACGAGGAATGGTTTGGGTAATATACTATAGTGCTATTGTAAAAGACGCGCTCGTTATTTTTTTGTACTATTACAGCGGAAGTTGCTGAAAAATCGTGGCCAAACATCTGGAGATAGAAAGCACTGTTATATCACATAGGTTAAAGTGAAATTTGATTTTGAATGGAGAGAAAGATGTCTATCCCTTGTTTTAACCTTAGCTTTCATTTAGTGTTTTGTTAGCATGTTTTAAAATATTCTTCACTTGTTTCGCTTATTTCTTCTTTTTCTTACTGCGTCAGATTTTTAATCTTTCATTATTTTGATGATGTAATATGCATATGGCGTGATGAAATTACATAGATAAA
Source organism: Heligmosomoides polygyrus bakeri (assembly GCA_947359475.1). Classification (NCBI taxonomy): domain Eukaryota; kingdom Metazoa; phylum Nematoda; class Chromadorea; order Rhabditida; family Heligmosomidae; genus Heligmosomoides; species Heligmosomoides polygyrus. The sequence goes on from OX375870.1 coordinate 89,884,785, forward strand.
CAAGGTTTTAACACAATTCGAGTTTAGATAAAGGTATGAATTAGGAAATCCTGCTATTTGTAGAAGCGCTAATAGTCCGTCTCTCTGTCTCGTCTATCCGTCCGTTTATCTGTCCATCACACTGGCCGGGTGAAGTGTTTTACATCCTGAACCGCTTTATTGATCACTGTTCAGAGTTAGCCTTTCAAGGTGAGAATGAAGCGAATATAATGTCTTCGAATCAAGTAAATAATATCGATCAGCAATCGCTATCCATCGAGTTTATTGATTTATTGACGCTTTTTTGGGTGTGGAAATTTGGTGAATATTTTGGTCAGTGGGTACACATTAAGTAAGCTACTGAGGCAAAGCCCCAGTTAGAAGTGAGAACGACCTTTAAGCCTGATTGCCTTTTTTATAGCTCTTCAACAACATAAAATACAACGACACCAACAATCTTAGTTAAAGGACAGTAACAATCAAAACAACGACAGCTTACAAAAACTTAAATAAAAAATGAATAAAAACCAGGTCAGAAATACCTTGTCGCTAAATTGTTGCCAACTTTCTAATTCAGTGCACGGGCGGGCTGTAAGCGATAATTTTCAGACAGTTTTTCTCGGCCCACAGGACGACTGGATAAGAACTTGCACTAGCGGGAGCGTGTTCCTTAATGAGGTTGGAAAAACGAGAGGCTCAGCCCTGTCAGTGCTTCTTCACGAAAAATCATCCCTCTCATTATGTTATGCAAAAATTTTAGACTTTTGTGACACTGAACTAACGTTTTCTTTGCATAGTTTCGTGTATCATTGGATTTTTAACAATGAAACATAAATAATGTGAGTTTTCATTCAAAGTTCATTCGAACGTCCTATCCACCTTCATTAGTGCGAGCCCGTTGAATGCTGATTAAAGCCGTGCAGACGCGCGAAAAACAGGAAAGACGCCGTTTCTCAAGTAAATAAGAGGCCTCCGCCCGCTGTTGCCGCTGTATAAGTTCGCAGATGGTGGTACACAAATGCGCAAGGGGAGCCAGACTTTCATTAGTTCTATGGGCTGCCAGCCTGTGAGTGTTCTCTGGGCATTTGGTGTCTCTTTCTCCATGTTATTTTTGAAAAATGAATCAACCCATATTATTCCAGTTCTTCAATTGTGGTCTTTTTCAAAGTTAAATTAGTCTCTCACGGTGGGGTTATGGTAAGGGACGAAAGGGATCCATCCTAGTCGGGGAGATGGGGGGGGGCACCACTGTAAATGCGAAGCATGTACAAGGAATGCGGCTTCACCTTGCTAGGAAATTTCTGAGAGGTATCCTCTCATATATTAGGTTGTTCAATAAGTCCCGCGAATTCATTGCGGATTTATCCGGCGGTCTCTTGCATAGCGCTATACAGCTTTCGAAAGGGAATGATTTGCTCTATCAGAGCATGTATTGCATTTCTTTTTTCATCCTGGATTTTGTCAATTTTTAGGTCGTTAAAGTGAATAGCGAAAAAGTGGCCATCTGTGACAGCTCCTTCTCTCCTCTTAGGTTTGGAATTTTTGCGTAGTTTTTCATAGCATTTGGAAGACAATGTTCTGTGCTACAAGAATAGGTGGCACAGAATTTCAAAAAAAAGAAAAATCATCTTCACCAACAACTCCTTCTCATTGTTCAGTTATTGATTGATATTTGAAAGAAATCAACATGAGCCAATAAACGCGACAGAAATTCTCATTGACCAAGACATTCTCTTCCGAACGACATATAACACCAAGCAAAAAAGTCCAACTACAGAGCAGGAGCTGTCGGTAAACAAGTCCTTCTTCTTGGGACGTCTCAATTTGATGACCTAAAAATCAATAAAGGACAAATGAGCAAATAGGACCAACACGTTTTCCTGTAGCACAGAACATTATCTTCCAAACGCTATGAAAAACTGCGCAAAAAATTCCAAACCTAAGCGAGGAGAAACAACTGCCGCAGGTGGCCACTTTTCACTTTTTCACTTTTCACTTTAACGATCTAAAAATTGAGAAAATTTTAAAAAGAAATGCAATGCTAGAGCAAATCATTCTCTTTCGAAAGCTGCATAGCGGTATGGAAGAGACCGCCGGCGAAATCCCCAATGAGTCGTTGAAAAAAACGGCGGGACTTATAGGACAACCTAATACAAAGTCCAGTCTCTCACCTTTGTGAAATAGTTTATTTAGAATTTTTAGCCCTTGTCAAGCGGACAGAGTGAAGTGCCACTCCTTCCCTATAGGATGGACACAAAGGAAGGGCGGTGCTCATCATTTGTAAGATGCGCCGTGCATTCTACTATACTTCTACGAGGTATCGTTGAGACGATTCGAGTGCGTATTTGTCCTATGAAATGTCTTGCGACGAACTGGACGCTGCTTTGTCGTCCCCAGACAAGTCTGATACCAGTTCGTTGACCAAGTAGTAATGGAAGGCTTGGTTATCCAGGATGGAATCCGCCATGCCATAAATCGATTCGGTGTGCATGCTAGAGCAGGCGCCTCCTCTGACTGAGCTAACACGCGCCCAAAGGTTGAGATTGGAGGACGTTAAAGGATAAAAAGGATAAAGGACGGCGTTATTCAATCCTATTTGGGATGCGCCACGCATTCTACTTCTACGGGATGTCGTGGAGGCGACTTGAATGCGTATTTGGCCATACAATGGCTTGCGGTGGCCAGCCGATGTACAAGTCAGTGCTTTATCCTTCCCAGATAGGTCTGGTACCAATTCGCCGACCCCGTAGGGATGGAGGGCTTGGTTGGCCTGGGCGGCAAATCCGAACCAGGAACCTGGTATCGGGTGCACGCGACAGCCGGCGCCTCCTCCGACTGCGCTCCACGCGCTCTGGAGGACATTAGCAGCATTTATTTATTCATGACGTGAATACATGGGAAACACGCGTAAAACAGTAAGAACAGCACTTAGAACTAAGAGCTACTAGATAGAAAATAGTACAACACAGAACAAATACTGGAAGGTACAGTGGAAGTTCTATAAGCCTGCGAAAACATTTCATACAATAACTTAGTTAAAAGACTTTTTTTCGAATTCGCGTGTAGGTAAAAATAGGAGATTTTCGTTGGATACAATATGATAGGGCGCGTGTAGCACAGCCGGAGGAGGTGCGACTGTCGCGTGCACCCGATACCAGGTTCCTGGTTCGGATTTCCCGCCCAGGCCAACCAAGCCTTCCATCCCTCCGGGGTCGGTGAATTGGTACCAGACCTATCTTGGAAGGATAAAGCGCTGACTTGTTCATCGGCTGGCCACCGCAAGCCATTGTATGGCCAAATACGCATTCAAATCGCCCCCACGACATCCCGTAGAAGTAGAATGCGTGGCGCATCCCAAAAGGGATCGAGTAACGCCGTCCTTTATCCCTTATCCTTTACAATATGATGTTTTGCAGGTTAGGATTGCTAGCTGGGTAGGTAACAATACTGAAGGCAGTTATTCCGCAAATTTTCCTGAGCACATTATTATAAAAACCTGCGCCTAATGGTTTAGGAACAAACCGGTATTGAATGCTGTCAGGACAGTTGTACTTATTGCTTCTTCCTATTCCCTTCCGCCTGTTGCTTGTCTAGTACACCTTTGTTGAGTGTATGAAATAAATAAATAAATAAAAATCACGAAAGGTATCTAGTGGTAGCTATCTAGTGGTATCTATCAGTATCTCTGGTGTAAGCCACACTTTCTGTGGTCCAAAATTTCAGACATGGAGACTATTAGAAGCGCAACCAAGCAGAAAAGGAAAACTCGAGAAAACTTTCATCGAAAAGTCAGGGACTAAGACATATTATGTATGGTTTTCCTTTTGAGATTGAGGCTTAATTTTAAGCCAATTCCATTTTTTAAAATTGGTCTCAAATTGATTAAATAATGTAGAAAGGTCGAAGTTGACAAAGGCTTTTTGGCATTCCTTTCACTGTTGTGCGATGCGCTTGGGCATTCATCCAAGTTGTTTGGAAAAGCAGTGATTTGTTGGCGACATGTCTGGCAAATAAAGTGGATTAGGTAGACGTTCGAATTCCAATTCGATCAGCTTTTGGAGGATGCGGTGAGAAACTGCAGTTGCGCGTTGCTGTGCGGTAGGATCGACCGTCTCAATTCACAAACGAAGGCGCATTTTTCCTTTTAACGTTTGCCGCATTTCCTCCATTTAGGCTTAATATCCGTGCATGGCTCCGAGTTCAGCACGAATTCTTGCTGAAGTTATTGACTTCGCCAGCACCCGACGCTGGGTAAGGATAACAACAGTGCTGCGGCCGGTTCCATCAACCGCTTACCGCCCTCTAACGGTGAAAACACCGCCAAACCCGCTGATATGATATTCGTCCAGCTTCGGGTTTGGCGGTATTTTTACCGCTAGAGGGCGGTAAGCGATTGATGAATCTGGCCAATGAACAACTGCGAAATGTCCCTCAAACTTGGGTGATTAGAACGAGGTTAGGGAGTATACGAAACGCGAGATGTTAACATCGGACCAAAAACCCTTCCACCTTTATATACCATTTTCACGTCGAACTGGACACTTTTCAAATCAAATTGGATACTTTTCACGTCAAACTGGACACTCTTCTGAGCCAACCTAAGGGGTCGTTTAGCGTGCGCACGACGCGCGACGCGATGCGTGTGTAGTGACCAAAAATTGATCGAGCGATGCGATTGATCAATTCGGTCACTATACATTACATCGCGTCGCACGTCGCGCGCACACTAAACGACCCTTAAGACTATTCAAATGAAAGTGAACCCTTCCGAATTGAAATAACCTTTATACAGGTCAGACTAAATAAGATAGTTAGATTTTTTTTGTTCAAGAGAAATTTAGATTAACTTTTTTTGATTTCTTTTACTTCAGCTGCCCGACTGAGTGTGATAATTTTATACAATTAGTTTTTTGAGAGAAATAACAAATTAAACTTTGTTTTAAAGCGCAGCAAAGCAGCAATTATGTAGTGCGTTAAAAGACTGGATCACGCCATGTACTCGGAAAGCAAGTCGCAATGTTTATCGGATTGATAGTGTAAATACTGCTTACATGCAGCAAGAAAGTCAGGATATGCGTGTTTTTACAATTGTTTATGTTGCATCGTGTGTCAGATGTGAAACAGCATGCAAACAGAAATTTTGCTATCAATCGAATAAAAATCGCGAAGTTCCGGACGGGGGCATGGCGCAATCTCTGATTTGGCCATATAAAACGGATGCCTTCGTTCCATTTAAAACAAGCTCAAAATCAATGTTTTCCTTGAAAAATAAAATTTTTATAGAATTTCAAACGATGTGTTCTCTTACTGGGAAATAAATTAAAACTTCAAAGAAAGTTAAACTACAATGTTCCTCTAACAAAAAATTACTCCAACATTTTTGGAGAGACTTTAGAGTCTGTTCATACTTCGCCACAAGAGCGACTCGTCGCCCGTGCAAAACATGCATATCGATTAAAACCGAGCGCGGGCGCTGTCGCTCCAGTCGCTTTTGTCGACCTAGTCGCTCCAGTCGCCTGTTCATACTTCCGCGCGCTGCGCACATCGCGCACGCCACGCGCGCTTCGCTGTCGTCGCTCCCGTCGCCCGTGCAAAACATGCAAATCGATCGCGCGCCGCCGATAAGTGTTCATATTCGAGCGCCGTAGGGTCGAGCGTTCTACCCCCTCGTCCCCCAGGCCCACCCGCCCCAACCCCCTGGGCTTGCTCGAGAGTCCAATAGCTGCCTTACAAGATAGTGGAGACGCAGACATTTGCCACGCCTCTGTTTAAAGGACGGGGGGGGGGGAGGTAGAACGCCACTCCGCCGAGCGCCGGCGCTATCGCTCCAGTCGCTCCAGTCGCCTGTTCATACTTCAATGTAAAAGAAACTCGTTTCGATTTGGAAGAGTTCGCTTTGATTTGAAAAATCTTAGATTAGCTTAGGAGAGTGTCCTATTTGACGAGAAAAGGGCCCAATTCAACGTGAAATTTGTATATGTAGGGCGATGTGGTGTGTTATGATCGTTTGAGTGAACCAGTCAAAGCGGCCAGAACTTTCCGGCCAACCTAATAGAGTTGAGGAAATGGGATTCGGCTTTGTAAGCGATACACACACACACAGACAGCGATCGACGCCCCTAAGTTGCCTTCACAATTAGACACACAGTCAAAACAGAATCCATTAGATGCGACACAATTTGCAATGAATCTCGCCGTTCTCTCGGTCGCCGCACGTTCGTCGCCTGCAGGCCTGCCTATTCAGTCAGCCATTTCCAGCTTCGAATTGCCACCATTCCCCTACCAGCCAGGTTTGGTCGCTTTGCCAGCTCTTCTCCTTGATTCTACCGCCCTTCAGTTTCCATTCACCGGCATTTGTGTCCTGATTTCCGGAACTTAGTTCAGATGTATGTATAGGTTCTAGCTTATGGTCGTTCTGATGCAATTTCGGGCGACTTCTGGTAGACATTACCAAGGAACGTTTCTTTTGTTTTTTGTGGAACTCTGAATGAAAGATAAAGAATATAAAAGGCGTTGATCTATCCCTTTTTGGGATGCGCTAAGCATTCTATTAGGTTGGTGAAAAAGTCTTGCACCACAGCGCAATTTCTCTATTGCTTCTTTTGTGAGCAACTTTAATCTACAAAGTAGTTACCATTTACATCTACAACCTTCTGCCATCTGACGATCATGAAATCCTTTCTTCCTAAATGAAGCCAGCTGTGACTCGAAGAACTGCTCCACCTCGGATTCCAGTTCGGTTCGGTCGTTGAAGCACCTGTACGTTCGGTGCTGCTTGAGAGCTCGAAAGAGGTGGTATTTCGATGGCGCAAGATTTGGTGAATAAGGTGGGTGGGGCAGCATCTCCCATCTAAACTCCTGCAACTTCTGCCGAGACGACCTTGCAACGTGGGGGCGAGCATTGCCGTGAAGAAGGTAAACATCCCTCCGCCCCCGCCGTTTGTGCGACATGTCCTCGCTCAGCTTCTGCAGCTGTGTAGCGTAGATGTTCGCTGTTACTGCGGCGCCGTCGTCAGGAAGCTCACGATAGAGCGTTCCTCGAGAATCCCATCAACAGCACAGCATTACCTTCCTCTGGTGGATGTCCGCCTTGAGGTTGTGGTTCTCCTTGAGGCCACTGGGCCTTCTGAGTATGGTTAACGAGGAAGACCCAGAATTCATCTCCCGTGACGACATTCTCGAGAAAGTGCTTATTACGGAAAAGAACAAGGAGAGACTGAGCGATAGTCAGTCGCGAGGCCTTGTCCGAGTCACGGAGTCAGTCAGTGTTCATTTTCTATATGCCCTCAGAAGCAAATTGCGACGTATACGAAATATTTTATTTTAGAATGTTTGTGCTACAACTACGTGGGACCAAACAGTCATTGGATTGGAAGTTCTTGTTAAATCTTGAAAATTTTTCAAAATTTTTGGTGCAAGACTCTTTCACCAACCTAATACATATTTCTACGAGATGTCGTGGACAACTTGAAGTTGTGTTTGACCTATACAGTGATTTGTGGTTACCAGCCGATGAAAAATTCGTTGATTTTACGCCTCCAAACAATTTGTGCAATTGGATTTTCGTGGGCGCGTGTAGCGCAGTCGGAGGAGGCACCGGCTGTTGCGTGCACCCGACACCAGGGTTCCTGGTTCGGTTTTCCCACCCAGGTCACCGAAGTCTTCCAACCGTTCAAGGTCTCTGAGTTGGTGCCAGACCTGTCTGGGTAGGATAGAGCGCTGACTTTTTCATCGGCTGGCCACCGCAGGTCATTGTATGGCCAAATACACATTTAAGTCGCCCCCACGACATCCCGTAAAAGTAGAATGCTTGGCGCATCCCAAAAGGGTTTGAGTAACGCCTCCTTTATCCTTTTATCCTAATCGGTTTTCGTATACTTGCAACCACATTCCCTTACTTGACGATTGAGTTGCTATAGAGTTATTAAAGAGTTTATGTGTGTATTTGAATTAAAATTTAATTATTAAATAAACAAGTGCTCCGACACGCCTAACGGCGTGTCTCGCAGTTGCGCGCTTCGCGCGACTTTGCAGCATCACTGAACTATGGAAAGTGGTTTTTATACAACCATCGAAACATCTAGGGCCTGCTGCGTACTTTATTGGCATCAAGCCGTTCACCACTTCGGCACCTTCATCATAGACATTCGCTCCGGACCGGTCATTGGTTTGAGCTGCACAGTACTTCTTTCCCTCAGGTTGCTCCTCCGCAACCGCTCTCATGCTCAGGTTGCTTCTCCGCAACCGTTCTCATGCTCAAAGCTGGTGCTTCCAGATATCGTTGACATGTCTTCCGAAGCCAGGTTCTCCCTTACTCGTTTCTTCTTACTGGATCTAATTGCTGGTCCACCTTTACTGGTCTTCCCTCCCTTTTTGGTCACCCACCTTCCTGGTCTCAACTCCTGGCCCACTTCTTTGTTTCCACTGTTGAATCGCTACTGGTCTCTTCTTGCTGGTTTCCCTTCCCTGGCCCCTTCTCCAGGTTGTTCCTTTCCTTCCTGGTCGCCTGGTCCACCCTAGAGGTCCCCCTTACTGCCCTTCTCCAGCACCCCCAAAGTGGTCCTCCCATGCTCACGGCAGACGTCGGTGACACGTATTCAGAATCAAAACGCTCGTTGCGCGACTTAGGAGGCTCGTCTTCCGAATCCAGAAGCCAGAAGCGCGCGCAGTCGCCGCTGTGTCGAGCATGAAGAGGCTACGCATATGGCAGATTCTTTGTTCTCCATAAGAATTCCCTTACGGCTCCTTTCTTGTTTGTTCACCGTCCTGGTCCGCCTCCAGGTCCCTTCTTCCAGGTAGGTTCCTCCCACCCCCCCCCCCCCCCCCCTCACGGGATCCTCCTTACTACTACCCCAATTAAGTAGCCCTCCCACGCTCACGACACGACGACGGCGAGCGAACGCCCATTGCGCGACATCGGTGTCACATCTTCTAAATCCGGTCTCCCTTACTGGTAAGGGATCAGCTTGCTGATCCTCCTTACTGCCCCCCCCCCCTTCCCCCGATTGGTAACTCCTTACTGGTCCCTCCTTATGGCCCAAACCCTTCTTGGTGCCACCTCCTGGCCTGCTACATTGTTCCCCTATCGACCCCCCCCCCCCCCCCCCCACCCAGATGCCTCCTCCAGGTCGATCCCTACTGATCGCTGTCGGTTCTCCACCCTCGAATCCTTCTTCTACTCTCACCCCTTCAGTGGTCTTCTCATTCTAATGACACGAAGTCGGCGGCACGTCTTCTGGAATCAATCTCAGGAACGCGCCTAGGTGCTGTTGTGTTAAGCAGTAAAAGGCTGCGCTTCCCCTGCTGCAGCATCATCCCACGTTCAATAGCAAATTTTGTCCGCGCTGTAGATGATGGCGTATCTCACTCAGGTTTGATCACTCGACCGCCCTCACTGTGGATGATGCGGCGTATCTCACTTAAGTTAGATCACTCAGACGTCATCGATAGCTAACTCAATTATGTAGTGGTAGGTAATTATTTTAAATCAATTTCACTATCATTGCAACCATTATATTAGTGCATTCCTAGAAGCTCAGAGTTCTGAGAAGTAGTGTTGCGATGAGAAAGTGTCGTCAGCAGAGCTCGGTTTTTGATTTTAATTAATCTAGAAGCTCTGGCTGGCAAGAGTCGATGGAAACGAAGAAGTTTTTCTGTACCATCCTATCTCTGAAATCCTTCGTTCTCGCTGAAGTGAGGAAGACTTCAATAAGGCATGTGCAATATTTGTCGTGTTGGAAAAAAGCCGAAAACACAGTGACGAAAAAAATGGCTGGAAAACTGAGTACGAAACACAGAAGCAATGATAATACGTATTTACTACATATTTGATCAAAACCGACCACTTTTCTTGCTTTTTATTCTTGTGCAAAACTTTTGGGGAGTCAAAGTCTTTCATAGGTTGGTGATCTTTTATGGTCATAATAAACTGAACTGAATTGCATTGAATTTTTCGCAACGCATTACTTTTGTCTCAGAGTTCAAAAATGACCGGATAAAGCGATTCTGGTAGAAAATTCTACTGCATTACTCCATGCTGATGAAATTTATACCACCGGTTGAACACAACAATGTAATCCTGAAGCGGACAGGCACGTGGCGCATTCTCCACCGAATCGTTTACTAATTAAGGCATTTGTTATACTTCGGCGACGCGTCGCCGACAGCGTCGGCGACAGTACTCGGCGGGCCCGCGCATCACTGTCGCCGAGTGCGTCGCCGACGCTGTTGCCGCAGGGAGTGCTATAATCCCGTCGCCGAAGCTTTCGTCGACAGCGCCGCCGACAAGTTGTCGCTGTGGCCCTCTGGCCACGGAGGACGGTGCACTTTAGTTCGTCATGCCGGAGCTCCCGCGTCGTAGGCGACAAGTTGTCGGCGACGTGTCGCCGAAGTATAACATATTCTTAAGGTAGGAGGGGTGCCTATAAAGTTTAGGGTGGCCACAGAGAAATCACAGTTGAGGGCAAAGTTTTTTTTTTGCAAATAGAGCTGTTTCCGCCCTCAATTTGATTTCCAAAACAAATCTCACCATGCCTATGGCTTTGTCTAGAGTGCTTCGTGCCTCTATCGTGCTTCTCGATCAGGGGGGGGGGGACTGCTAGAACATTACTCTTTTCTCTATTGTTTTCATTTTTGCGTAAGCCTAGAGCGGCTGTTAGAGAAGCTAGAAGCTGTTACGAGGACGCTTAGTTGCGATCAAAACTTTTGCGCTAGACGTGGCTCGAACCCGCACCTTCTGCTTTCCGGGCAGTGATGCTACGCCTTGCACCACCTGTTTGACCGAATAGAACATCCACGATACCTTCCTAACAATCTCACCTATATATCAGCACTCACCCGTGATATCGCGATGAGCCGGCCGTTGATCTGCTCTGGTTCCTTTGCATTTGACCGAGAAACAGCATGAAACCGGTTAAGCTGAAGATTACTTTACTGTATTTTGTTTTTGTTTTCTCATCTCTTTTTGCATTATTTCACCGTTATGTAGATCAAATGGTTAGTTTCGTGTCAGCTGGATGATTTGCTGTCGTCTTTGTTATTACGCTTGATTCCACAATCCGCCTCTCGTAAATAAATAAACAAGTAAATGAATAAATAAATAAAAAGCCACATATGCGTAGCATTTTTTCATTTTTTTCAAGCATTTTATGACTCTGTATAGGCTATATACGTCTTCAAATTGCCTCCAGGACATCCTTGAGAAGTAGAATGCATGGCGCACTCCAGGAGCGACTGTTTAACGCAGTCCTTTATCCTTCATCGTCATCATATTCGTGGTAATTAGTCACTAGTTAAACTGTGGTTACCAGATTAGGCTGTATGCCGGCTTCATATGCCGGCTAGAAGCGAGAGCTGACGTGTAACAAGACGGGGTGATAATTGCTTCCTTAGCGATAATTACATAGGATAGCCGACCGTCAACCACTGACAACCCACTTGAAATGGACACGTACGATGTAGTTTCCGTAAAATTATGTCTGGAACTCTGCGAATGAATGTGGGTATTGAGATCTCTCCAAAAAGTCAACCGTTCTCGAGATGCGATTTTTTCTTCGACAAATTTACGTTGAAGCATAGAGTTGTGCTCGAACGGCCTATTCGAATAGGTACTCGAATGATTTTCGTTCTGATTTGAATATTCGAATTCGAGTATTTAAGCAATCGCGTTTTTCGAATATTATTATTTAAAATCAAGTATTTAGAAAAACTGTAGTTTTCGAGTATATTCGAATTCGAATATTCGAAATTAGTGAGCACTTGGAACCGCTAAAATTGAAGAGTAAGAATATTCAAAAAATTTCGAGCCTAGAACTATGTTAAATAAACATTTTCATATCAGTAATGAGTAGATCGGAACGTAGCACCCGGTCCTCCAACTGTTGGCTACAGCTTTACATGGTTTCATGACATCGATCGATATTGATCGGCACTCGTTTAATTTGTCGTGCATCCCATAGTGCATGTCGTTGTACTCGCGTGGTTCATGCCTCAATCTATATTTCCGGACGGTATTTTGCTGTTGTTGTTGTGGAACTCATCGAGCAAAAACAAATTAAAATCCACTTATTCATATAAGAAATCATGTTTTAAATCCTTATCTTTTACAGTTGTTGTATTCGCATGATCCCCACATCAGACGATCAGTTCTGGGCACAGGTAATCTTATCGATCAATATTGATTGCTCGATCGATGTTGTTTATTTAACCTGGATCCTTCTCAGAGGTTGCTATATGTTGCATCGTGATTCCCACTTGACACGTTAGACGAGGAAATAATGTCGATGGTTATCGATCGATATGGGTTGGTCTGTTGATAAGATTTGTTTGTAGTGGTACTTGTTAAACAGTCTCCACCCTGATCAGACAATTTTGAGCAACAAACTAATATCGATCGATATTGGTCGATATTGATAACTGGTTTTGGGAATCATCAAACATTCGTTATATTGGCGTGATTTCCACAACGAGGGTTCAGTATGAGTTCGAGATCAATCATTTCGATCGAGATACTGTGACAAGCATTAACTTTGCGCGGATACTCTGAGAAAACTCACTGACGGCTATAGAACCATTCTCAAGGAGTGAAAATTTTGAACTGTAGCGTGCAGGAGTGTACAGAATTTTGAATAGCAGAAGTTTCTAGAACCCATTTATTCACCTGAGGCGTCGCATCATTTACCTTTATATCTACATATATTCAAGAGTCTGCTGAGCTTGCAGCGCAGTCGGATGTCCAGTGCACCCACAATCGATTCAAAGTTCGCGTCCCGCCCAGGCCAACAGACCCTTATGACCTTTCCTAGTGACCAGATTCACAGTAGGCTGTTCCTGAAATAATAGAACACTGACTTGTTCATCGGTTATCTGCCGAGTGTAATTTTGCAGGTCTAATGAAGGCTAAATGGGTAATTGATTAGCTTCCATAGTATCCCTTACAATTAACGGCGACGTCTATAATTTTTTCTAACGAAGCTTTCTATCTGGCAATTGGATTTGTGCTAAAGTATGTCTGCGTAATATCGCCCTTTCTTATTAAATCGATTAAGTTCTAGATTTTTCGCGGTAAGACCAATTAACACTAGCAAGTTGACAACAGTAAAGCCTTGCGTCATGCCGCATAATCTCCTGACATTTTGCCTTTTTCACACGCTGTTGTTTTTCCGAATCTCCAAGAAGGCTTTCAGAGGAGTCAAAGATGCCTGCCGTCAATCCAAAAGCTCCCTTAGTCTAGACATACTAAATTTTGCAGAATTTTAATGAGTTGCAGCAGTCAGTGTGTTCGATTATTGATTGTTATTGATTAATTATTGATTCGTTTCTTAGAAATTTGTGGCCAAAAATGCTAAATGCAGTAGTTTTCCTTTTCACAAACTATTTTAGGTTTTTATAGTAGTTTACGGTTTTTGAGGGTGGATTATTAAATGAAGTAAAAAAGTCATGGTGGGAAACGGCGAGTGCTGGGTCTCACCTGTAAAAAAAAATCGAAAAATGAAAAAAGAATGCTTTAACACATTTGCTTGATGCTGAAGCTGCTGATAGAAAGGTTATATGTTGCTACAGGGTGTTTTATTGCGGTCAAAACTCTTGCGCCAAGGCGGGACTCGAACCCGCGCTCTCTGCTCTCCGGGCGGGGTGCGGTCATACACCTTACACCACCGGCGCTGTGTGATCGCGCCCACGTAACATTCGTAATGTCTGAAAAAATGGGATAGTATATAGGATAAAGGATAGAGGACGGCGTTATTCAGCTAATTTTGGGGTGCACCACGCATTCTACTTCTACGGGATGTCGTGGAAGCGAATAAAATGCGTATTTATCCACACAATGACTTGCGGTGGCCAGTCGATGAACAAATTAGCGCCTTATCCTTTCCAGACGAGTCCGGTAGCAATTCGTCGACCCCGGAGGGATGGAAGGCTTGGTTGGCCTGAGCGGGAAATCAGAGCTAAGAACCTGGTATCGGGTGCGCGCGGCAGCCGGCACCTCCTTCGACTGCGCTATACGCGCCGTTCCTATCTGAAAAATCACAACAACAAACGTCCAAAAAACAGCTATTATTCAACAGGATTCGTTTTTCTCAAAGCATAAGCTTTAAGGAATCGGAGATTCATGCTTGTATTAAACATGGACTTTAATGCATCAATAAGTGAAGGTTAAATTTACCCCTTCGTATTTATCTTGTATAGGATAAGCCATGAGCAGCAGCATCAAAACCAGGTAAGGAACACTGGAACTGTGAAAAAACACTGAGAAGAAATAAGTGGTCATTCGGAATCACTGATTTGCCGAAGAGTCGCAGAACTTAATTCCCTTTTTGAGCGGCACCAGATTTTCTACATATTGCTAATGTTCGGCGCGTGGTAGCGCAGTCGGAGGAGGTATCGGTTGTCGCATGCCCTCAATTTCATGTTCTTGATTCGCATTTTTCGTCTAGGTAAACTAAGCTTTCCATCCATTTTCGATAAGTGATCGGATCGACAGACTCATCTGAGAAAAATAAACCACAGTCTTATTCATAGAAGCGTGTAGCGCACTCGGAGGAGGTGCTGGCTGTCGCGTGCACCAGATACTAGGTTCCTGATTCGGATTTCCCGCCCAGGCCTACTACGTCTTCTACCCGTTTTGGAGTCGGTGAATTGGTACCAAACTTGTCTGGGAAGGATTAAGCGCTGACCTGTTCATGGGCTGGCCACGGCAAGTCATTGTATGGCCAAATACGCATTCAAATCACTTCCACGACATCCCTTAGAAATAGAACGCGTGGCGCATCCCGTAAAGGAAATGACTAACGCCTAGTTTCACCTTTATCCTTTATCGGCAATGTAGAAGAATGCGTAGGGCAAAGTCGGAAGGTGCTCCAGCTACCGCGCGCACCTTGCATCGATTCATAGCATGGGTCACGAATAACTGAATCAATCCTTTCATCCCCAGGTTGGTAATTCGATGCCATACCTGTTTGGAATAGCCGAATGATCTGTCAGATATCCAAATGAAGTCATCGTGTGGGACACATATGCATTCTGTTCCGTCAATATGCTGAAGGCGAGTGCGTGGCGCATACCATAAAGAGATTGGTCTGTGCCAATCTGTCTCTTTTGCAGTACGAAGCAGTTAAAAGCTTACTTAGGAGAACATGAGGCTTATTCCATTATAGAATCCCTATTGCTCCAATTAAGCGAACGAAAATGGCCGAGCCTGCTGGATTATGAATCCGTCCGCTAACTGAATCAGAGCGTGTCATTGTCGTTCTCCTAAGCGGCATATGTTCACTCAGCGGTTACTTCATGTTCTTTGAAACCTGTGTTTAAAGCTTCACGTTCACCTTAGGACTCTAGAGGTTCTTCGATTGGGGTAGACCATGAACATGGTTTTTGTAATAGTTATTTGAAAAACTATGAACTTTCTTTTAGATTTGAAGCAAAACGGCTGAAATCCCGTCTGCGCACCTAGTCGTCCATTGGTTTAACTGATTATTTCCTTCTAAGTAGTATGTTGGCAAGTGGCAATGTTAGAGGCAGTTGTACTTAGCGTTGGCCATAATGTGATCATTTCAAGGAATTGCTTCCTATCAAAGAAAAAAGATTAGTAAGTTGCTGAGCCATAAGGTATAGGCTCGTTCTTTACCGGCAATTCAACATTCTTTTCTATTTTTTAAAATAATAAAATAGGCGTCCAATTGAATAATTTGTAAAAAATAAATTACCTAGTTATTCGCTTCCACCACCTCTTTTTGGAAGAACCTTACTGTTCTAACTCTTTGCAATAGCTTGTCAGTGAGGAGCAGGACATTGTATAATATGTTCCTAGGAGCGTATGAAAATTATTTGAACTGCTACTTGTAGATTCTGAGAGTTATATTGTTTTTATTAGTTTGTTATTTTTGTAATTTTTGTAAAATTAGAAATACAAATAATGTTTTTAAATGTATAAATGGAAAAATAAATTTTCCATGTAATTTTTGCTGTGTGAAGAATTGTATCTTATAGCGATAATCAGTGCACCAGGTGATCCCTATTGGAAGTGACCCACCACTAAACACTATTTATTGTCGAATTGGATAGTATGGTGACTTTTTTATTACAGCGGAAATAATTCTGTTCACAAAAACATTTGTACGATGCCGTACTAGCCAGTTTCCTGCAAAAGTATAATCGCAATATTATTATATTTTGAAATGCATACATGGAAAAAATTTCCATGTGATTTTAGTCGTGTGAAAATTGTACTTTATAGCTATAATTAAAACACTAGTGATCCACCGCAAAATACTATTTATTGTCGAATTGGATATTTAGCTTCGTAACTTTTTATCACACTCGAGACCATTCTGTTCACAAAAACATTTTTTCACGGTGCAGTACTAGCTGTTAATCTGACGTATGTGGAGAGGCACGATCGCACCAGGCAATCACAACCAATCAGACTACCGACCGAGCACGTGCCAGCCAATCAGAGGCGCTACCGTGCATGCCGTACATGCCGTTCAATGCGGCCTGGTTGACCATATGTGCCGCCTACCCCTGTATGACAACATTAACGAGTAGTCTTGCTTTATCTATGTATAAGCAAGTGTGTTAATTTTATTCTACTGTGCACATTTTCCGGCGCTAGGGTAGTTGGGGGGGGGGGGGGGGTCACCGTGGTGCATAGCCTTACACAGTGAATATAAAACCTAAGCAAAAATTCAGACCTTCGAAGAAGTAAAGTAAGATTTAAAGAGCTTATTTTTTTACTGAATAGATAAAATAAAGCTACACAATAAAGATGTAAAAGGTTAACTTCGCCACTATCTTCGTCTTATGCTCCTCCCGTGGTTGTTCAGTGAAGAAGAGAAGTCTATTTTAAGATCTCTTTAAAACCTGCCTATGTGAGAAGAGAACTACGAATACTGAAATAGAATGAAAATTGTTACAGCATGTTTCGTTGCGATCAAAACTCTTGCGCCAGGCAGGACTTGAACCCGCACCTTCTGCTTTCCGGACAGGGATGCTGCGCCTTACACTACCGGCGCTGTTTGACCGCACCAGAATGAGAATCACTTCAATAACTCACAGCTACAGTTAATACATCAGTCGATTCTATAGTCAATTAAAGTTTCCGACAGGGTGCGTGGTGGCGCAGTCGGAGAAGAAGAAAACGTCGGCAGTCGCGATTACCGTTAATCGATTTTCTGGCATCGGATCTCACTCAAGGCTGCGAATTCTTCCATTCCGACGGGATCGAGAACTGAGTGCCAAACTTGTCCGTGGAGATAAGTGAAACACTGACTTGCTCATCGGCTGGCCACAACAAGTGATTGTGTAGGTCAAATACGCATTGGAATTGCCTTCACCACATTCCGCATAGGTGTTGTGCGTGGCGCATTCCAGACACGATGGTTTTCGGTTATGATCTCAATAATGGCATCTGATACTCCTTCGAATTCGGTTTTTTTCTCTTTTGGGCACCAGCTGGATGCGATGCTTAGCGGTTTCTTAAGCCTGGAACACATTCGAAGAAGCTCCTAGCAGAGTGGCTGCTTCACGGTCGAGTGGCATCATGCTTATCGTAAGACAACACGAGCTTCTTAAGTGACTATGCTGACCAACCAAATTGCTCATCTCATCGTCGCGCGGATCGTCATCTGAAAGGCTTCTTTGCCACTACCGTCAGTTCACTGAAACGGAACTGTGTGTCTCCGTTGTTGACGTGCACCCTCATCTGCTATCGATTCCGAGGGTGTTAATGCTGGAGTTTCAGGGAGGAAATCTGGGAGAGAGGCTGCCACAGCCACAGCCACACACTCACATATAACACACGCCACTACCACCTGACAGCGTCGGCACGACGGACTGATTAGGGAGGCCAGTCGAGAGAGAGGGAGAGCCGTCGAATGCACTTTTCCATGAACGAACTGGAACACACCGACCTCTTGCAGCACCAGGCGAAGCTGCATGGCGAACGTCGTCGACGACGCCGGGCACGACGACGACAACGACGACCATGACGACGTTGTCCGGTCTTCCGCTTCCGCTTCTGAGCATCATCTCCTCAACGGATTCTCAGCAGATTCCTCGCTGCTCTTGTTTATCGTCCCGTCGACGCCGTACGAAATGTCTGCTGTGATACGGTCAACAGGCGGCGAAATTGGCTGACGTTGTCAGGTTCTACGTGGGATTTCGAGCTTAAGCTGTTCTCGGCTGCAATTTGACGACGACGCAGGCCCTTCACTTTAGCACCTCTAGCAGCACACCGCACGCCTGAAGTGCTCTCTTCTCGCTTGCACAGCTTCACTCAGCTTCGGCCCGACGTTCGAGAGTTGTTGTCCGGTTTCGGCTCAGCATTTTTATCCCTTCGTCACCACAGCCAGCCACGGCGACATTTCGAAGCGCACTCGAACGGGCAGCGCGAAATTACCGCGATCCAATTTGAGATTAACCAAGTGTTCGTCAGTGCTTTTCTTTGGACTACCGTCGCATGTCGTTTCATATCGGTTTGTTCCATTTGCCATGAACAAGTACACAGTATGGGAATGCCTTTATATGCTAGAAATCTTTCGGATAGCGTAGAAGTCCAGCAGACTTTTCTTTGACAGTGATTTTTATGTAGGGATCTTTTCCTGGACTTCACGATCTCCCTTCCATGACAATAACTTGATAATACTATTCCATCAAGTGTTTTACGGCCTAATGTTCAGCTAAGATACAAGGAGGATAAAGGGGGGGGGGGGGATAAAGCACGACGTATTTCAACTCTTCTGCAGGATGCGCCATGCATTCTACGTGGGATATCGTGGAGTCTTGCAATGGTCAACCGATGCAGAATTCAGTGTTTTGTTCTTGGCAGATGAGTCTGGTATCATTCACCGGTTCCGAAGGGGTGGAAGATTTGATTGGCCTGGGCGGGGCCATAGCCAAGAACCTTGATTCGAGGTGTGTGTACATACGTGAGAGCTGGTACTTCCACTGAGTGTATTACGCGCACCTTTTTTACTTTTAAAGAAGCAATTAAAAATAATAAAAGGATAATTATAAAGGACGGCGTTACTTAATCTCTTTTGGAATGCGCCACGCATTCTACTTCTGGGATGTCACGGAGGCGATTTGAATGCGTATTTATCCATACAATGGCGGGCAGTAGTCAGCGTTTTATCCTTCCCAGAGAAGTCTGGTACCAATTCACGGACCCCGTAGGGATGGAGGGCTTGGTTGGCCTGGGTGGAAAATCCAAACCGGGGACCTGGCATCGGGTGCACGCGACAGCTGGCACATCCGACTGTGCTACACGCGCCCTAAAAAAAGTTTTAAAATAATTAAAAACAGTAAAGCAGATATTCCGCAAGCAAACAAGGTATTGAGACGTTATACTGCAATGTTTCAGAACCTTTTGCTCAGCTTAATATTTGACCACTTGTTGCTTCATTAATAACGTGGTGAAGTGCTCGCCATCCCATATGGTATTGATCAGTATTGATCAATCAGTTCATAGGATCTGTGTGGGACCGTAGATAGTATCTCATGCGGTACGGTTACCGGTGATTTATCCAACTGCACATGGTCCCATATCCAATGTTTACTTTAAAAATTGTGTGAATTTACTGGAGATGTAGATGGTGTGCATTTCCAGCTGGCCGTTGTTCGATTTTTGAACGTAATTTTCACTTTTTGTGCAGGAAACGAGTTGGACTTGACAACAATGTTGAAGTTTTCTTAGCTCGATAACTAGCTGAAATGTAACCAACTGATGACCCGGGTAGGCAGCGATTTGCAGCACTCTAGGAAAGAAAATACAATTTTCAGAAATAAAGGGAATTTCTCTGTTTATTTTTTCACTGTCTAGACAATTTTGCTGCGAGTTGAACTTTGCAAGAAGCTTGTCAACACCTTTGTAAATGTTCATGTTCACTTTCCCCCACCACCGTAATACTTCACCTTTTCAGTCAAACCCCAAATCTTCGCAATTTTTTAAAAGATTCATGAGTGTACAAAAAGAAGCAGAACCATATTTGCTTCGCTTCAGCATTCAGGAATTATCCGTTGTCGTAAAGTGGTAATTTGTACACGTTGGTGGCATTTTCTCTTGAGATTTCAGTTTTTTCAGCGCTCTATTCTTCTGGAAAATATCTAGCAACACCCCGGCGTTGTCGTTTTCGATAAAAGTCCGACTTCCGTTCTGGGAAAATTGATGAAAAACTTAGGCAAGGCCACAAATGAGAGGAAGACGAGAAGAGAAAATTCAGCAGGTCCTCTGCAAATGCTTGTGTACTTTCTCTCGCGATTAGCTAATACCCACAGCTTAGCTCAGAAATACCCTTTTTGTAGCAAACGTTCCTGCAAGAGGGTGCGTGTAGCGCAGTCGGGGGAGAAGCCGGCTACAGCGTGCATCCGATACCAGGTTCCCGATTCGGGTTTCCCACCAACCAGGCCAACCATGCCTTCTATCCCTCCGATGTCGGTGAATTGGTACCATACATATCTGGGAAGTACAAATCGCTGACATGTTCATCGACTGGTCCTCGCAAGTCATTCTATGGCTAAGTCAAATCACCTCCTCGATATCCAGTAGAAGAATACTTGGTGCATTCAAAAAAAAAAATTAAGTACCGCCGTCCTTTACCCTTTACCCTTGTTCTTGCAAGCAACTCCTAGTCCGCTCCTTGTTAGTCGTCTCCACATAACTTCGCTTTTAATGTGACAATGTATGTAGGTAAAGCACACGACGTCGCAATTATGTAGGAAGAGCCCTCTACATAGGAGTTGTTATTACCTATTAATGTATACCCAATGATTTATTATCCAATTGGATAGCTTCTGCAATGAAAACCATTTTATTCATGCAGTGGTTAAGAAAATCTTGTTCCTTATACGGCCTCGGGATAAAAATCATCCGAATACTAGGCTGCTTCCCTTTTCCGTACCTGTCGGAACTTGGTTCCAGTGGACAATACACTGAGGTGGCGAAAAACAAAAGGCGGAAGTGGTCAGCAAAAACTGACTCCCCTTCAGAAAAGGGTCAAAGAGCAATCGAGCGGATGCAAAATCGCCGTAACTCGCCCATCAACAAATAGCCTTGCTAGCTTTTCCGAATTAATTTTCAGCAAAAATGGTCACGAACGCGTTTTCTCTGGAACATACATAGCCAACTAAACCGTTGACACCAACGCTTTTTTTTTTCAATGAAATTTAGTACTAAAGAGGTTTAGAGAATGTGACAGGGACAAAACAGTTCTTTTCCGCAGCACTTGCTGCTTGGAGCAGCTGCTGGCAGAGCTTTTACGGATCGGGGATGTCCTATGCTGTCATGGTTGTATTGTGGAGTTCTAGGACGTTCCAGTGGAGAATTTCATTCAGATAGTGACCATCACCATTTTAGTCTGCGAATTGTCTGCAAATTGAAAAAAAATTCCATAGGTCAACCTATTGCATAGTATGAACGCTACTATAGTAGATTGTATACTTCCAATCAAAGGTAGCAATACCGCTAAGAAACGTCATCCCGTAGCTGTGGAAAATAAAAGCGGATTTCCCCTTCTATTTAGTGTAGCTCCGCTGATTGGCTAACCGATGGTTCATAATTGTTAGCTTTTTCCTTTTCTTTATCTTCATGTTTTTATCATATATAAGTTTAGAAGCCGGTATACGTTCTATATGAGCTGTACTCCATCTTGGTTTTATTACTGCCACTTCCTAAACAAGGAATAGGTCAATATTTGTTAACCATTTCTGACTTGTGTCTAATTGAAGACACTGAAAAACCGAGCCGTTGATGGTCTCCTGCCCGAATTCGGATTTCCTGATCAGGAGAATCTCCTGTCACGGCCAACCAAGCCTTCCATCTTTCGGGGTCGGTAATTTGGTTTCACGAGAAGGGGAAAACTCGAGACGATACACGTCGCATCGACACCGCAGGAGTGCGGGAACACGCCGTTGCTCCTACCACAATCGCGGCAGCCAATCGTGCTTCCCCCCCCCCCCCCTGCGCAACTGAGCCGATGCCTGATTGGCTGCCGCGGTTGCTGTAGGGGCAACGCCGCATTCCTGCATCCCTGAGGTGCGTCTTCGCGGCACGTACCATGCTGACTTATCTATCAGCTACCCGCAAGCATAAGGATAAGGATAAAAGACGGCGTTATTCAATCCTCTTTGGGATGCGCCACGCATTCTACTTCTACGGGATGTCGTGGAGGCGTGTTGAATGCGTATTTGGCCATACAATGACTTGCAGTGGCCAGCCGATGTACACTGAGTAGTACTTTATCCTTCCCAGACAAGTCTGGTAGCAATTCACCGACCTCGGAGGGATGGAAGGCTTGGTTGGCCTGGGCAGGAAATCCGAACCAAGAACCTGCTATCGGGTGCAGGCGACAGCCGTCGCCTCCTCCGACTGCGCTCCACGCGCCCACCGCAAGAACATACGCACTCAAATTAAATCTATAAAAACGTAGGAGTAGAATGCATGGTGCATCCCAAAAGCGATTATTTAGCCCGTCCTATCCTTTTGTCATTACACAGGCTTAGCCGAAACTCTATCCTTCGCTATCTAGCCTCAGAAGCCTAGTATTTCATGAGTGTGGTACTCTAATTTAAGCGACTTATCAGCGAAAAAGTGTGTATTGAGAAAATGTTTATTTGAACTGCTAAAACGGTCCCTTCAATCTGAGTGTGGAGTAAAGCCGAGACTATTTTAAAACCAACCTAGTGGAAGTGAAATATGCAGCCTATACCACAAAGGGCTTATAGCTCCGTTCTTATGCCTTTTTATTTTTGAACCCATTCATTAGTATGGGCAGCACTGAGAGGTGGAGCTTACCAACTCATCGGAACCAATCAGAGCGCCGAATGAGCACTCACTGGTATAACGAGGTCAAAGTCGCATTTTTTCGAACTGTGTCCAATATGTCCACTTTCTTACTATACTGCCGTCGACTACATCTTTGACTTCAGTAATCCTTCGCAGCCACCCCGAGCGTTTTCTGTCACGAAGGCTCACTGCAACCATCTGACGCTTAATTAATGTCATGGACACATGTGTGGCGCAGTTGGCTCTTGCATGCACTCCGAATCGTTTCGATGTTCGGGTCCCGCACACTTCAACCAAGCTTTCCATTCTACCAGGATCCGCTGATTGGTACCAAACGCTCTGGTGTTAACAGTGCACTGGTTTGTCCATCAGATGGCATTCGCAAGACGTTGTATACGATATGCCGATATTTTCACTTTAAACTGGACGCTTTAATTTGAGACCGCACATCTTTAAGAATAAAATGGGCATTTTGCATGCTCAATTAGACGATCCGATGTAAAAATCAAACAGAAGCTGTATAGTCAAGTTAAATTTATATTTTTTAAAGAAAGTTTGGTCATGTTGCAAATGTGGGCAGCATTGAGAGATGGGAGCTTACCAATTAACCAGAACCAATCATACCGCCAACTGAACACTTGCTGGTCTAATGAGGTCAAAGTCACTTTTTCAAAGAAAATTTGGTAAACGTTGCAAATATCGTGTGGCCAACTAAATGCAACCAATTATAGTGCCGCTGCGGCATGATTGGGTGGCGCGCCTCATGCTGCTCACTTCCGCAACTAGAACCGAAAGTTTAATTTAAAAGTCACCGTCAGAAAGTGTATTAAAAATCACCACACTGTAGAATAGACAAAAGATCCTTTTGACCACTTATCACTTGATCTCAAACAATATTTTTAGGCGTGTTCTAAGGGGACGAGAAGTAAAGAATTAACTGATATTTTATATGGGGTTTGCGCCACGCAGTCGCCTTATACATGGTGTTGCCTTTTGACCTGACAGTGTAACTGTGGGGCGCGTGTAGCGCAGTCGGAGGAGGCGCCGACTGTCGCCTACACCCGTTGCCAGGTTCCTGGTTCGGATTTCCCGCCCAGGCCAACCAAGCCTTCCATCCCTCCGGGGTCGGTGAATTGGTACCGGACTTGTCTGCGAAGCATAACGCCCTGACTTGTTCATCAGCTGGCCACCGCAACTCACTGTAAGGCCAAATACGCATTCAAATCGCCTCCACGACATCCCGTAGAAGTAGAATGCGTGGCGCATCCTAAAAGGGATTGAGTAACGCCATCCATTATCCTTTATTATTAATGTAACTGCTGTTTACATGCATTTTAATCAAGAAACAGGAAAAGCAGTCACGATAGAAGAAGCACATAACCATTCTCTACAGGGAGGCTTCAAAGATCCCCCCATATTGAACCATAAATGACGGAAATAACTCAATCCCTTTTGGGATGCGCCACGCATTCTACTTCTACGGGATGTCGTGGAGGCGATTTAAATGCGTATTTGGTCACACAATGAGTTGCGACGGCGAACCGATGTACAACTCAGCGCTTTGCCCCTCCTAGATAAGTCTGGTACCAATTCACCGAGCCCGGAGGGATGGAAGGCTTGGTTGGTCCGGGCGGGAAATTCGAACCAGTAACCTGGTATCGGATGCGGGCGGCACTTCCTCCGACTGCGCTATGTGTGCCCATGAAACTTCCAAAAAAGGCCCCTTTCAGTGACCCAAAAAATTATCGGCCAATAAGTATAACGTCAGTCTTCGCGAGAGCGTTTGAAAAGATCGTTAAGAAGCACATTCTAACCCATATTGAAGATCATAATATAATTTCAAAGGACCAATTTGGTTTTATGAAACGGCGTTCGGTAGAAACCTCAGTTCTTAGCTCTGTAAACGACTGGTCAACAGCTATGGATAAGAGAAAGCGGACGGATGTAATCTTTTTTGACTTTTCTAAAGCGTTCGACAAAGTTCCGATTAATAAGTTGCTATACAAGATGGAAAGAATTGGTATCCATCCAATGATAGTGTCCTGGACTAAATGTTTTCTCTCTGGAAGAACATACCAAGTTAGGTTAGAGACAGTGTTCTCCGCGGTTTTTTCTTCTCCCAGTGGTGTTCCACAGGGGAGTGTCTTGTCACCTTTACTATTTCTCCTGTATACCTACGAACTTCCTGAAGCTATCACCAGCCTAGGGGTCAGCTGCAAAATGTATGCTGACGATGTGAAAGTTTATGCTGAAGTAAATGGAGAAGAACCTTCTCATGAAATCCAAGCCGCAATTAATTTTATTGAGAAATGGGCTACAACTTGGGAACTTCCTTTGGCCGCAGAAAAATCGCATTGTCTTGTCATTCAGTCAAAGCATCAACACAATTCACCAACTTATAAGCTCAAGGACACAGATTTAAAGCACGTAGAAAACACCCGAGATTTGGGTTTCCATATATCTAGTGATCTAAGCTTCGATTCCCATTATAAGGCAATTGTTAAAAAGGCAAATTATCGTATTTACAACTTTTTCAAACAGCTCAAAACCAATGATTCTCTTGCACTTCTTCGTGCATATAAGACGTATATTAGTCCTGTTTTAGAGAGTGGTACTTCAGTGTTCAATCCGTTCAAAAAGAAAGACATTGCTCTTCTGGAAAGCGTACAGAACAACTTCACCCGAAAATTATTTTTAAGATGTTTTGGAACCAACTATGACAACATATCTAGAGGTCCAGACAGGGCCAAACAGCTTAAGTTACCTTGCCTCCGCAGTCGAAGGAAGATGATCGACATGACCATGATGTTTAAGATTCTTACAAACAGAATTTCAATAGATCCCACGCTATTTTTTGGTGCACCTCTGACTACGAATAGGAGAGGCAACCTAAGGCTTTACCTTCCTGTTCCAAAATCGCAGGCGAGATCAAACTTCCTCACTTACAGAAATCTTAAGGACTTGAATTTATTATTAGGTGAGGATGAAAACATCATAAACATGTCCGTGAGTTCGTTCAAGTCCTTAATGGTACGTAAAAAGTTATGTTAAACGTGCTGTGTTTAGTTTTATGTTTGTTGTTGTATGTGTGATTTAGTATCTGTTTTTCTGTCATTACTTATGTAATGCATGATTATGTTTATGTCTGATAAATAAATAAATAAATAAATAAAGGATAAACGACGGCGTTACTCAATCCCTTCTGGGATGCGCCAGCGCATTCTACTTCTACGGGATGTCGTGGTTCGATTTGGCCATACAATGACTTGCGGTGGCCAGCCGATAAACAAGTCAGCGCTTTATCCTTCCCAGACAAGTCTGGTACCAATTCACCGACCCCGGAGGGATGAAGGCTTGGTTGGCCTGGGCGGGAAATCCGAACCAGGAACCTGGTATCGGGTGCACGCGACAGTCGCGCCTCCTCCGACTGCGCTACACGCGTGGCATATATACTCATTCAAATTGCCTCCGCGATATCCCGCAGAAGTCGAATGAGTGGCGCATCCGGCAAAGAAACTGAGATTAATGCAGGCCTATTTCCTTAACTCTTAGAGATCGTTTAGTGTGCAGGCGACGCGAGACGCGATGTAATGTTAAGCTTCTATATCGATCGTGCGACGTGATGAATCGATATGGAAGCTTATCAAAAGATTCGTCACGCGTCGCGTGCACACTAAACGATCCTTTATCCTGACTCGTGCTAATGAAAGAAGGTTGTTGGAATATGTGCGTCACGAAACTGACACCACCCCCTCGTCATCCATCTGGGGTCGGAACGAAGTCTCTCAATGAGATAACTCAATGTAGATTGTTGCTTAACTGTATAGATTTCATCTCTTTAGGCGCTACGAATGTAATATCGCTACCGTATTCAGATCTAAGTAGTGTTTCTCGTTTTCTACACTTCGTACTTCATGTTCTTCAGAGGTGCTGGAAATATCGACAGCATGGGAGTGTGCATGACATGTCATGCACACTGCTTCGCTGTCATTCTGGAGAGTCACGTGCATGATGTGTATAGCATGCGCGACTACTCAGAAGAGCTCCTGGCGAAAACTAGGCAATCAAACTAGTCATTCATGCTTTGGCTGTTTTCCGCCGAGTATTTGGAATACGAAACAAGCCTCTGTTGACATTTCCTGCATGGAGCTTTCTTTTGAACTCTCCCTCAGCGATCACAGTTAGTTTATTGCTCCGAAGAACTTCACTAAGGCTTCTTTTGGACTATGCATATGATTTAAGACGGTAGAATAAATTTTTAACTCCTATGCCGCGTGGTAGGGCAGTCGGAAGAGGCGCCGGCTGTCGCGGGCACACTAAATCGAGGATCTTGGTTCGTGTCCTGCCCAGGGTAACCAAGCCTTCTATTGCTCTGGGGACGCTGGATTGGAATAAGATTCGTCTGGGAACGTATAACCTTTGTTATCTGTCGTCCGGTTGATCATCGAGTTGCTCGAGCGGGCGCCAGCAGCGTCTACATTTGTCCCCGTCGCGTGCCAGAGTGCTCCAATTGTTTCTCCCTGCTCGAGGGACACGTAGAGCATCATATCGTTCGTCCAGGGCGGTCACGATGAAGTCCAACCTTCGCGTTGGCGGACGTCCTCGTGTTCTCTTGACATCCCTCGTAATTCAATCGGTGACGACTCTCGCCCGACTGGTGTCTGTGAAGCGCATTGTGAGGCCGGCCCACCTAATTTTTGACGACTTGGTCTGGGAACGTAAAAACAATAAATTGTCCATCGGCTAGTCACTGCAAGTTATTGTATAGGCCAAATGCGCATTCAAATTGCCCCCACGATAACCTAAAGAAGCTGAATGCATGGCGTAGCTCTCAGTAGATTGACCAACGGCAATCGTAATCCTCCGTTGTTTATGGTTGCTGAGGTATCGAGGGAGATGGTTCATTAAGCACCGCTAATTACTTGATCGATATAAACAAAATTATGGACGTGTTGCGCAGTTGGATAAGGCGCCTGCTCACCCTGGCACACCGTATCGATCCACGCTTTTGCTCTCACAGCTAGTTAGGCCATTCTGACTTCCCATCCATTCGTGGCATCAAACTTACCGTGAAAATAAGACAGTGTGTTGTCCATCAAGCAGCCACCACAAGTCATTGTCGAGACCATATATACGTACAAATTGTCTCCACAGTGTCCATCAGAAGTAAATAGAAGGCGTGGCCGATCACACGAAGGAATTCATTAAAGACGCGCTTCCTCCCTGCCTTTTCCATACTTTGAGTGGAACTTCGATTGTGGTACAGCCACAATGCTAAGCGTATTCCACCTATATGAATAATCCAAGATTATTTTCATTCATCTCCGACGACGTTCAGTAAAGGCGTCTATTTCCTCCTATTCCCACTTCAATCAGGCAATCAAAGTTCTATTTGCAGCAAAACAACGCAGCGACGATTTACTTGAGCCTTTGCGATGATTTGACTCGTACAGTACAGTTGGTAGAGTAGACAGCTGTCGTTTGAACCCCGTATCGATCCCTGATTGTGGTCCCGCCCAGGCCAAGAAACCCCTCCCTCCGACGGTATATGGGTTGGTAGCTGACCGGTCTGAAAAGCTTAAAATGGCGAAGTATTCTTCGGATGACAATAGGGATTCATTATTCCAACCGCATTTGAGATGTAGGCGCGTGTGGCGCAGTCGGAGGGGGCGCTGACCGTCGCCTGCACCCGATACCAGGTTCTTGGCTCTGATTTCCCGCCCAGACCAACCAAGCTTTCCATCGCTCCGGGGTCGGTGAATTGGTACCAGACTTGTCTGGGAGGGATAAAACGTTCACTTGTTCATCTGCTGGCCACCGCAAGTCATTGTATGGCCAAATCGCCTCCGCGACATCCTGTAGAAGTAGAATGCGTGGCGCATCTCAAAAGGGATTGAGTAACGCCGTCCGTTATCTTTTTATCCTTTATTTGAGATGTCGTGCAATGGTAGAATGTGTGGCGCATTCCAAACGAAAACTGACGAATGCCGACCAATCGCTCTAGGTCGTTCACATCGCTGCAAATAAAATCGCTTAAAAATTGTTATATAGCTGTAGATATTTGCGAAGCTGCTTTTTGGCTTTTCCCACAAAGGAATTTTAATTTAGAATTTTTTATTGATTCGCATAGGTGCCATAAGAATCTCTCTGGGGCATCCATATCAAGTTTTGAATAGTTATGGCCACGAAAAGCTTTCTTCTATGGAAGCATTCTCAGACACCAGAAAAAGTAATCATTCGCTTAATGTACTCCGTGTCACTCTTGTCCTATTTGATTTCCTAACAGGGTCGACTGCCGTCTCTAATGGTCCCTGTCGTGTGTCAAAATGGCACAGCGGATACTTGTCCCTTGACGGCCACAAGCGTGTCATTTCGTTGGCTAAGATCTTCCATGAATAAGTCCGTGTGTTGATGGGCGTTCATGAATAAGTCCGTGTGTTGGTTGGTTGGCGTGCTTTTGTCTTTTTTGAACTCCCGTAGTCCAATCGTTCGTGACCCGCATCCGCTGGGCGTTAGCGTAATGCTATACATCATGGCCCGCCTATTTTCCAACGATTTGGCTGAAGAGGCAGCGTCTCTGATCCTCTGACATCGACGAAGCTCGCAACTTGAAAACCTTCTATTCCATGTGCTAGTTGTGCTCTACTGAACTCGTGAGGTATACGTAAGTAATGCAGAATGACATAGATATTCAATCAGAATAAATATTTAGGAAATAAATATTACAATATAATATAGCATAATAATAGAAATGTGAAATAAGTAAGTAATGTAATATACAATAGATAAATAATGTAATAGTATAAGGATAAAGATAAAGAACGCAAAGTCAATCCCTCTTGGGATGCGCCACACATTCTACTTCTAGTGGATGTCGTGGAGATAATTTAAATGCGTATTTGGCTATGGAGTGACCTGCTGGTGAAGAAGTCGGCGCTTTATCCTCCCAAGACGGGTCTGGTACCAATTCATCGACCCCGTAGGGACACAAAGCTTGGTTGGCCTGGGTGGGAAATCCAAATCATGAACCTGCTATCGAGTTCAGGCGACAGTCAGCATCTCCTCTGACTGCGCTACACGCGCCCATAATAATTTAATAAACAAATATTACAGCATAGCATAGTAATATAAATAATGTGAAATATATAAATAGGCATTGCAATAAATAGTGCATATAGTATAATATATAATAAATAAATTGTGTAATAACATTCATGGGCGCGTGGAGCGCAGTCGGAGGAGGAGCCGACTGTCGCCTGCACCCGATACCAGGTTCCTGGTTCGGATTTCCCGCCCAGGCCAACCAAGCCTTCCATCCCTCCGGGATCGGTGAATTGATACCAGACTTGTCTGGGAAGGATAAAGCACTGACTTGTACATCGGCTGGCCACCGCAAGTCATTGTATGGCCATATACGCATTCAACACGCCTCCACGACATGCCGTAGAAGTAGAATGCGTGGCGCATCCCAAAGAAGATTGAATAACGCCGTCCTTTATCCTTTTTATCCTTCAATAATATTCATATTAAAAATTGTTTGTTCCTGTCCATTCATTTCCGTCTCTCCATGCTAATAAAGAGCCTGATCTGTTACGACTTTTTCTGTTCACTTGAACAACATTTTTACAAAGTGGAATAATAGGGTCGAGATGCATACTATTGCTGTTACAAATTTATTTGGTTCAATTGTTCAGTGCACGAATGTGTGTAATAATAAATAGAAAATAGATATTTAACCATCAAATCACAGAGTTTATGCGCTGACAACACTGCGTAGCAAAGATAGCCACATCTTTTATCATCACGACAAGGCCCTTTTTTGCTCTGATTTTTGAGTCCTTGCCTTACATTCGTATTTGAAGGCTCTACTGTACAGATTGCTCTTTGAATGTTGTGGAGAAGCATCATCAGCGGCTAGATTCTTCGAGATTTCGATGCAAGACACGGTTCGGTTCGGGGAGTTTTGTTGTTGTACTGGTCTTCGAGGAAACATCCTCTATTGTCACAAAGGCCCAGCGCTTTCTAACATATTACCAGTTTTTCGAAAAAGGGTTCATTCCTTCTCCAGAAACGAAAAACGAATGCACGGTCATCTGACGGGACGTCAGGCCCCAGAAGTGACTAACATTTAGCAGCAAGCGGGAAGCTGACCTAAAGCTTTACTTCTGGTCCTCGAATGGTCCATACGAAGTTGCTAGGGCTTTGTTTTCACGAGCTTCTCTTTGCGATAATCTGTTCAAACACAGGTGTTTCGAACTTTGGATTACTTTCCAGCCTCACATAGTCAGCTTTACTCGTTCCAACTTGCTCTACTCGTACAGCAAACATCCTTATACCATTTCCTCCAGCGTTCAAATCTCCGTTCATTTCTCGCATATTTTTGGCCAGGTCCAAGCCACAAACATCGTTGAGGACCAAAATTGGGCTTTTTCTCCGTCATGAAATGTGGCTTGCACTGCAGAATTTTCGAAGCGCCTTATACATTTTATTTGCATTTCGAACTAACTATCGTTCCAATACTAGTTTTGCTCGAAGTTTAAGTTCTTCTCCGGGCTCCGAAGAAGGCGGTTACGCCGAAGCCTAAGCCGAATAAAACTCTCATAGCAATCCTGGCTTCACAACATCCAAACCACTGTTTTAGTCTTTTTTAGTGTTTTGTTTTAGTTTTATTAGTTGCTTACTTATTTAGTTTTAGATTAAAGAAATTATAAGGATAACGATAAAGGAACGCGTTACTCAATCCCTTCTCGGATGCGCCAACGCATTTATTCTAAAGCAACAATTTTTCGTTGGTAAAAAACTGGTTGCGCCATGCCTTAGCAATTAAGTTAAAACCGCAGCGAGCTAGACGAGTATATTGCGTGACCTCTTTTTTTTACCATGTTAAAAATTGCTGCTATTCGGTGCTCTAGAATAAACATTAAATCGCATTTTCTCTGAAAATATGAAACATTTAATAAAATTTCAAACAGTATGTTCTCTTATTGGGCTAAAAAATTTTTAAAAAAAATCTCAAAGAAGTCATTCTAAATTTTTCTCGTGCAAACTTTTTTCTCTCTCGATGAATCTTTGGAGTGATGTGGAAGATGCTCGTTTTAATTTGGGGGACGTTCGATTTGAATTTAAAACATCAAGCTTAAAGGATAAAAGGATAAAGGACGACGTTATTCAATCTTCTTTGGGATGCGCCACGCATTCTACTTCTACGGGATGTCGTGGAGGCGACATGAATGCATATTTGGCCATACAATGACTTGCGGTGGCCAGCCGATGAACAAGTCAGCGCTCTATCCTTCCCAAACAAGCCGGTACCAATTCACCGACCCCGGAGGGATGGAAGGCTTGGTTGGCCTGGGCGGGAAATCCGAACCAGGAACCTGGTATCGGGTGCACGCGACAGTCGCGCCTCCCTCGACTGCGCTACACGCGCCCCTAGATTAAAGAAGTTAAGAGGGAAAAATCCAATTCGTCAAAATATCCGTTTCAGACGCTTCCGAACCAAACTGTTGATAGAAATATCTATAACAAGAAATACAACCATGTGCATCATTTTAATTTTAAACCGCACAATTCTTATATTAAACCATATACTTTATCTCAAGCTGGACGCGTTTCACATCTAAAATGGATAATTTTCAAATCAAACTAGACACTGCTCCTCCCTACTCTCTTCCCTCATTGAAAAGGTTTTCGTCACACAATCACCACCTAACCTAGATTTCGCTTTACTTGGGGGTCATGTCTGCCTCGCTTTCCTTGCTTTACATTAATTGTTCGTTGTTTGGTTCTAAATGAACTTTTCTGCGTCTAATAATAATAAGTCTCATATCATAGTATTTCATCGTAAACATGTTTTCTGTTTTAAACACGACACGCTTCTTCATTTTCAACTGGACACTTTTCATTTTGAACCGGAGATTTTTCATTTGGCACCGTTTATTTTCCAATCAAAAGAACACGTACCTGAGGTCAAATTAGGCATATTTTAACAAAGGTAACGTAGTCTTTTGTTTTCGTAAAATTTGTAGATATTAAAAACTATAGGATGCCTTAAACAAAAACGTTTGCGATTTTTGGATGAGGACCATGAGATGTCATTGATTAAGCTTAATAAGGATAACGATGAAAGACGGCGTTACTCAATCCCTTCTGGGATGCGCCAGCGCATTCTACTTCTACGGGATGTCGTGGAGGCGACATGAATGCGTATTTGGCCATAGAATGACTTGCGGTGGCCAGCCGATGAACAAGTCAGCGCTTTATCCTTCCCAGACAAGTCTGGTACCAATTCACCGACCCCGGAGGGATGAAAGGCTCGGTTGGACTGGACGGGAAATCCGAACCAGGAACCTGGTATCGGGTGCACGCGGCAGTCGCGCCTCCTCCGACTGCGCTACACACGCCCGATAAAGCTTAATAATACGCTTTCAAATTGCTTTCGGGATGTCCCTTACCTGGTTAGAAGGGAGAGAGTAAAAAAAGAGGGAATCTTTGTGAATCGAATAATTGAAGGGTGACAACGCAATAAAGGTTGGGTGAATCGGAGACGGTAAACGAGGTGTAAGAGCCCGTTCCAAGTGCATAGTCCTAGTATGACTTTAAAGGGATATGCTGATGAGACCATTTGGAAATCTCACAATTTCTAGATCTACTTTTTCCAAGGCAACTAGGCTTATTCGTTGGAAGTGACGGCTGAAAAAGCAGGTTACACAAATTTTACTGAATGCGAACATCCTAGCAATGTCCAAAAAAGCTGTTTTGATTTTCATTATCTCTAAGGACAGATTGAGGTTTTTAGGGAGATCACATTGCACTCCATGAACAATTTTAATACCAGACGGGGCTGCAATGGTAGGGAAAAAAGCAGAAAGATTGGTAAATAGTGGTGCTAAATTGGTATGGTCTGAAGTTTTTCTTAAAGTAAACGACATATTTCTACTATGTCGTTTACTTTAAGAAAAACTCTAGACCATACCAGTTTTTCTACTATACTGCGTCACATATTTGTACTATGTTCTAACGTTTTGAATGGAAACTCTGAATACCTTTGAAGCACAGGCGTCTTACTCCAAGGCATGCATAGGGATACCCCATACACCGATCTACTAGCAGTTTTGTTAGTGTTGTTACTAAGCATAAGACAACTGTTACTAAGCACAAGACGACTCTGATGCTACTGTGTCGTATTTGTTTGTACTAGCGCACTTTTTGTGAATTTTTTGAATAAGAAAATAAATAATTGACGAGTGTATTTAGGGCTACATACTCGTTATCATGCAGCTCCTTTCAGAGTAGCGCACAGTGTACGGCGCTTAAATCCGGACAAGTTTAGGTTCAAACTTCCCGCCATACCGTAATTCCGCCGGAGGTCGTGATTTTCGTCTTTGAAAGCCGGAAGCCTCTAGTAAACAGTCACAGCCTAATAATGGCCTCGATATTGCATACAAGTGCGAAGTGCAACCGAAGAGTCGCAATTGTCGAACGTATTCGCGCGTGCGCCTTCGCCGGCTGAAATACAATAATTCGATTCTTCTTGTACCCGAGATCAACCGCTTGCGTTGTTGTGGCTTTCTGAGGTGTCTGAGGAAGGTCACGCAGACCCAGCGATGAAAACCCACTCGCGGAAACGCGTGTCAAGAACTGCAGCAGTCGTGGAAAAGGCTCAGGCGCTGATTCTGGCATACCCGGGGCAATCGTTGAGGAAATTGGAAGTTTATCTGCGAGCTCTGCGGACTGTAGTGAAACCGTGGATGGTGACTGTAGCCTCACGGTGGCCACATGTCTTTCAGCAGATCGGCGACACAAGCCATTTAGTCCAAAACTGGCTGTTCGATACCTTGGACATGTCTTGGTCCAAAGAGTTCTGGACCCGAATAGTTCCCTTTGAGTCCGCTGGACTCCTATGTTTGAAGCGTAGTCGAAAGAATTCAATACAGCTTCTTTAAGCCTCAGGTGGCTGGTATAGGAGTTGTAAGCTTTCATAACGATGTTTTGTTGTGATCAAAACTCTAGCGCCAGGCGGGACTCGAACCCGCCGACCGGGGGGGAATGCTTTGCGCTCATGCCCGCTCAGCAGGAGGTGCGGGTTTGAGTCCCGCCTGCCGATAGAGTTTTGATCCGAACAAAACATCGTTACAGGATAGTCGAAAGGGTTGCTCACAAGAGGAGACCCTGATATCGCATCTCTTCGCACCGCTGTTGAGGCAGAATTTAAAAAATGAACAGAAAAAATGAACTATTTTAAGGAGACAGTACGAGCTCTTCAGGCCAAGGATGAAGGATGACGGAGGCTATATTGAGTAATTTTACACATTTTCTCTTTTACATTTTGGGCTGAGTAATTTTACACGTCCATCTATCAGTCTGAAAAAGAGTTCTCTATTTCATTCGTATTTTATGTTAAAAATTTGTCTGAAAAGATAAAGTTTAATTTGTCTGGATTTAAGCGCCGCCTACTGTTCTTCGGCAAACAGGTCAACGCTCAAATTCGCTGTAAATTTTGAAGAAAACGGGGGTTAAAATTTAGCTTCTTTACGGAAACCTTTTGCTATGACTCTTTCACCTTATTAAAGGCTTTTGTAAAATATTTTCTTTTACTATAAAAGGACAAAGCAGCGAACTACTCTTTGGCGAAACAAACAGATGTACTGGAATCTCTTAGGACAGGACATTTACTGCCTATTCTAAAAAATTCAAGTTGCAATTCGCGTTATGCTGCCTTTTCACTGTATTAGAGTTTTACGAGTTCTCCTAGTCGGAGGGTGTCATCGTTAGGGAAGCGAAACTAACACAAATAGTATGGCCTGTCCGACTGAGAAATTCCAGGGAAATGTCCCTTCATAGACAGCTCAAGGTATTTTCTTTGTGAAATAGTTAGCCCTCAATAATTTGACCGTTGTTATCAAAGAGACTTAGTGAGGTGCCCCCCACTAGGATAGATCCGAGTTTTATTTCACGAGTTTGTTCCTGAGCTTTTAGCATGGCTAATAGTAGTTTGTTCTTAGGGGCGCATATAGCGCAGTCGGAGGAGGCGCGTGCACCCGATTCCAGGTTCCTGGTTCGGATTTCCCGCCCACGCCAACCAAGCCTTCGATCCCTCCGGGGTCGGTGAATTGGTACCAGACGTGTCTGG
Source organism: Heligmosomoides polygyrus bakeri (assembly GCA_947359475.1). Lineage (NCBI taxonomy): Eukaryota > Metazoa > Nematoda > Chromadorea > Rhabditida > Heligmosomidae > Heligmosomoides > Heligmosomoides polygyrus. The sequence goes on from OX375870.1 coordinate 89,920,676, forward strand.
GAAGGATAAAACGCTGACTTGTTCATCGGCCGGCCACTGTATGCCATTGTATGGCCAAATACGCATTCATCTCGCCTCCACGACATGCCGGAGAAGTAGAATGCGCTCACACATCCCAAAAGGGATTCAGTAACGCCGTCCTTTATCCTTTAATAGTTTTTCCTTAATACTTGCATTTAATTATGGGTATTGAGCGCACTTTTATGTGCTCGAATAAATAAATATAAATAAAATAAAATTTTGTGGACGTATTTTATGCACGATCGTCTGATCGGATCTTTTTTGAAGTTGATCATGAACATCAGCAGTAGAGCTTCAGCTGCCAAAAATGATCCTTTACGTGTAGCTGAGAAGTTTGAGATGGTTTCACGAGAGTTGATTCTCAAGCCTCACTGCGTCACCGTGACGTATCCGGTCCGGGGCTACGAGGCCTGATTCCAGTACTCGTGGTTTGGCGAACTGGAGAAGCCGACGTCGATTCCGTTCCTATGGCTCGAATTGCGGTCTAATGATTATTTACCGATGAGGAGGATTTCGGCTAACGAAAGCTGCTGGCCTAATGAGACATTTTCGCTTTCCCTCCTTTTCTTTTTTTTTAACAATTTCGTCGGCCAAGTTCACTCAGCACTTTTAGGCTTTAATGGTCTCTTTTTCACCGGTTTTCTGCAACATCCGATGTAATTAACGCATAATTTCTGTAGAGACGTTCAAACCGAAAGCTCATCGGGCTGAATGCGATGTTTCTGACGTTGTTTTGTTTCATTCATTCTTTTCGTTAATTCGCTTGTCGTTAGTGTTGAGGCAAAGAAGCCATCTAGTGGGGAGAAACTCTTGTGTGCTTGCTCTTCAACTTCTACGCCACTCAAAAATGTTTCTGCCGTTTTGCACGCTTAACTCCGAAGCACTTCAGTCATAAATCATTTCTTACATAGCCACATTGGTAACTGCGAAATCATTTTCTGCCACCATGTCTCTGTCGATACGTCCTTTCTTTAAAAATTTGGGTTGTGAGTAAATAGGAACATGTTGGAAGGCATTTTTTACGTCTCTTCTTCAACGAAAAGATTTACTCTTTGAAATTTGTATCAAAATCGGCAAAGTAATATTATATCTCTGATATGATTAAGGAATAAAAGACGGCATTGGGCAGTTTTTTTGGGGATGCGCCACGCATTCTACTTCTACGGGATGTCGCGGATTTGAATGCGTATTTGACCATACGAGGACTTGCGGTGGCCAGTCGATGAACATGTCGGCGCTTTATCCTTCCCAGGCTTCTCTACTACCAGTTCATCGACCCCGGAGGAATAGAAAAGTCCGAACCAGGAACCTGGTTGGTATCGGGTGCACGCGACAGCCGGGGCACCTCCTCCGACTGCACCACACGCGCCCACGTATACACCCTTCAATAAATATATAGACATAGTGCAAGAAGTTCAGTATACGTTTTCGAATAGGAAAAGGGATGCAAAACCACGCAACACGCACTGTAATACTGTTGCGTGAAGACAAAGGTAGTTATTTTCTCATAGTGGTAGAACAATTTCTCTAACCTTACCTCTGCCTAGTTATGGGTCGATGGACTGTCTTAGTCGATGGACATACGTTTTCGAAATTTTTGGCGAACTATTGCGTCATCAAACACTAGCGGTTTAGAAAAATTAAATTTTAGTAAATTTAGGCTCTATTACGTCTTTCAAATTCTTCTTCGTGATTTATTATTCTGAGGACCATGTTTCTTGGTTTCTAATGCTCATTGAGAAGCCTCTATTATTTTTTATGAGAAGACAGAGAACCTTCACGATTCCCAACAAGATCCTCTACGATTCTCAACAAGATCTATAAGGCCCTGTAGGGCATCTATCATGGAGCACTAGGGTGAAGTTCGTTTTTGCTGCGGGCCCTTGGTGGTCCAAAAATTTGTCGCCTAGTAACTCATGGATGACAGGTCAGGCGTACGTAATCTCTCCCATGCAGCTAGTGCAGGTCATCTTGCCGCGCTCACTTTAAATCAAACTCGAATAAGTTGTTCAGTTTTAACACAAATCTTCTTCTTCTTCTTCAGCGTTTGTCCCGCTTCCTCGCGGGGTCCGCTCTTCTGGTGTCATGACGCCACCTTTCCCGGTCATGCGCTTGATCAGGGTGGACGCCAGTTACTTTCATGTCCGTGTGTAACGTATCCGACCAACGCTGCTTCGGGCGTCCTCTAGGCCGCTTTCCTAACACTTCCAACTCAAGGCCTATCTTGCGGACGCTGTCTTCCTTTCCACGCAGAACGTGGCCGTACCATCGTAAGCGAGCTTCGCGCATCTTGTCCGCTATCGGCGCGACACCGAACTTCTGCCGAATAGCTTCGTTTCGAATGCGGTCCAGGCGCGTGACTCCAGCCATCCAGCGCAGCATCTTGGTTTCCATTACGCTGAGGCGCGTTTCAACTTCTTTAGTCGCAGGCCAACACTCAGCGCCGTATATTGCTACCGGCCGTACGACTGTTCTGTAGATCTTTGACTTCAGGTGCTCTGGTATCTTCCTGTCGCAGAGCACACCAGTCAGCGAACGCCACTTGGACCAAGCTGCACTCACGCGTGAGTTCACTTCAACCATCAGACCCCCGTCAGATGCTATTGCTGATCCCAGGTATTTAAACACCGAAGTGCGAGCAAGCTCAGTACCGTTAATCTTAATGGAGCCGGACTCGCTTACGTCAGTCGTTAGGTACTCGGTCTTCTTGACGTTCACTTTGAGTCCGAACATCGCCAGGCGCTCGCACCAAGCTTGCACCTGCCGCTCGAGATCATCTTTATCTTCGCAAGCGAGCATCACGTCATCAGCATAGAGCAATGTCCATGGGACAGGCTTCTGAAGATCTCGCGTAATGGCATCCATGACGACAACAAAGAGGAGTGGAGAAAGCGCAGAACCTTGGTGCACCCCAACAGAGATGGGAAACTCCATTGAGGTTCCAGCTGCAGCTTGCACTCTACTCTTTGGGCAAGAGTAGAGTATCCGCACCCACTCTATAAGTTCCTCAGGTACGTTGTGTTGTCGCAAGGCGTACCATATAACCTCACGCGGTACGCGGTCGAAGGCCTTCTCCAAGTCGAGAAAGGCGATATGCACCGGCTTCTGTTTCTCACGATGCTTCTCCACCAGGAGGCGGGCGGCGTGTATAGCATCAATGGTTCCACAACCAGCTACGAAGCCGCACTGGTTTTCCGAGAGCTTGACGATCTCACGAATTCGTCTATCGAGGATTCGCTTGAAGATCTTCATGCTGTGCGAAAGCAAGCGAATCGGACGATAATTGGAGCAGTCTGCAGGACTGCCTTTCTTCTTCCAAATCGGAATCGTCGTACTGTTGTGCCAACACTCCGGTACTTTCTTCTCCTTTACTACCTGGTTGAAGAATTCAGCCAACCACTCAGCAGGATACCAGAGCTTCGACTTCCAAACATCGGCTGCCAGATCATCCGGCCCTGTCGCCTTACCGGGCTTCATCTTCTTCAGAGCCGCTTCTATTTCCTCCACGGTGATCTTGTGAACGGGACCGTGAACAGAAGCCACAGAAGGGATGGCCGGATGAGGAAATTCCATGGTGGAAATTTCCCCAAAGTAATCACGCCATCGCTTCAGCGCCTTTTTGCGGTCTGTCAGAAGATGGCCGCTCTCATCATTGATGCCAACAAACTTTTCAATATCCTCGGTTTGGCGATGGCGGGTCTTAGCAAGTCGATACAAATACCGCTCACCATCGCGCGACGCGAGCTTTTCGTTGACATCACTATAATGAGTGGCTTTCGCAACAGCCACGGCTTTCTTTGCAGCCTTCTTCGCCTTCTGATACTTCTGCCAGTTGTCGGCTGTTTTATCGCTGAGAAACACATGATAAAGCGACTTCTTCTCTCGAACCTTCGCTTTCACATCGTCTGTCCACAGCCATGTCTGCTTGTCGACCTTGCGTCGCCCAGGCTTCGTTATGCCGAGTTCCAACCTTGCAGCTTGGCGTCGGTTGCTTTCTTCCAAGTTTCGTCGACAGTCGTGACTGTCGGCAACCGTACGCGGGAAATCACAGCTGCTTCCTTCTCTTTCATTCGCCACCACTTGATTCTTGCAGCACCGCATCGCTCAACCTGCTGCACCCTCGGAGGGGTGATCTTAAAGGTGCACACCAGCGGTCGATGCTGTGGGGCGACCGTCTCATACGGCACGATCTTCGCGTCTGTGACAATGCTTCGGTCGCGATCCTTCACAAGGACAAAGTCAATCTGAGACTTGGAGCTCCCACTATAGTATGAGATGAGGTGGGAGTCGCGTTTTCGGAAAACGGTGTTCACAATGGTGAGATTATGCGATTCCGCATACTCAAGAATGCGCTCACCATCGGCGTTACGAGACCCGTATCCGAAACCACCATGACAGCTGTACCCGTCCTTCACAGCACCTACGTGCCCATTAAGGTCACCAGCGACTATGATGACATCTTTCGACGGTACCTCTGCTGTCTTCTCATCAAGCAGGCTCCAAAACTCTTCCTTGGCTTGATCGGAGCAGCCACTCTGCGGAGCATACGCAGAGAAGAAGTGATAGAGTCGCTCCTTCGCGGCGACAACGATCTTCATCAACCGATCGTCATAGCGTTCAACGCTTACAATCGAGTCACGAAATCGTTCGGAGACGATTATTCCGACACCACTGGTGGTCCTGGGACTTCCACATAGAACGGCCTTGAAGCCACGTCCTATGTCCCTTGACTTGTTGCAGGACCACCTCGTCTCCTGCACCGCACAGAAATCAACTCTTCTACGCTCCAGTGCTTCAACCAACTCGCACGAGCGGCCCGTCAACGTACCCACATTCAGCGTTGCTACGCGGGTCCTGCCTACGTTACGGGACTTTCGGACTAGCTCAGTTGCCCCCCGATGCCGTCCTCGCATCAGGGACCCTCGCATACTTTCCACACTCGCCGGGCTCTGCGAGTGCGCGTCGGCTCCCGCGGACGCCGTAGCACAATCTCGAAAAACATGACTTGTCATACACCATGTGATGTGACATGGGTCTTCGTAGGCCGGCCTGTCACAAGGGCCTGTCGCCTGCATTCGAGTGTCCGTGCTTAGCTTAGCTCACAAGCGAGCAGTTTCCAGTGGCACCACGTGGAGGAACGGACATCGCCACCATCAGTTTTAACACAAATGTGGGCCAGAATTTCTTTATCAGACGGGTTTCTCGGTGGTTTCCATTTCTGTCGAGCTCGCTGCAACTCGAAACGGTCTACTACGGGATTTTCTTGCCACTTTTAGCCCATCCATGGCCCGCAGCAAAAACGAACTTCACTACCGTGCTCCTTGCTAGATGCCCTATAAGACCATATAGGTCTTATTGAAAATCGTTGGGGTACGTTCACAGACGTCCCTTGTAAGTGATCTTCTGATGTTCTAATGCACCATGTCTCTTATTAAATGCTAGTAGTGAGCCGGCCGAGCGGCTGGATAGACTACTGGCTAAGGCTTCTCCCTATGTATTGATCCCAGTGGATCGATCAGCAGGCTATTGATTTTGTGAATTCGCTATGTAGCTCCTACAAAAAAAGGATACGTCAATCTCATTTATCCTTATTTATCTTTGACTACTAGCTGTGTGGGAGAATCGATACTGTTGACTGATATCTGACATGGAATAGCATGGAATGCCGCTCCATGTACAACATTATACATGAGCGGCATGGAATGGGCCATGCACTTGTCTGAAATTTTGCATTTTGCAACTCGATTGATTCTGTTTCGCTTGAGTACATGTTATAGTTTCTTGACAGAATGGCCGTTTCGATTGATTTGGCTTCTTGTAGGGTTTAGAACTTAAAAATACACAATGGCCTGCGGAAAATGCAGGATGCAGGATGTCCTATAAAATGCAGGTAGCATTTGGAAGGTTCTAACATTGCTGCTAGTGAAGCTTTTGAAGAATTTTGAGACTAATATGAAAGCACAGTGTCAAGAGATTTCTGTGGCGTGTAAATAGTCAAGATTGTGCCATGCGCTCGCCTGAAACCTTGCATTTCAGACTAGATTGAATGTTTATGAGCTGAATGCCTGTTATAGTCTTGTTACTACTTGGCCACTTTAACCTGTGCTGTGCTTCTTTTAACGTTATGCGTCTCTCTCGTGCCTGCAATTATGCCGATTAACCTCTCCATCCAGCTTGAATGTTGCCTCATCATCCACAGAGTGTGTCATGTAGAATGGGGCTCCTGCTCACATTTAAATCGTGCGATCATTAAACTCGCATTTCACGTGTCTTTCAAATGATTTTCAAGTTCTAAACGTTAAAAGAAGCACAGCATAGGTTAATCAGGGGAAGCAGTAGCAAGATTGTAACAAGCATTAAGCCCCATCAATCGAGTCTGAAATGCAAGGTTTCAGGCGGGAGCATGGCGCAATCTTGACCATTTGCACGCCACAGTAATCTCGTCACCCTGCGCTTTCATATGAGTCTCAAACATATTCAAATGCTTAAGCAGCAGCAATATTTCAAATACTACCCGTATTTTTTAAGACGCCCTGCACTTTCCGCAACCCATAGTGATTTTCTAAGTTTTAACTCTGAAAGAAGCGCAAATCAATCGAAACGGCCACTTTGTGGAGAAATTATAACATGCATTCAAGCGAAACACAATGAATCGATTGTAAAATGCAATTTTTCAGGCGAGTGCATGGCGCATTCCATGCTGCTCATATGTAAAACATGTCTATTTTCGTAAGTTCTTATATCAGCCCTTAACTCTTTCAGTACCTTTACTGTAAGCAAAGTTATCACCTTTCAAACAGTGTTTACATTTTTGAGACACCCTGTATTTTTAGGATGTTTCCTGAACCGACTGCATGGTGTTGCACTCTTTTGAACCCTTTCGTCCAAACATCTAGTTGAATTTCGATAGATTTCCGTTGCATTCTTTTCAAGGTTGATATTAAAAAAGTAGATTTATATCAGGAGCTGAAATCAAGATTTCTCTCTCATCAAACACGTGACAAATAAGTTGAGGTTTTTACGTCGGTTTGCATGCATTCGAGATTGCAGTTTTACCGAACGCACGGTATGAAACTTGTCAGATGAGTGAACCTTAGAGAAAAACGGGGAAATCAGAAGACATTCAAAATAGCGAAGTTCAAGACGATGCTGTGAGCTTCTTTAACTACTGAAAATCTGATTCGGTAATCAGATCTGCTATGCAGCTGTGCAGCTGCTATTGTTAAACATTTCGCTTGATGTGAAACGGAAATTGAAGAAGCCAAAATCACCTCAGCGCTCAGACAAAGACTATTCATCGCAGCCAATGTTTGAAAACAACTGCAAATACGCAGAAAACGTCCGAATTCGTTCGACCGTTATGGTGGCTGCGGACGACGACGAACACCACACAGAGAACACCTCATGCTCATCGACCACGCCCAGTTCTGTGAGCCGCAGAATACGCTGATCAGATTCCGCTGTCGCTGCGCTTCATGGACATGTACACCATTTTCGTGTCCAATTAGACACTCTTCTAAACAAGCGTGATGCTTCTGGAATCAAACAGAACATCCTCCAAATCAAATCGAGTTTTTTCCACGCTAAACTAGAAACTCTCCAGCTACAATAATTTTTTTTTTGTTCCAAGGGAATTTTTTAGAACAAATTTCTGTGAAGTTTTAACAAAGTGTTCACTTATTTGGTTTACACTTACCCAATAAGTAAACACTTTGTTTAAAATGTTGTGAAGTATTTTTTTAGGAAAGATAATGTTTGTTTTAAAGAGCAGAAAGGCGGCTATTTTCTAGGGACAGAAGAAGAGATTGCGCCATGCCCTCGTCCAAGACGTTGTGATTCTTATTCGTTTGGTAGCAAAGAGTTTGCATGGAGTTTCACACCTGTAAGGAATGCAACAAAAACAATTATAAAAACCTATATATCCTAACTCTGACGCTTCTTGTAAGCAACATTTACACTTTCAATCTAATAGAAATCACCGCAAGCTGTTCGAGTATGTGGCACGATCTCGTCTTTTAATGCACTAGATCGCTGCGCTGCCTTGCTGCGATTCAAAACAGAATTTAATGTTTTTTCAAAAATAAAATTTTATAAAATTATTACACTCATTTGGGCAGCTGAACTGAAAATTGCAAAGAAAAGTCATACCAAATTGTCCTTTGACAAAAATTATTCTAACCAGGGAGAGTTTTCGATTTGAGAGTCGTTCACTTTTGGTTTTGACAGCATCAAGTTTTTTTAGAAGAGTGTCCAATTAAACGTTGAAAGGAACGCGTTTGGCCGATTCAGACTAGGAATTGTATTCTCTGAACTTTCATTTAAACTCCATTTTTCCTTCTGAAGGATATTGTTTGTGATTGTCATTCTGTCCTTTACATACATGATAAGTTCAACCCAAAGAACGTAATCTGTGAAATAACCAAAACCATCATCCTCACTTCACTTATTTCAACTTTTTGTCCCAATTTGTGAGCTTATTCCTATATCGGGCGAGTGTAGTGAGGTCGGAGTAGGTGCCGGCTGTCGCGTGCACCCGATACAAGGTTCATGGTTCGGATTTCCTAACCAGGCCAACCAAGCTTTCCAAGAGGAATTGTTACCGAACTGGTCTTGGAGGGATAAAGCGCTGATCTGTTTATCGACTGGTCACAGCAAATCATTTTATGGCAAAATAGGCATTCAAACCGCCTTTATGGTCTCCCGTAGAAATAAAATAGAATGCATGGCGCGTCCCAAAAGGGATTGAGTAAGCCCTAGTTTATACATACGCCGCTGCGCGGCGCGGCACGATGGTCGGGATAGGTTTCGACCGGGTGGCGCGAAAAATCGATATCTATGGCGACCGTGGTGCCGCGCCGCGTGGCGGCGCAAGTATAAACTAGGGCTAAGGCCGGGGGCATACTTCCATCGCCGCGATGCCATCGCGGCGCTCAGTTCATGACCATTCCGCCGCACGCGGTCGAATAGTCAAAGGAAACCTCGCCGCGGCCGCCGCAACAGTAACGGTCGGCATGCGCGATGGCTTCCCGCGCCCATCGCGGGCATGGCATACTTTTTCGCGCCGCGCGCGGTGTTTAGCGTTTGGTCCTGGACGGATCGCGGTCGCGCCCCATTGCAGAGCGATGAGCGATGCGACAAGCACTGATAAATTCAAATTCGATCGCGTCGCTCTGCAAAACTCATCGCCGCGATTCCATCGCGGCGACGGGAAGTATGCACGAGGCCTAACGCCGTCCTTTATCCTTTATACATATACCGCCTTCGCTTACGCTTATATTTTTTAGTATTTATGTAAGGCGCATTCCTATTATTTATTATTATTTATTATATTATTTAAACAGTTTTATTTTTTGAACAATATTGTTACCAGTGCTCTAAACTGCATACTTGTAGGTCCACATGGTTTATTAGCCCCTCATTTTGGGAGCTATGTGCAGCGCTCTTCACTGCTTATCTATACTACTGAATTCCAACTGCAGTTTCCCGTTCTTTGTTCGTTTGTTGTGTTGGGTATACTTTCAAAGCTGTTGTCGATTGTGCACCTTGAATGGATATAAGTAAATTAAAATAGGGTTCACTGAAGAATTACGTGGAAGCAAATGCTTATCTATTTATCCTAAAGAAAAAAATCTAAATTTTTCTAAAAACCTAAATTTGAGAGTAACCTTCTTCCGAACCCGGAAGCATGCTATATATAGCCGAAAGTGAAAACATCAGGTCTCTTCTGAGCTCTGGCATCCCATGGTCCTGAGCTTGCTCGACGCGAGATATTCCTTTGGAATGTTCGCCAGCAACCCTTTCCTTAGCTCCATTCCTACCACTTTCCTCAAGCCGATCCCTTCTTCTTTGCCTCGACTTAGCCGCTCAAAATTACGCTGTAAAGCTTTTCGATGAAGAAGAAACTCGACAGTGCTATTCCTCTCACCTGGTTCTCGAATTCGGCTTGGGCCGTGTTGACGTGGATGTGAATCTGTCACTATGGCTCGATTTTGGGTGACGACTTATCAATTCAGCGAGAACCGTAACCTTCAATGAACAAACAGCTGACGTGCGCTATGTAGTTACACCCGAATGGCCTATGAATATTAATCGATATTCGAGTGATTTTCATCCGAATATAATTATTCGAATTTAATTGTTTAAGAGACCGCCTTTTTCAAATGTATTCCAGTTCGGGTATTCAGAAAAATCACATTGTTACTACTCATACTCGAACATATGTCCTGGTACTGGAATCCGCGAAAATTTTCGGTATTTGAAATCGTTCCAATGCTCAAAATTTTCTGGAAACTACGATATTTATATCATTCAAGTACTCAGTGCGATTTTGAATAAGGATAATAATAAAGGACAGCGTTACTCAATCCCTCTTGGGATGCGCCACGCATTCTGCTTCTACGGGATGTCGTGGAGGCGATTTGAATGCGTATTTGGCCATACAATGGCTTGCGGTCGGTAGCCGATGAACAAATCAGCACTTTATCCTTTCCTAACAAGTCTGGTACCACTTAACCGACCCCCCCCCCCCCCCCTCCCCCCAGGGATAGAAGGCTTGGTTGGCCAGGGCCGGAAATCCGAACCGGGAACCCGGTATCGGGTGCAGGCGGCAGCCGGCACCTCCTCCGACTGCGCTACGCGCACCAAGATTTTGTATATCAACATAACTTATAAAAATCACGACCGATCTGCTCGAATAGGTAGATTTTCGAATGATTTCCTTTCCAATACAAATATTCTAATCGAATTGTTTAAAGATCGCGTTTTTCGAATGCACTTAAATTCGAGTGTTCAAGTAATCGTATTTTTCGAATGTTATTCAATTTAGAATATTTAAGAATTTGCGGTTTTTGAATGTATTTGAATTTAGAAAAATTCGGAAAAATCACGTTTTTGAAAAGTAGAGGCCATATAGACATCCAAACAGTCTCTTCATGGTCTTCCAGAAGTAGAGTGGGTTCCGCGTCTGAAACAGGGGATGGCTAACACCTACCCTTATCCTTACTGTTTTCTCCGTGTAAGTGCTCTCTCGCTACATAATCAACTGCTGATAGCCCTAGTTTACACTTGTGTCGCTGTGCGGCGCGGGATAGATATGGACCGGGCGGCGCGAAAAATCGATATCTATGACGATAGTGGTGCCGCGCCGCATGGCGGCGCAAGTATAAATTAGAGCTCACGGCTACATTGATTTCGCAAATGTATCTTTCATTGGACAACTATGTTCACTGAAAAAAAAAACACTTGTGAGAGCTCCCAAAGTTGAACGAGTTTTTCAGAGTTTTTCACAGAGTTCGTGTAGCCGTAAAACTCTATTAACGGTATGAAAAACAATTACGAAACCAGACGAGTATTTTATTATTAAATGAATTCTATTAACTAAGGACTTCCGGAATCCAACTGAGTTCAGTTTTTTTTGTCTCTTTTTTCTCGCTCTTTCTCTCTTTTCCATCCTCTTTTTCGCTTCTTTTTCAATTCAAGCACGCTTCTTATGCATTTTTTTTGCAGCTTTGCTTTCAATTTCTTACGTCCTCTCTTTCGGATCAAAGCGGGAAGAATATGGCATCACATCTGTTGGTGTGTGCCATGCATTCTATTTCTATTGTACGGAATGTCGTGGAATGCCTCAAATTTAGAATACCTATGCCCTTGCACAGCTCCTTACTCTCCTGCACTGATACGGACGTGAGGCCACAGTATTCCCGAACAGAACCTCCTATTCTATAGTTTTATTGTATTTTTTTTACTATAAAGAGCATGTTATAGTAATGACTCACAGAATTACATTGTTATCCGAACACAGCAACAACAAAAAAGCTTTTAACTCACTGGTCAATCCACGTTAGTTTATTATCGCTTTTTACTTTTATTTCCGCTTTTTCCTGTGCTATTAGCAATGTTCTGATGCGCTGTAAATTATCCTCACTCAGAACCGAATAGTTTTTATGATTTTTTATGTTTTATTTTACTTATAATTTTTAATTTTTTCTACTTTTTAATTAAAAAATTTCTATGTCTGTTTGGAAAGTCGGCGGCTGTGAAAGAAACTCGAAACTGCTTTAAAATACTGCTGAAGTCACTGAATTTAAAACGATTGAACAAAGGTGCCAGGTTTTTCAATCGCTGCCTACACAATAATGCTTCTGAGTACAGAAGATCACCATGATATGGACCTCGATTTTTCGTCAAATTCTGAAGATAATCCGGGATGAGAAATTCAAAATACGGGGTTAATCAATCACTGTTCGGAATGCAATACGCATTCTCTTTGTTCGTGATGTCTTGGAGTGCCTCCAATTTAGAATACATGTTTAGCCCATAGGCCGCGTGATAGCGCAGCTGGTGGAGACGCCGTCTGTAGTCTGTAACCCGAATCTGGCTATTGCTTCAGGTTTTCCGACCAGGCCGCCAAAGCCTTCCATACCGGTGAATTGGTGCCAAGTTTGTCTGGGAAGGATAAAACGCTAACTTGTTCATCGACTGACCATCGCTGGTATTGCATAAGCCAAATATGCATTTAAGTTGCCGCTTCAATACCCCGTAGAAACAGAGTGCATGGCGTATCCGACTGAGGGATTGATTGACGTGGACCTCTATAGTTTTTTTTTTTGCCAAAAAAAATTGATTAGCAGAGGGCAAGTAGATAAGTCAGCGTTTTGCTCTTTGAAGGCAGGTGTCCTTCCAATTTTCAGACCACCAAGGGGTCAATAGTTTGGTTTACCTGGCCGACACTCGAACTAAACTCAGGGTGCCCGCGTCTGAAGACGCCTCCTCTCACTGCGCTACAACTCGCCCATTTTGGACTAAAGTCATTCCTTGCCGTCAAGAAAGCAAAACGTTCCAATTCAGGTGATATCTTCATTTCTTGCCCCTTTACGAACGTTGGTTGACATTAGAGGTGTTCTGAGTGCAGAAAAGGCAACACTTCAGAATTTCTCTGCAGGAAATTTGCAGAGCGTACTTCTAACACTTTCGGAGCACTTCAATTTCAAATTGGCAAGTTTTTCAGTTTTGAAAGTGCTTTTAGAACATCGGCATCAGAGAGCCGACGTACTTTTGAAACTTAATTTAGGAGACGCGTTTTCTAATATGAAGGGCATGGTCGAGTCTTTTTTGCGAAGCATGTCTGGGTTTAATGCACTTCTGGTTTAGCAGGCTCTGCTCTCCATCAGAAGTGCAATGATGAAGAAAGATATCTACAGTTAGAAACTGAAGGGAAATGCGGCAAAGTCGCAAGTTGACGCGCTTCGTACCCAAAACGGCCATTAATTTCGCGTCAGAATCTGCGACAAGGTTCCAAACCACCAGCTGAAGTGCTGGCCATTATGTCACTCGCTGGCTGTGCATCTGCACTGACGCCAACGTACATCCGATTGGAATTTGCTACTAATTCTCGTGTTATCTCGGTCCGATGAGGCAAATCGACGATCGAGCGCTCGGCGATGACGTGTTTTTTCGTCGTCATCTGCGTTTATGGCGCACCCCATTTGAAGAGCCACGAAGAGAACTTTATTTTCAGGACGATGACGACGAACAGTTCGCTACCGCAGTTCCCACTGATCGACTGGTGTTTTGACATCGAGATGTACTACGCCAGCTCCGAACAGAACATCGCCGCTCAGATGAGGAACACCTTCAAGCAGTACAAACAGTTCAGGTCATTTGTTTGATCCTCAGACTACAAAGGCATCCATACTTTCAATGGTTAGGGAAGCCATGTGCTGTTACATCTATTACTTTGTTTCAGTAGCAGTCAGCTGTCATAGGCTCGCTCCAGAAGTCAATAGAAATCGATCAATATTGATCAGCCTAGTAGTGCTGTTATTTGTTTGAAACCCTTAAAATGCGTCCGCGTCATTCTTATCGCAAATTCTTAACATTAGGCAAAGTTTAATTCTATTGATCATGTATTAATAATATAATATATTAATAATATTATTATAATAATAAAATCAACCTCGTATCTTGCTGTCACCCACACACCCGCTTCGATGCGGTTTGTACTACAGGTATATACTTTTTTAGAGGACACTGTGATATCGATCGGTATTGATTAATTTTTAAATGACATTGTGATATCTATCGGTACTGAGTAATTTCTAAAAGGACATTATGATATCGTTTGGTACTGAATAGTTCTTCAATACTTTTATTTGGTTGTGAATCCAATTTAACCTGTTACACCTTCGTGTTTTACACCTCTTGCAGTTAATTCTGACAAAACTTGTTAATATCGATCAGTATTGATTGGACAACCGATAATATTATTTCTTCTCATGGATGGCATGAACAGGATATTTTTATGTATTAATGATTGCATGGCTTACATTACTATCTACATTTTTTCTTGAAGGATTGTTGTAGACTATATTCCTTGACTATGTCTCGCAGTTGTGCGGAACAGATTCCAGAAAATTCCGGTTTCAAGGCTCCTAGATAGGCAGTCACTAATCAGGGCGGTTGTTTCGTGACTGAGGAAGTACTGATATTTTAAAGACTTACGGCTTTACCCATCCAGTTGAGCGACTGTAGCTCGTCTTTCACGTCTGATTTCTTTCAATAGTTCTGCTCAACTGAAGTGGGTCTATTAGGCCCGCATTTACCTTCTAATCACCCTAATCCTCCGAGAACCGCAAGAATCTGGGGAGTATTTCCTTCTAAACGATCCTCGTTCTTTCGACTGCTACTGCTACATCTGCCTTCCTTGATTTTCGACTATGATTTATTTATTTATTTATTTATTTATTTACTTATATGTATTTATATTTATATGCATACACATATCTACAATCCTACTATATATAAAAGAGTATCGTGTGTGTTGTATGTTGTGGTGTGTGTGTCTGTATGTCCGTCCATCCGTCCGTCACAACTGGAGTGGGGACACGACATATTGGCGATGCTCAACGATTGGTGACGATCGACAGCGACCCAAAACTTCAGCCGTGGGTGTGACCGACGTCGCTGAACCCGAATCTGAAGTTCGCTTCTGAAGTTTCGCTCGTTATCAATTGATATTGATAAAACTATCGATTTTTGTAAATCTCATTCAAGCGACCTGAAACATCAGCCCTGTGAGTGGTCGAATTCGCTGAGGACGAATCTGAAATCCTTTTTCAATTTTTTTTTACCGAAGTTTATGTTGTTTCTTTGCAAAATTCGTTGAAGATTCAAGCGATGACATTGACGATAGTCATAGTAGTGGAGAATGCAAATATGAAGTTTGTTTATGAAACTATCAATCAATGCTGGCCATAAAATTGATTCGTGGCAACCAATTCCGTAGAAAATCAACAGCCCTCAATGCGAATGATGATAAGTTATTACATAGGGCAACGTGAACTGTATATTTCTATCTAGTAGTTGTTGCGTGGCTTACATTATTATATATTATTTTAAAGGTTAGACTTTAAACACTTCCTTCTGCCGAAAACTGAGCGGCATTAGTAGAAGTCAGTTGATAAAAACTAAGTTGAAGTGGGCAATCAAAGAGAGCATTATCGGTATGTTTTATTGTTTGACTTCAGAAATTGCTAAAATGCTAAAGAAATTTACGTGAATTTTATGTTGGGGACTACCTTACTGAACGCCAGCGTCATCCAACAAAATGGCCAACATGTCACTGATTAATATTTTTTGTTAATATAAATAAATCCTTTTTGAAAAATATGAAAAAATGACACCAATTATCGAACAACCCAGTACTAATCAGTAGCATTCTATGAAAACATTTTATGTTTATATCGTTCACTTGCGATATTTTTTTATCATCTTTACAGTCTGACCAACAGTCAGCTAGTTCGATTTTCGCCTAAAAAGGGATGGTGGTCGATCAGTATCGATTTTGATTGGTGGACAGGTAATGTTCACTTATTAAGATTCCTGTCCAACGGGTAACATACTCCTGTGAAGTTCAATTCAAACGTTGAAGTCTGAATAAAACGGATACTGGTACGTTCAATCAAGGTCGTCCGGTCGTATTTGTGTGGCTCACAGTTTACACAGTTTAAGCAGCCAATTGTGGACAAGTATCAGTGATATCAATCGATATTGATCAGCCGCTTGATACTGCTTAGTTGTTGCGAATCCTTCCCGGCAGTTATAGTATTCGCGTGAAATGAAATTGACCTTACGATGTAAACCTCTTCGATCCGCCATCACTTTCGCGTGGACAAACATGCGGTCAAACTAGCGGAATAATCTGATGTTTCGTGTCGCTTGAACGACATCCACAAAAAATCGATAATATCGATCGATATCGATTGGTCAACTTCAGATTCGTGTTCATCGACCTCGATTACCCCCAGGGCTGAAGTTTTGTGCCGCCGACGTGTTCGGCATGTTTGCGGCTCGCCATGCACGGTTGCCGACGTGTTCGGCTGCCGCGCCCCAACTCAAGTGTGACGGACGGACAGTGTGATACACGCACGCACACACGCACACACACGCTTGCTGCTTTATATATAGTAGGATATCGATCAGCTGACCATTGTCGATCGATTTTTGCCCGAGCCGAGTGTTTGAACTGGGATTCGTGTGAATGTGTTGACCAATGGACAGGTCTCACAGCAAACCGACAGTATTCAATGACGGGTCGATATTGATCGACTTCTGCGTAAAAATGAGTGATTGAGTCGCATGCATTCGCTGGACCATGAGTAGTCGAGAAAACATTATCGATCAGCCAACCAGTCGATAAATGAATTCGATGAATTCTATTGATTTCTTAGCAGAGTAGGTCGCTTGGAGTATAAATGTGTATGATGCGAGAATATTTTTTATTGAAAGCATTTTATTATTAAATATTATTAAAAGTATTAAAAGTAGTAAGAATATTTTTATCAAAAGTATCAAAAATTAATGAAGTGAAGAACGATGCATAAATATTATAGTACACCAAACCTTCAATGAATACTGACTTTTATTGCCTGCAAAAGCTAACCACCTTTGGTTTTTTTGAAAAGCCGTGAAAACCATGTATGCTTTCAGCTTTCGCTACAATGGTGTCCTAACGTCAATTCTGGTAGCGCTAGGTCTCGTCGGCAGTCTTCTTCTGCTGAAGCAGGTAGGAGAACGCAGTGCTCTACCATAACATCGACCTAAACGAGAGCTAATAGCGTTTCAGATTCATAGTTCGCACGTCTTCTCGAAGCGTTTAGCGATTCATCTAGGCATGATTTGTATATGGGACAGCTTATACCTGCTGGCATGTCTCGGTGAGATTTTTTGCAGCGTTTGAGATTTATTTTGTATTCGTCGATTTTTGTTTTATTATTATTAGATCTTAAAGTAAATAATAAATAGTGGATTAAAAGTAGACATAACTCGCCGATTCTGAACGGAAATTTTGGGGAAGTATAGAAGGATTTTCTTATTCAGGTGCATGATAGCGCAGTCGGAGAAGGCCCTGGCTGTCGAGTGTACCTCAAGCAGAGGTTCTTAGTTCGGGTTTTCCAGTCAGACATACCACGTCTTCCATATATCCGGGGTCGGCGATTTGGTATCATATTGGTCTGGGAAGGATAAAACGCTGATTCCTTCATCGGCTGGCCATTAAAGGTAAACGTATAGGTGGAATACGTGTTCAAACTGCCTCTGAGACGTTCCGTAGAAGTGATATGCGTGTCGCATCCCGCAAAGGGATTGAATAACGCCGCCCTTTATAATTACCATTTTTGGAATCTAAAAAATCTTTTTAAGCAAGATACCTGTCGTTTTGGTCGGCAATGGTTGGAATAAAGGTAAAAGCCTATATTGATTATTCCTTGGAATGCGCCACGCTATCTTTTCCGCGAGAATGTGGAGGCAACTTGCATTCTACTCTGTTCTAAGATATTCTGTCTGATACGTGTAGTGAATTACAATAATAATTTTCATATTAACAATATGAATAACCGGAAGTCGAGCGTTCTACCCCCTCGTTCCCCTCCCGCCCACCCCCCAACACCCTGGGCTTGCTCGAGAGTCCAGTGGCCGCCTTACGAGATAGTGGAGACGCAGACATTTGCCACGCCCCTGTTTAAAGGTCGGGGGTAGAACGCCACCCCCCCCCCATAATAACCTTTTAATTACTCGCTTTAAATTTTTACTGTTTAACACTATTTTCTAGAATTAAATCTCATTGTTTATTAGATTCTCCTGTTTTCTACCATTCATCTACCCACACTCTTGCACTCTATCTTCTCAAATTGTGTGTAATTGTCTTCATAGTCCTTCTTTTCTTTATTTCGCAGCTTTCTCGTCTGATCTTCCTTTTATTTTTATATTACTAATTCCGTTTTAATATAGACAGATTTTAAAGATATCCTAAAATATGCTTCTCTTCTTCACTAAAGAGCCACGGGATGAGCATAAAACAAAGGTTCATTTGAAGATGGTGGCGAAGCGACTTATTTATTGACGATTCATTTATTTGACGCAAACAGTTCTTGAAATTGCGGAAGGTCTAGGATTCAGTAAAACTGCTATTATAGATTCTTTGAAACGCCTCAAAAAATTGAAAAAGCTCGAAAAGTGGGCGCCAGGACTTGACTGAGCGACAGAAATTGTCGCCTTTCAAAAACTTCTTTGCTTCTCCGGAATCAAAGCAGTCCGTTGGAGGATGGAGTCGTCGACGAACCTCTCCCTAACAATTCTTTTAATATCTTTATTATGTTACTTTATTTCGATTATTAATAAAAAACAGAATAGACAAACTCTACAAAACTCTACTCTCTACATTTTTTTTTACTTTTTTGAACACGCATATATTCTGTGTTTTATATTGAATGCGTATTTCGCCTACACAATGATTTCCTGTTCCTCCTGATAGAGAATGCAGTATTTCATATTTCACAGACAATTCACATACAAGTCTTCTATCAGCTTCCGAGGAGAGGGAATAGCTTGATTGCCCTGAGTGGGAGCCGAACCTTCGGGCTGGACGCTAGAGCTGGCGTTTACTCCAGCTGCGCTACGTATTAATGCTTAGATATTTAAACCGTTTAGTGGGGTATGCGGTTCTGACGTGGACTATGTGCAGTGCGTTTCCAAGTGTTTCAACTCCAGTACTTCAGAAGAGTCTACTGTTTTCAGCAACTTACGGTGTACCATCGCTGTTATACGGAATGATACCGGTCTACGGTGTGATGGCGTACATTCTCTTTCTTCTTCAGCCTTTCGCCTCATTCTGCGTGTCATGCACCATTTGGCAGGTCTTCGCCATCACACTTGAGAGGTGAGTGTACGACTTAACAACGAAGCTAATGACGACGTTGACGAGAGCACGTTGAGCTAATAGCTGTAGCTTCGTCAAGTGGCATTCAGCCACGGTTCGGTGCCGACCACTGGAAGGCTGGAGGGATCGTTCACACTACACGCTATTGCTGTGCTTTTGAGGCATTTTACCGAACGAACGAATGATCGAATGAATTCGATGTCGAAAATTTTCGAGGCAATGAACGAACGAATTGATTCGCTCATTAGTTCTTCGAATGACCGAAAATTGAATAAGCCATATTTCCGTTTATTCGAATAATCGAATAGTCGAATAATCTGTCAGGTTCTGTGCTTGAAGATTGGAAACCTATTCAATACTCGAATAATGTTCTTCAATTTTTGAATAAAGTTAAAATATCTGATTTTCGAATAATACTCGAAAATAAATATGGCTCCCTTTCGATGATCGAATTCGAACGAGTATTCGACTTTTTAAATTTCGAATTCGAGCGAATCTTAGAAAATATACTAATGCCGAATATTTAACTGTTCGAACAACTATTCGAATATGTACCATTTTCACGTCGAACTGAACATTTTTCAAACCAAATTGAACAATTTTCACGTCAATGTGGACATACTTCAATCCGGCCTATAAGCTTTGAAATCAAATTAATCGTTTTCCGAATCGAAACCTATTTTTTAAAGATTAAACTACAGGCTCTCCAAGATAGTTGGAATAATTTTTTGCTTAACGAAAATTTGGTGTAACTTTTAATGAAACTTTTTAGTTCAGCTACCCGAATGAGTAATTGTTTTATCAAATTCACATTTTTTGAGGAAAAAATTAATTAGATTTTGTTATTACAAAGCTGAGCAAAGGAACAATCATTCAGTGCACTAAATGACCAGATTGCGCCATACACTCGAAAAGCTCGTCACGATTTTTATTTGATTGATAGTGTAAGTGCTGCTCACAAACGGCGTCAAAGTGAAAATATGTGTGTTATTTACAATTGTTTTTGTTATATTGTCATACGAACAGGAATTTTGTTATCAATGGGATAAAAATCGCGGCGTCTTTGACGAGTGCATGGCGCAATCTCTTTTTTCGGCACAAAAAGATGTCGCCCTTCTTTCCTTTAAAACAAGCTGTAAATCTTTATTTTTCCATAAAAATAACAATTTTATAAAATTTTTAAACAAAATGTTCACTTATTGAGTAAGTGAATTAACAGTTCAGAGAATCCGTACTAAAATTATCCTCGAACAAAAAATTATTCTAACCTTTCTGGAGAGCGTTTGTTTTAATGTAGAAGAAGTTTGTCTAGAATTGGAAGAGTTTGCTTTGATTTCAAAAGCCTTAAAGCTAGCTTAGAAGAGTGTCCAATTCGACGTGGAAATGGTATATGTGGTAATGCTGAACACATTCTGATCTTACGAAATCGTTTAAGGGTGGCCCCCACCAACTAGGATTGCATCACATAATGTAGTAATCGCTGCTTCAGATACCTGGCCGTGTCAAAGCCGTTGGAGCAACGAGCGCTGACGGCGCGCTTCAGCGCCGGTTGGCTGTGCGCGACCATCGCGGCCGGCGCGTTCGTACTGAATCTTCTGCCAGTTCCCTTTGAGCGACAGCTAGTGCCTTGCTTCGAGATCGTCGGAAGCCACCTTCGAAATCACACGCTGCTCAAGCCGTTCGATGACAGCAACAGCCGGCTGTACAGATTCGGTTCGTTCCCGGGCGTCCATCATCCCCAGCAGCTTCATCACCCCGGCCCTGTTGTTGTTTCAGTCGTTCACTTCTTCCCGGACCTGATCTTCCGGGCTCCACTTCCTATCATTTTCATCGGCACAATGACTGTACGAACGATCCACGCCTGCAACCAGCGCAACGTGGGCAGTGCTCATCTCACACTCCAAATCAACAGGAACATACCACTACGTCTATATGTGAGTATGTAGTCCTTTCATGCAGTAGTACCCATGAATCATTGGGAGTGTTTCAGCTTCTTAACTTCAAATTTATTCTGTGCAATACGCTCTACATGTTCAACACAATCTTGTTAGAATTGCTTGGATACGGCGAGAGTGTAGAGTGAGTTCCGTTTCAGTTCTACCGGCTTCACAGCTACATTGTTTTCCGAAGAAAATAAAAGCAAATTCCACAGTTGGTAAATCGATGTTTCACTTTTGCTTCAGGATCATTGATACATATTATAGTAGCGTTGGTTGCTGTCACTCACCTCCAGCTTCTCTCGCGTCTCATTGTATATAATCTCTCGGCCTCACCTGAGATTTCCCGTCTCCTCCTCGTCAAGCCTCTCTAGTTACCTGTCCTTCTTGGCTCCAGAACCTAACTCCAACGCGACGTCGCGCGCTAGCCGCGTGCGACGTCGCGGCGCTGGAACGCGGACGTGCGCTTGGTGACGCATGGTTAGCCGCGGAGCAGGAAATGTTCTGGCACTATTGTACTTTCACAACTCCACGGGTCGAGGAGAGGTCAAAAAAAGTTTTTCGCCCAAACTTCGGCTAGGGGGGTTATCTGGGGGGCTGATCACGAACCTGAGATCCGTTTTTCGTTCTACGCTGGAGTACGGTAGGCTACGGTAGGTGCTACAACTGCTGTGCAAAAGTGAGATACTTCTTCAGATATTCAGGTTACCACTAGCAATCCGTCCTGAAGCGTTCCTTACCCGCAACCTACCGTACTCCAGCGTAAAACGAAAAAACGGATGTCATATTTGTGATCAGCACCCCAAATAACCCCCTAGCCGAAGTTTGAGCGAAATCGGTGATCATGACCTTGGCAGCCTTAGTCACCCGTGCCTACCGTAATCGGCCGTAGTTTTGAAAACGGATCTCGAATTCGTGATCAGCACCCCAAATAACCCCCTAGCCGAAGTTTGGGCGAAAATTTTTTTCGACCTCTCCTCGATCCTTGGAGTTGTGAAAGTACAATTGTGCCAATGTTCTCAGTGTTTAAGCTCCCAGATCACATTTCTAGCAAGGAACTTAAGATCACACAGAATGTGGTAGGCAACAGTCTGCAGTAGGACAATTGATCCGAGAATGAGTGATAGTGACCTTTTTCCGTAGTATAACCATAATCACGGGTAGAAATTGACCGAAGAAGTTGTAGAGGGCAAATACTGACGCTAGAAACCATCCACATGACAAGGATTCCTGTATAAACTGTCGCTGATCGTCCTATTGAAACCGCATTCATATACTAACTCCAAGAAACGTTGAAATAAGGCAAAGGCGCATGACCCTGTAGGAAGCGTTTCTAGCCGTCAGAAGCATCGGACCGCAACTACTCGTCCAATTTCGTCGCACACCGTGCGCGACGCCAGGGGGGTTCGCGCGGCGTTGGAGTTATGACTGCCCTCGGTCCTTCTTCACGCATTTTCCAGTGAGGAAGACGTATTTTCTAGCGCATTATAGCGTTATGATGAAATGTAATAACGCTACAATTTCTTCATACCTTGATCAAGTGGGAGGAGGATGGTAGCTCAGTCGGAGGAGATGCCGGCTGCCGCGGGCACGAGACAGGTCCTTGGTTCGGATTTCCCGCTCATGCCAATTAAACCTTCCATCGCAGAGGGGTCAATGAATTGATAGCAGACTTGTCTGGGAAGGATAAACCTTTGATTCATCCATTGGCTGGTCACCGCTAGTCATTGTATAGACCAAATATGAATGCATTCAAATAATCAATTGTTTCCTAATTACAAGTTAAATTTAAATTACAAATTACAATTTGAATTTAAATTACATTTATACTTTTTATCCCTGAACTTCCTTCGTATTGCAATCAACTGTTGTTGTTTTTTTGCTTTCTGGGTCATATAAGTAAAGTCACAGTACATATAGGTCTTCCTTTCCCGCATTTTTAGTATGGTTGAATTATTAATGTTAAAAGAAATATCTTCTCCGGCTTTCGAAAATCATGAAGTATTTCAGGTTGAGCGCTATTTACACGGCAATCAAAACCCATCAAAACCCTGAGTTTTCTACTTTAGTTGAGCCTTGGTTTATGTTCGTTCTTTGTTCTTTTTATTGCGTTCTTGACATGACGATGTTTCTTTCTTCATGCATGGCCGACCTTTTTCCATTGTGGCGCAACTATGAGTGCACGAAATAAATAAATAATCTTCATCTTATCGAAGTGGAATGCGTGGCGCAACCCGCAAATGGATTAACCAACGCCTCCTTTATAAATAACCTCCACCATATATTAATAAAAGTGGAATGCGTGGCGCAACCCGCAAAAGGATTAACCAACGCCTCCTTTATCCTTTATCCTCTACCTTGTTCATGTAGCCTACTATTCCGATTATACTCTGATACATTCGATATATCCTATCTTAAGAAAGCGACTTCTTGCATTAACTGAGTCATGTAGGAGCTCACTCCCTAATTATCAGATGGATTGATGCGTTCCTAACGAATAGGGAGTTTATAGTCCGTGTGAATGACAGTTTCTCAAATGCAAGACCCATAACTAGTGGCGTTTCGCAAGGAGGGGTTCTATCACCTGTGCTCTTCAATATCTATACACATGAACTTCCTGCCCTGATCACCGGCTCCGGTGTTAAGTGTTGTGCTTTTGCAGACGATGTGAAATTGTACACTTGTATTACGTCTGAGGCGGATCATAAATTAATGCAAGACGCTCTTGCTGCTGTTTCACAATGGTCAATCAAATGGGGCCTACTTTTATCGAAGGATAAAACCTGCGTGCTGCACTTAGGTTCTCAAAATGAGAAGCTTAATTACTACTTAGAAGGGTCATGCATAGGGAAGGTCGAGCAGGTAAAAGATCTAGGATTTCTTGTCACGCAAGATCTTAGTTTTGACTCTCACTGTAAGATGATTGCTAGGAGAGCTACTGCCCTAATCTACAAGATGTTTCGAGTTCTCAGCACAAAAGACACGACGGTGCTCATTCGTGCTTATAAAACATACGTAAGACCAATACTTGAGTATGGCACACCGGTTTTCAACCCGCAAAAAACCAAACTAATAGCTTTGCTTGAAAAAGTGCAGAACAATTTCACACGGAAGCTCATGGTTAGAGCACTTGGATTCCTCTATGATGGGATTCCATCGAGTACTGAGCGAAATGCAAATTTCAAGCTTCCTACACTGCACTAAGAAGAAGGAAATTTGACCTTATTTTCTTCCATAAGATTCTTAGTGGTGTCAGTGGGCTTGAACTAGATCAATTCTGTACCCGCAGGCAATCAATAACAAGGGGTGGGACCACTTCAACAGTACTTCCGCGAGCCAGGCTAAATCTACGCCAACGATTCTTTACAATCAGAGCTGGAACCGATTATTTCCGGCTAAGTAGAACTAAAATGCTTCCGAGCGGTACTCGTGCTTTCAAAAACGTGATAGAACGATATTTGGTTCCCTAGTAGTCTCAGTTTTTGTTGGGTTTGTTTTAGCCAACTAATCAAGGTTCACTGCCTTTTTTCAACTGTTGTGCTTCACTTTCCTCGCATGTCTTTGTTTTAAACTGTGGTACTAACACTTTTCACACGGATTTTCTTTTTTTTATTGGAAGTTTTGCAGATTATTTTTCCATGTACTTAGTGTGCATGCAATAAATAATAATAATAATAATAATAATAATAATAATAATAATAATAATAACTCTTTTTTATTGGAGGATGTGTGACACAATAGGCAGACGGCGACAACTCGCGCGTGCACCTCCAATCGATTTTAAGTTCGATTGTTGTCCAGGTCTTTCATGTCGTCTAACTCCTCAAGACCACTGAGTTGAGGCCAGACCTGCTTGGGAACAAGCTGAGTTGCCGCCCATCAAGCGGCCGCTGCGTGGAGGCCAAGTTGTTGTTCTTAGTGGAATAGGAAGGCGCGGCGTATTCCAAGAGCGATTTGGTTGACCTTCACCTTCATTTTTCCTTTAAATTTTTCTGTCGGAAAGTCGGTAGAGGATAGGTCATAGCCGGTCGGCGTGAGTCCATACATTTGTGGGTTGCGCCATGCTTTCTATTGCACTTTGCATATACAGTGACTTTTGATGGTTAGTCGGGCAACTCAAATGGTGCCAGACCTATCTTCCTGTATTATTCTACGAGGGCAGCTTTGGTACCATTTGACCGACTCCGAAAGGATCCAAGACCTGGTTGGCCCGGGGAAAAGCGACCAAGAACTCACGATATCCTTCGATTCGGGCCGGGCTGCACGTGACAGCCAGCCCCTCCTCCGGCTGCGCTATATAGAATTATAACCTAAAAATGCAGAATGATTATCTTCACGGGTCGCGGCAGCGCGACAGGAGGTACACCCGCCCCTTGCTGGGGGGCGTGGCGTCAGGAGGTACACCGCTGTTCTGCGGACCGGAAACTTTTGTTTTGCGTGTCAAAGGTTTTGTGAGGCTACCGTTGGACTCTTGATGAAGCCTAGGGGATTGGGGGTGGGTGAGCAAGGGAGATGAGAGGAAGATCGCCCGCCTATCAGCAGGGGGCGGGTGTACCTCCTGACCGTCCCCCTGGGTCGCGATGCAAAGCGGTTACTGTTAAAGTGTTGTATTCTACCGATCAGGTGTTCTTCTTTTCAAAGTTATAAAAAGTTGACTCAAACTTCTTCCCGCTCAGTGTGAATTAGTTAACATCCTTTTTTTCGGTTTGTTTCTAACGTAGAGGTAACTAATGTCATTAACAGGTCCAACGAAGAAGGTCTTATCGACCGTTACATGAACTCGTTCTATCTGACGGATGCGTCAAACATGTTACTGGTGTTGCACAGTGCTACCAACTGGCTTCTGTTTTACAAGTTTCCAATGATGTCAAGGGTGAGTCCGTCTATCGCAAATCCAGCTGAAGAAAAAGCATCCAATTATGCAGTGTAGATGGTGTCCACCAGGAATACTGAAAAAAGTGCTAATTATCTTCTGGCAAGTGAGAAATTATC
The DNA here is from genome assembly GCA_947359475.1 of Heligmosomoides polygyrus bakeri. Lineage (NCBI taxonomy): Eukaryota > Metazoa > Nematoda > Chromadorea > Rhabditida > Heligmosomidae > Heligmosomoides > Heligmosomoides polygyrus. The sequence continues at coordinate 89,946,839 of OX375870.1, forward strand.
GGAAATCTGAAAATTTTCTCCAACGCCCAGCTAGCCCAGGAACTGACTGAGAGTGCATTGAAAGCGCCAGAAGGATGCAGTATGACAAGCCTACGCAGGAGCCCTAGGGTGGTACACAAGCTTTGAACTCGATTTGGTAAGATAAAAAGTGCTGTAGAAACCTTTACATTTGGTACGTTGTGCTGTAGAATTGGACGAAGCAATCAATAGCGATCGATATTATCCGATCTTGTCTGCATTCAATACTTCAAGTACAAACGACACAAGGATAATATTCGCTCCAGCAATGTTGCCAAATCAAAAAAAACGATCGATAGACCAACCAGTATCGATCGATAAAAACTCTCGTCTGGCTCAATGTTCATTTACCCCTTGGTGTAGTTTTACAAATGTTTTAAATCGAAATGGTCTTCTTCTGCGTTAAACTGGATGCTCTTCAGAAAGGTTAGAATAATATTTTGTTCGAGGAAAATTTTAGTATAATTTCTTTGAACTGTTAATTTACTTACCCAATAAGTGAACGCTTGTTTTACTGGAGGGCGACAATTTTTTAGTGCCAAAAGAAGGGATTGCGCCATGCACTCGTCCAAACGTCGATTTTTACTGGATCGATAAAAAAATTCATGTTTGCATGGAGTTTCACACCTGTAAACGAGATAAAAAACAATAATTATAAGGAACACACATATTCTCACTTTGATGCCGTATATAAGCATCACTTACACCATCATTCAATAAAAGATCGACAGCGGATAACATCGATCGATAATGAGATGCTAGTCCGCAGCAATCAGCTTTAGCTTTAGCATTTAGCTACAATACTTACTGCAAGACGAAGCTTCGCCCTGAGATCCACTATAGTTGGTTGGTGTGGTTGTGAAGCTGTTCCACCTGAAGGTTGTTTAAACAATCGATATCGGTAAATTATATCGATTCCAGTATGGATCATATTTATGCCAGAATGTATGATAGCAATCAGCAGTATGTTCTCATGATTATCTCCCCTAAACAGTCAATCTTCAGCTAAAATCGAAGTGAAATGTCGGTTCTTTACACAGTTGATATCGACCAATTTTATCGATTTTCGAAGAACCCGTCAAGCGGAGATCATACTCATGTCACATCTACGCGTCCAACGGACGGATTAGCCTTTTTATATACACAGGAACTTAAAATCCAATGTGAAGTGGTACAGAAGCGGCGAAGAAACTAGCAAATTTGGAATGATGACATTAACATTTCAACTTTGGACGAGTAAACCTGAAAATTGTGAGCAACCCAACTTGGGTGTTATTCTGAAAAATGTGAACAATTACAGAAACGACGACGATTGGCCAGTATCACGCTGACGTCCTCCTACCGCAGGATACCTGTGAAACCTCGTGTTGCCGAATTCGCATTCAGACGAATAGCTCCCGTCAAACATACGGTTGGAGTGGAAATCCTGAGCAAGGTAACGCTGACTATCTTGGTAAACTGAAAGCGTGAGAAAGAGCACAGTACTGCTTTCTGTTTTTGTTTCGTTTGAAAATTGTCTTGCTGCATGGCTTTTCTTAATTTCCCTCATATTTTCTGTGTCTTTTCGTCAAGCCTCTTCTATATGCCCACAAATTTTGCATGCATTTTTCAGGATTTTCCTGTCAAATAGGCAAGCTTTTCTTGTAGATGACACTGCGAAAATGCTGTCCCTATTTCTATGAATATAAATTGCTTAAAGTTACCCTACATAGAAGGTCCGCTGATTTTTTCGAAGAGTAGGAAAGTGAACTCGTCAGATAGGCCAGACCTTCTTCGAGACCTTGTTCTTTTCCCATCTGTCGCAATGCCTACTTGATTGTTTATGTATATGCCGCCTTTACGGTTTTTTGCGGTTGAAAAATGAACGGGATTTTATGCCCATCTAGGATAAATTTTTGTTTTCTCTTTTAACTAATTTTTTTTTGAGCAACAGCTATGTTTTCTCAAAGTTGCGCAGTCTGAAGTCTGAGTTAGAACCACGAACATAAAAATTCAGATATGCTCATCGTTTCCGAGCCTGGTATCGGTGATTATGGATTCTCAGAAGCCCGTGTCAAAAGCGGCGAACGAACACTACACGTGTACGCCTTCATTTCAACAAAAAGGAGAGCAAATTGGCCTCTTTGTGGAGCAAGTCCTCAAGTGGTGGGTCAGCTATGAAATTCCTCTACATACCCATATATACATACATACATACGTACATACACACATACACACATACATACATACATACATACATACACACATACATACATACATACATACATACATACATACATACATACATACATACACACATACATGCATACATACATACATACACGCATGCATACACACATACATACATACATACATAAATACATACATACATACATACATACATATTAGGCTGGCAACTAATTTCGTGGACTCTCGAGCGCCTTCAACAAAAGTGTTCATAAACAAATAACAAATAACATTTTTCAACCCAAGTAAGGTCTGTTGGAACGCGGGACTGCTTCCCATTTATCATCTACCTGGCCCATACCACAGCTGTAGAATGCTTGTGCTTTTGAAGCCAAGAATCCTTGGAGGTGCATTTTGACATGGTCCACATTAATAAGTCGTCCTCCAACCAAGAAGTGCTGCAGCGTGCTATAAAGGTGCTAGTCATTTGGCGCACAGCCTGTGCTGTAAGGTGGGTGAGTTAGACGCTTCCAGCTAAGGTCTTCGATTTTTTGAAGCTCCCGATTCGTGACGTGTGATCTGGCGTTATCTTGCTGATAGATAATTCCGCTCCTGAAAATCTGTCTGAACCGATTCCAGCGAAGTTCAGCCTGCGCGCGGTCAGGTTGAGAAGAGTAGATTACAGCATTAATGCTGGAACCGTTCTTGACGAGCTCCCAGAAGTTAATACCTTCTTGACACCACCAAACGGAGGGAACGTAGCGAACCGGACGCCTCAAAAAAATAGAAGACCTTGATTGGTAGGGTCAAACTCATCCACCTTACAGCCCAGACCTTGCACCGAGTGACTACCACATTTTTAGTTCGGTGCAGTACTTCTTGGTTGGAAGACGATTTAATAATGTGGACCGGGTCCAAATGCACCTCCAAAGATTCTTGGCCTTAAAAGCACAATAATTCTATGGCCGTGGGATAGACCAGCTACCTGATATATGGGAAGCACTTCTGCGTTCCGAGGGATCTTATTTTGATTAAAGATTGTCATTTGTTATTTGTTAATAAATACTTTCGCTGAAGATTCTTGAGAGTCCACGAAATTAGTTGCCAACCTAATACTTACATACATACATACATACATACATACATACATACATACATACATACATACATACATATATACATACATACATACATACATACATACATACATACATACATACATACGTACATACACACATACATATAGACTGTACAATGCAGGTAGCCTGCCTGAAATTTTGCGCTTGATAAACGTAGCCGGTTACTCTACGACTTCAACAAGGCAATTGAATGACGAACTGGGAGAAATCTTTCTTTTGCTATTCAGAATTCTTTACACATCCGTTCTGTCTTCAGTTCATAGATTCTACTGACCTGATACCCTTAGATATGCCTAGTAAATAGCTGCACGGTGCTGCTGCAATTCTCCGTTGTAAGGAATGTGAATAAGCGCCTGTAGAGCAGTTAGAGGAAGCGCCGGTTTTTTTCGACATTTCGAGCGAACTCAAGATTCAGGTCCCGCCCAGGTCCACTTTCCGAACTTTCGGCATTGGTGAATCGGTGCCAGACTTGTCTGGAAAACTGGTGGCGAGCGGTTGACGAACGCAATTCATTGAGATTCGCATCACTATACTTAGTTGAGGCAGAATTCGTGGCTTATATCACAAAAAAAAAGGCTGGTAAATTCATTGTCATTCCTTTTTCTCGTATATTACTATCATTATGTAGGAGTGTTCGCGCATGGAAGACTGCTCCTTACCTCACTGTGCTTACAAGCGTATATACTCGCACTAAGGGCATAAGGAAGGTAAAGAATAGTGTTGCTCGGTCTCTATTTGGCATGCGCCACGTATTCTTCTTCTACGGGATCTCGTGGTGGAATTTTGAACGTATCAATGGCCTAATCAGGCACGTTGTAGCGCGGTAGCAAGGAGCGCCGGCTGTCGTGTGCACTTCTATTCAAGCGTTCTTGGTTAAGATTTTCCCGCTCAGGCCAACCAAGCCATCCATCTCTCCGAGATAGGTGAATTGGTTCCAGCCCAGGTCGTCGTGCAGACAAATACGCATTCAAAGTCCCTCCACAACCTACCGTAGAAGTATAATGCGTGGCACATACCGCAAGAGGATTGACTACCGGCTACCTTCCCTCTTGTCTTTTAATGACCTATCAAGGACATGTGGTGATTCGTCTATGGACAAATCAGTGTTCCGCTCTTTCGACATGTTCATGCTCTGCAACGGGAGCGACAGGGCAAAGTGTACGTATTGATTAATGCCGAGCGATCACCCGGGAAAATCGATACGTACGCTTTGCCCTGTCGCTTCCGTCACGTAGTATGAACAGGCCCTTTCCAGATAAGTCTGGTACCAATTCAGTGGTTCTGCAGAGTTTAAAGGTTTCGTTGGACAGAGGTATCTCAAACTTTCGTCAATTAAGTTGCATCACGGCGGCGAGGTATAAATACGTTTTTGCGAAAAATCGATATCTATGCCAGCCATAGTGACACATCGTGCGGAGGAGTATGCATGATAATCTACGTCTTAAGCAGCACTCATTTTTGCATTCTTCTTTATTTTCGCATTTTTAAGGTTCTGCGATCGTGGTCGAGACGAAAATATGCGACAATTAGGCCGAAGATTAGGACAAGTGTACTATCACTCGAATCTCCAGTTCTCTGCCGAGCAATGGAAAACCGTTCGTGCTCAAGTGGTTTCCATCATTGTTCATCATAGTGTCAAGTTAGTTATTCGTTCATGGAATTTGGTCGCTTTATTCGATTTTTCAAGGCACTATTGTACTTTTACGGCTTTTTAAAAAAGGATACGGCATTTTTAAGGCACCATTATGCTTTCACGAGTCCTGAGGTCGAGAAGAGATTGAAAAGATTCTACCAAACTTCGAATAAGGGGTTATTTGAGGTGCTGATCACGAACCTGACATCCGTTTTGGAGCTTTCGCCCAATTGTGGTAGATTACGGTAGGTACGGGTGACTAAGGCTGTCGAGGTCATGGTCACTGATTTCGCTCAAACTTTGTCTGTGGGAGTAATTTGAGATGCTGATCAAGAATCTGATATCCGTTTTTGGTATTACGGTAGAGCAGTATAGTTGGATACAATAGCATTACTCACTCATACCTACCGTAATCTTTCGTAATCAGTCGAAATCTCAAAAACGGGTGTCAGATTCGTGATCAGCACCTTAAATAACCCCATATTGTTTGGGAGATTTTTTTCACCTTTTTCTCCCCGACTTCTGGACTCGTGAAAGTACAATAGTGCTGGAACTTCTTGTTATTTGACATTAAAGTAGGTCCTGTGATGCCTTCTCAACTCGGCTCGGTTTCGTTGAATTATTGAAGTTCTTTAAAGAAGAGTCTTAATGGTAATATATCTTTGGCTAGTTTTGTTATGAATTTCTCAATTTTCGTGAGAGTGCAATATGATATGGACCCCTCTACGTGGATAATTGGAAAACAGGCGGATTAGTTCTCATTTAGTTGCCCTGTCAGGGTCCAAAAAACTTCTGAATGAAGCACGTTGCCTACGTCTACTAGGGATAGAAATCTTGCTTGCTTGCCTCATAACTCGAGGGTCGGTATACACTGGTCTCCTAGGTCTCCACCCAAAACTTCCTGAAATCGTGCTTAACGCTGGTTTTCATGGGGACTTTTTGCGCCATCTAACTTCTCGTGCGAATGTCCCATGGAGCCAATTAAAGATGTGGGCCTACCTTTCTATTTAGCATCCTCACTTGGTTGAAGTTTTTGTTTATTTGGAGCAGGTCTTTCGATACTTTAGTTATCATGCTGGTATGTTGACGGCTAATTTTGGGGCTACATCTTATCCTCCCCATGAGGTCCGCAGACTTGCAACGTGTTACGTAGTAATCACAGACAAGAAAACTCATCCTTGATCGCATAGATGAATTTCGACATTACTGGAGATGTTCACGATAAGGCGCTTGATACCGCCGCATTCGCAGTAGGCGACAGGTGTCGCACGCTTCCGATTCCAGTTCTTGGTTCGCATTTTACACCCAAACCAACCAAGTCCTCCATCCCTCTAGGGAATGGGTATCAGACTCGTCTCGGAGGGATAAAACACTGACTTGTCCATCGGCTGGCCACTGCAGGTCGTTGTATAGGTCAAATACTCATGCAAATTGTCTCCACAACATTCCATAAAAGTAGAGTGCGTGACGCATCCCAGATGGTATTGACAGACGCCGTCCTTAATCCTTAACTCTTATTCTCCTATAGGTGTGAGAGGGTTTTAACCGACCGACCGTTCCTCCGGTAATTGGGTATTGCTTCAAGCAAGAATGCTCTCAAATCTCACGCTAAGACTCTCCGCACCTTCCAATTCCCTTAGTCGAGAGTAAAATCGACGTGAAGAATCTAACTTCGACTTCTTTTCAGAATTGAATTGTTTTCTTTGTTCACTTGAAGGATAAAAGGGTAAACGACGACGTAATTGATTGATTGATTCGGATGCGCCACGCATGTCATTTATGTGGATGTCACGAAGGCGATTTGAACGCGTATTTGGCCTATACAATAACTTGCGGTGGTCAGTCGAAGTAAATCTGTGTTTTATCCTTCTCAGATAAGTCTGGTACTAATTCACCGACCTGGAATGCAAGGCTTGTTTGGCTTGGGCGGGATCCGAACGAAGAAAATCGATACACAGCGACCGACATCGTGCGCCTCCACCTACTACTCTGCTGCGAGCATTTGTTGAGAAAAGAGAAGAACATTCAGGATGATACAGACATGACCTTTTCCAGAGAGCCGGCAACGAAAGAAGGGAGCTGTTCCAACGAAGAACTTCAGGAGTACCTTACGAGAGTGTTCAATTTCGTCCTGTGTGAGATGCGAAGTGGCCTTCTATGCGCTGCGGTGGAGGAGAAGAACCGCGTGAGTCTTGGCTTCACTGTTCATTCACACCTTCAAACGTTAAGGCCGCTATAATTCATGCATGTCATAGTAGTATAGTGTCACGGTGTCACGGTAGTACAATGGGGTACGATAAATAAATAAATAAATCAATAAATATGTGGTAGTAGAGCAGTAAGAAGGATTCCCATGTTACCCTCCTCATGGTTGCTCTAGGACTCCTGTGCTATAAGTAGTGACTGTAATTGGACCATCGGGTCCACCTCATACTATCAAACCCCAGGACCTCCATACTTGATCTGCTACTGCTGTTGTGGAAGTGTGCCTGGAAGTGTACAAAGGGGGAATGTAGCGGATACAGGCGACGGATCGGCCAGTCACTGGACTCGATTGACCGCGCAGGTGTGTGATTGGATGGTCACCGGCCTATCTGCGCACCCAGGGACATTTCTCCGATATAATCCTTTATTGTTCTTACTATGGGATTTAACGTTACTCATACAAAAATGGAATGGTCGGCAACAGTTCCTGATCAGAAGGTGGCCAGATGTGTTCTTCATCTGTATTGTGCGTTATCCTCATAATCGTCGAAATGCTCGATCGCGAGCCAGCAGTGTGTTTTCATTCGTCCCTGTTCTGTGTCAGAGTGGCCCAGTGGATCCTGCTCGCTTGAAGGGCATGAAAAGCGCCATAGGGCGTCCACTAACTAGTCCGACAAATGGGTTGATGTGCGTCCTCGGGTTTTTTTTTTGACACCCCACGAAATTCTGTTGGATTCCATATTCGGTCCATGTCGCTAATGTGAGCACCGGGTGCGGGAACGCGCCAGAGCGCATCGACCGTAATCACCACAGCCAATGCAGGTGCTGCGATCGAAAATCGAATAAGCCCATTTTCCGTTTACTCGAATATTCGAATAGACGAGCAATTTGTTCGAATCAGTTTCTGTGCTTAAAGATTGGAAGCTTATTCGATATTCGAATAAAATCATTCGATTTCCAAACAATATTCGAATATGGCTCCATTTCGATGTTCGAACTCGATAAATATTCGACTTTTCAAAACCATCGATGTTCGAATTCGAACGAATACTCGAAAGTATAGAAATATCGTATATTCGTCCATTCGAATTAATAGTCGAATAAATTATTAAAGAATAAACTGGGTTGTGTTCGAATGAATATATTCGAATAATTATTCGAATATATTCGTTCGAAGACAACTATATTCCTTACCTTTCAGAATACGGTCTCCTCGATGGAAACGGTTGCTTTTTCAGACGAATCGATCAGCCGCTTCAGGAGTCTGGTCGACGCCTCAGGACGTGCCGAAGAAGCCAAGATCACAACGCTGTCGAAGTTTCCAACACAACGGCCTCCTATCAACCATGGACACCGAAATTCCGTTGCGATGACATGCGATACCGATCGAGGAAGAGCGTCATGTTGCACTGAACGCTGATAAAGAACCCCAAAGAGTCGAATCTGTGGTTTGAGAAAATCGTTTGGTCGTTTCGACCAGTCATGAATTGTGCCTCTCGTCATCCAGATTTACATGTAGGAGCAAAGTGGCGACTGCTGTTGGTGTGCCGTTACGCTTCGATTTTCACCGATTCTTCGTTGTGATTCATTGATAATAAAACGGTTCCAAAGTTCATTAAAAATTTGTTCAGCACCATTGCTAGAAGATTGAGCACTGCTGTTGCTGGTTTTTCTTCCCTCTTCTTCTTTTTGTCCGAAAGCAATTGTGGATCAATGCGAGCAATGACACATTGCGTAGCACCCGCTCAACACTGTCGCCGAAAACAGCATCGCCGAAGTATAACATAGGCCTAAGGCCCCGTTTTATACTCCCGACGCCGAGCGACGCCACGGCATGTAAAGTGGCCAAATTGATCGATCGCGTCGCTCGATCAATGTGGCCACAATACGTGGCGTCGCGTCGCTCGGCGTCGAAGTATAAACGGGGCCTTAAGGCCCACACACACTTCTGCGGCAACGCCGCTCGCCGCTATGGTTAAGAATAGGGCAGGAACGCCGCCGGCGGCGAGCTCTGCGTCCCTGCCCTATGGTTAAGGATAGGGCAGCGGCAACGCCGCAGGAGTGCGCGTGGCCCTTTAATGTGCACACGACGCGCGACGCGATGGTGGGTTTATGGTGAGCTCCCATATCGATCGCGCGACGCGATGAATCGATGTGGGAGCTTATCACTGCATCGCTTTGCGCGTCGCGTGCACACTAAACGATCCCTGTTCATACTTCGCGACAGCAGCGACAACAGCGACGAGGGCGACAGCGTCAGTGCTCGAGTGTGAATAGATTTCGGATGTAATTGTTCGGCTTTAATCGATTTGCATGTTTTGCACGGACCACGAGTAGCTCTCGTCACGAACTATGAACAGGCCCTAACAGCACGGAGAGCTTTGACTGTTGGCGTCTGTAGCTCTGAAACGACAGCCAGGGCTGCTAAGAGAGCTTAGGTAGCTGCGGGGCTTTGAGCACATTCTCGAATCGTGTTGAAAATGCTCTGCCTACGCATGGCATTTCTATGCCGTCATCTTGCTGTATACCGCTGCCCTGAAATCGAAAAAAATCTCCACTGTCTGTTTTGCTACCAGATCTTGACCGCATCTGCAGAATTACGCTAATCGGAGCCGAAACGAAATCCAGAGGATGCTGCACCGACGGACGGAAATCGAAAAAAAATTACCGGAACCGTCGCGCCACTGTAATTTCGCACCTTCGCAAACTGAAGCGCTGCACTTCGGCGTAGCACAGCGTCTATAAAATTGGTCAAGTTGGAGCCGAAATGGCGTTCGTTTCATCTTTGTCGAATACCTTCTCACAGCCGACGAAAGTGAGAGCTAGCGACAGACGGTACTCCGTGCAAACCTCAATTGCCGTCGAGACGCTCGACGGTCTGGATGTGATCCAGGCAGCTGAATTCCTTACGAAATCTAGCCTGTTCCATAGGTTGGGCTTCATCCAGTGTATTTGATATACATGCAAGAATAATCTCAGTGAAGCGCTTGCAAAGCACCCTGAACAGGTATATAGGACGGTAGTTTCGAAGATCATCTCGGTCGCCCTTGCAGTGAAGACAGTAAATGAGTTCTTTCCATTCGTATGGATTCGTCCCTTTTGAATATATGTCATGTGTGACGCAAGTATGACATGTAGTGGATGCCCCTCAGCCCGAGCAAGGTCGCCTGAAACGTAGTCCGGCCTTCTTTCCCTGACCATGGTGTCGTCGTCTACGACCTCGTGCGCATTTTGTAAGGCTCCGTTCCCTCTACTAGAAGCAGCTGCTGGGCTGCTTGGGACTGTAGAGACTTTCTCAACAAACGTGGTGAGCACCAGTCGAGCTCCACCACTCTGGTTCCTATCCAATAAATCTGAACCACTATCGCATGCGAGAGCCACCATACCCACCCACGTCTTCAGCGTCCATCCTGGGGCAGGATTCATCAAGCAGTGGGTAGGTGGAGATACCGTAGGGGAATCGTATCCACTACCCGCAGTGGGTAGCGGGTACGATTCGTGCTCATGAAAGGTATCATGGGTAAATGGAGCTGCCCTGATAGACGTACAATAAATTGCTTGTGCAATCACAGAAAGCAATTTATTGCATGCTTAGGGCCTGTTCATACTTCGCGACAGGAGCGACAAAGCAAAGCATACCTATCGATTTTGGTACTATTGTACTTAGTGTGCCCCCCTTAATCTTGTTCAAAATAGGTCCACTGGGGGTAATCTGCTATGGGAAGAACGACTATAATAGTCGTTTTTTGCGGAAATACCTTGTAAACCCGGTATACCAAGTTGGAATTGCCCAAGGCCTTGCGAAATAGCGCGCGCTGGTAAGACACGCAGAGACTTCGAGATCATATGGCTTTATTCATTTATTATTCGCATCCTACCAGCACGCATTCGTGACCGTCTCCCGGGGGGGGGGGGGGGGGAGGGGGTCACCATAGTATGCCGTGGCGTGCGGGCGTGGTGAGTAGCTACCTCAGCGAATGTAAGTGCAGTCTTATCTCCTCTTTATGATTACAGATCCGTGTTCTATTTGCTTTCATATGTTGGCAAGCGAGGGAACTCCAGGATGAAGGCAGTTTTGACAGTCGGGAACGCTAGTCGGCCCGAACCTCGGAGTCCCTTCCCTTGCTCAATTCTGTGTTCTCCACCACGTCAGCAGAGGAGAGCAAAGAACAGAGCTTTCAAGACTTTTCGAGATTTCAAAGCTTATTCCTGGTTAGCCTTTGCTGCAGGCTAGAGGCGACGAAATAGTGTACACCGATAGGAGACGTAGACTTCGCGTCTCTTACCAGCGCGCGCTATTTCCAATGCCTTCGAACTTAATATGACGGACTTATAAGGCATTTCCGCAAAAAACGACCATGATATTCGTTCTTCACATGGCAGATTACCCCTAGTAGACCTATTTTGAAAAAGATTGAGTGGGCACACTAGGTGGTACAATAGTACCTCGATTTTTCCCAAGCAGCGGCTCGGCACTGATCGTTACGTATCTTTCGTCTTGTCGCTCCCGCCTCTGCCGTCGCTCTCGTCGCGAAGCATGAACGTGCCCGACGGATAATCAACTGGTCTGTCTTATTGTTGTTTTATTGCCTTTTTTTTAATTCCCGCTGATTTCATTGCTTTGATTTTTACGACGATCTATCCTTGGGGGGGGGGGGTGGCTTCACCTTCACACGACTACCTTCGCTTTAGTAAGGCTCATTATGTCTAGTCACTCAACATTAGCTAGTTGCTCTTTGATTCTTCCTAGCCGCATGATCGTTCATTGACCTCCCACGCTAGCACTTTCGTTAAATGCAAGGAAAATATATAAATGCCGACCTCGCGAGAACAGCTGATCTCATTTGAGTGCCATTTTGTCAATGGGGCGTGGAATCCTCGCGGTGTGGCGGGTAGGATTTATCGTCGCGAGTATGCGGATGTACCCACGACGATCATCGAGTATTTCCTACCCACTGATAAACCTATGGTGTGGCGGGCAGGATTTATCATGAATGCCTCATCGTGGGTACGTCTACCTTATATACCCCACTGGTATAAGTGTTGATGAAACCAGCCTTGGTTACACAGAGGTGTCCGTTCCATCCTCGCTACTCAGCATCACCGCGTTCTTCAGGCTACGAATGCACGTGTGCGTTCAGTATCCTGCCAGTGTTCAGCGTCGACTCAATTTCAGGGACCGGACTCATCAACGCTTATACCCGTGTGTGTGTGTGCGGAGTATAGTGGGGTGCACGTGCACACAATGAGGCATTCATGATAAACCTTGCCCGCCACATCGTGGGATTACCAATGGGTAGAGAATACGCGACGATCGTCGTGGGTATATCCGCATACCACGAGGATTCCGCGCCCCATTGACAAAATGCCGCTTTAGTGAGATCAGCTGTTTTCGCGAGAGGTTTAGTTTTACTTTACCCTTTATTCCTTTACCCGCAGTGGGTACGGTTCCCTTACGGTAAGAATAAGGATAAAGGATAAAGGACGGCCGGCATTACTCAATCCCTTTTGGGATGCGCCAGCGCATTCTACTTCTACGGGATGTCGTGGAGGCGATATGAATGCGTATTTGGCCATACAATGACTTGCGGTGGCCAGCCGATGAACAAGTCAGCGCTTTATCCTTCCCAGACACGTCTGGTACCAATTCACCGACCCCGGAGGGATGGAAGGCTTGGTTGGCCTGGGCAGAAAATCCGAACTAGGAACCTGGTATCGGGTGCACGGGGCCGTCGGCGCCTACTCAGACACTTGTTGCGTCCGAGCCGCGTCCCATTACCGTCTCGTGAATTTCCTACATCGCGAACGGGACGCTAGTCGGACGCGGACGGGACGTTAGTGGAACGCGGGCGGGACGCTAGTCGGACGCGGCTGAGACGCAAATTGCGGATGAGCTCGCGCGGATTCATTGCTCCCAATCACGTCCCACTGTGCCATGTGCTCTTGTATCGGACGAGGTTCGCATGTGGGCCAACAACTGCCGGCTTGACGCGTGCTTCGACGTTTTTGTCGCCTCGGTGGCTCGAGAATTCACCGTTAGAGCGACATGACGTCGGTACCAGCTCCATTGAGTATTATTATGCGACAACAGTTTAGTAGCAATTTCTTATGTTGTTCTCTAGTGCTATACCATTAATACTGTTAATACTATGAAACACTCTAGCAAATTTATTGTTTTCCAGCACGTTAGAAGCAATCAAAGACAATTCCTTGAGGTTAAATAATGGACATCTCAACTCATTAGCAAAATATCCAAATTAATTCTACACTTGTCCAATTTTAAATTAAGTGAGTGTCTAGTTTAGCATGAAAAATGTCCGGTTTAAAGCGAAAAATGTCCACTATGAAGTGAAAATATACGTATACTAGACACTGGAAAACAATGAACTTGCTGGAGTGTTTAATAGTATTAACCGTATTAGTGGTATAGCACTAGAGAACATTATAAGAAAGTGCTATTAAACTGTGTCGCACAATAATACTCAATGGAGCTGGTACCGACTAACGGTGAATTCCGGAGCCACCGGAGACGACGAAAACGTCAAAGCACGCGCCAAGCCGGCAGTTGTTGACCGTGCGAACCTCGTCGATCGAGGTTTCCTCGTGCATAAAGTATGCACGCTGTTCAGATCAAAATCTATCTGAGATATCGCTATCAATTCGACATGAAAACTAACTCCTGGCTAGATGAATCCCTTGCCTTAGTAATAACAAATGCTCGCAATTGCGTAGTTTTTGTACAACTTAAAATTCGCTAACGCCTTCCGAATCCGGACGCCAGGTTCCCCATCACCCGTTTCTTTTTACTGGGTCTAATTGTTGGTCCGCCCTTACTGGTCTTCCCCTTCCCTGCCCCACCTTCCTGGTCCCAACTCCTGGCCCACTTCCTTGTTTCCACTATTGACCCCCACTGGTCTTTTCTTGATAGTTCTGTGTAGGATCCTTAATTTCGTGCAAAACAGAATGTATAGGCCTGCCATACAAGGTGACCCCCCCCCCCCCCCCCCCGCCTTCCGAGCCGCTCATCAGTCGGACACCCGAAACCGCTAGAGGTGAGTTCAGTTCACAAGAAGCCAGACCGGACGCGCAGACGGGACGCGGATGAGACGGCAACTCCCGAAAACTTCTCTTGTGGGACGAGGATGGGACGCAAGAGAAGGTCTCACCACGAAAACTACCTTTGTGGGACGGGGCTGGTACGCAACGCCGGCAATAGGTACGCGGATGGGACGCAACGGTCCTAATAGGTACGCGGCTCGGACGCAACGAGTGTCTGAGGGAGTCGTTGCTGAACCCCGTGGGTGTGGCGGACACCTCGCAGTCACTGCACGCGTCAGCTATCCGAGCAGCGTAAATACTGTGATGTTGTTCGTCAATGACGCCGCAGGCGGTAGACACGCACGCCGCGATGCGGTCGTGCGAGGCACGCGCGGCATGCGTTCCCACGCCGTGATGACGGCGGCGCACGTGAAAGAGCAGTGCAGCGCCCGGCAGAAGTCGTCGCTGACGGCGTGTGTCTCGTTCAGCAGACGAGAAGCCTGTTCCTTATCTCGGACCTGAGTGCGGGCGATCTAGTTGTTTTCAATAATTCCTATCGATTTAGAATAATGTCCAAGGAGCAGCGCCCCGTTGCCATGGCCAGCAAACACTCGTGTTCCAGCACATTATTTGCCACCTTTTTTCGATCCCTGAAGCTATTGTAGTTTTGCTGGAGAAACACTGCATTCATATTTGCCTCTCGGTGCGTTGACGTTACGTCTGAAGTGGAAAAAGCACGATGACGCATCTATTATAGAAAGCGCGTCTCCCACAGTCGCTAATTCTTTCGCCCTTTGAATGATAAGCGTTGCCGTCGCATTCCTTTCCTCGTTCTTTTCCACATTTTAGATGCCATTGTCATAACGGTGTCGATTTTTACATGTTAATCGTATTGCCGTTCAAAAATGAATGTTTTGACCGACGGTTTCTGGCGTCCATTCTTATAAGCGGCACTGTAGTTGGAAGTAAATTGTTATACGAAGTCAGTATACTAAAACGCTCTGTAGGAGGTTACCGTAATGCAATTTCCTATCCGGGGGACGCCATCCTATCGATCTGTCCTCGATTTGCTTTTCTAGAGGTGCTTCATCCCCTTTTCGCTAGAACGGGTCCGATTTCTACACTGTGAAACGGGAGCTTCACAACAGTGCCTCTTCTTGTTGCAAGTGTTGGTAATTTGCTGCAAGTGTAGTCCGGGGGAGGGGGGATAGTCCATCTGGTATAGATAAAAATCAATGAATCATCTTCCGCCCTTGTGTCGTCAGCACGTCATGTCCGTCTCCCGACCAGACGACTATGCGTCAACTACTTGACTGTGGCGATATGCGGAGTTGTTCGAATTTGTTCCAGGTTCTTTTCGCGTTTTTCACCATTTCCTCCTCGCTAGGAATGCTGTTTTGGGTAGCAACACGAGCAGTTATCAGGACTAGAGGACGTAAAGTTTCCATTGTTGTAGCTTATGCTGCATGTTATTTTGCTCCTACAATAGTCTTCATGAGAATATCAGGTGGACCCCCCCCCCCCTCTCCGCGATTAGACTTTCACCGTTAGTTTTTCTTGAGACCAATGCTTCCTTGTTAATTGTGAAGCTTCCCTACTTCTGAGATCTTTCCCATTAAGGGAGCAAGGAGGGGGGGGGGGGGGGCATCTCATCCTGTCTGTTCTGAAGCGAAAGTACAGTTTAAAGCAAACCTTTACGAGGTCTGCACACTAAACCGGTCGGTGGGAGGCTGTTATATTGAAAATTCGGGGCAATCCTAGTAAGGGGGGGGGGGTCCACCTTATACACACTTTAAATAGTAGTTAAAACGGAAATACATGCAAATAATGTTCAACGTGGGGCAACCACTAGACTCTCGAGGACGCCCGGAAGGTTATGGCTACAAGAGGAGGACGGGTTGAACGCACGTCCCCTTATAAGGTGGACCCCCCCCCCCCTCATTGGGATTGTACCGAAATGTCCTATCCGAGGGACACCGTCCTATGTTGGTATGCTAGATTCGCTTTTCTAGTGGTGTTGCCTCCGCTCCCCCCCCCCCCCCCCCCCACTAGAATGAATTTGCTGCGCTGTGGAACTAGAGAGTCATAGAAATTTTGGAGATGTCCTAGTCGGGAGGGGCAATCCTAAGGTGACATTTGAGTCTGCACGCCACACTACCACCTTACCTGAATTTGCCCAAGAGCCGTCCATTTCAGTAGGCAGCAGGTGAAGCTCTGGGACAACTCCGAGGAAGGGAATTATGAGTAGAAACTTCGTGTGGCCCCCCTCCGACTAGATAGATCCTAAATTTCTCCTTTTCCTCCTTTCTTCATCATGCTGTTGTTTTATCTGGAGCCAGTTAAATGTGACACTTCTACAGAACAACTGTGATGTGCTTTTTCGACTCAACCCTGGTCGATAGTGGGAGTGAGTCATTAATAGGAAGACGTTTCGAAAAACATACACCTGCCTCTCTCCGCGACTCGAAAATTGCAACACTTTTTGCGCTCCTCTAGCAAAGAGTCGATAAGTGTGGTGCCTTCGTAGAACTGCTTCTTTCCATGTTTGCCCTTCGTTATCATTAGAGTGCAGAGATTCCCCCACACTCGCCTTACGACTAGGACTGAGCATTTTTCTGTGAATGAGCTTAAGTCACCACCATACATGTCGCTTCCTGACCTTTCCTAGTCAGGGGGGGGGTCACTGCTAAGGTGGCAGTTGCATACTATAGTTGCGCTCGAAGAATACATTCAAATAATTATTCGAACAGTCGAGTATTCGATATTTCTAGATTTCCGAATATTCGTTCGAATGCAAACATAGAAAGGGTGCCATATTCGAATATTATCCGAAAATTGAACGATTGATTTTATTCTAATATCGAATATACTTCCTATCTTTAGGCATAGGATCTGAATCGAACAATTTCTCGACTTTCAATTAATCGAAGAAACGAAAGATGGGGCTTATTTGATTTTCGGTCACTCGAAAAAATTGGTGAACGAATAACTCCGTTCATTCGTTCGAAAATTTTCGACACCGAAGTTACTCGTTCATTCATTCGTTCGATAAAAATTTTCAAAAACAACTGTATTGCGTACATCCACCCATACTACACCTCTCCTACCTCTGAATTTATCCTGAAGCTCACATATAATGGAGCAGCAAGAGCAGCTCTCGAGCAAGTTCTAGGTAGACGATGGTAGGACAAAATACTCTATGACCCCTCCCAACGAGGATAGATCCTAACTTCTTTCCATGTACTACTCTTACGGACATATTTACGTGAAAAAGAAGTCACCCAGGATCTGTAGGGTATACATGTGGGTTCCCTTCTTGACAAGGGATGGAGAATCCGCCCTACTTTTCCATAACTTTCGCCTCACCCTAGGCCGAACAGACCTAGATGCCGTTGTACAATTCCACTATGTATAGTCTTTGGTGCTTCTATCCATTATTAAAGGTTTGGACAGTTGCTTCGGATGTTATTGAAGATATATAGGGAATGGGATCTACACTGCACCAGGACTGCACACTAGTTTGTTGTTGTTTTGGGGTTCCTTCACTGTTCAGGTCTTCTGTTAATCATCTGTTATCTTTTTTTTCTCAATTAAATAACGATGCAGATCGTGTACTAGGATGTGCCTAAGACATTGGTGGCACCATCCACATCTTTGTTGTAGTACAGTTTCTTCTCTTTTCTAACAAATCTTATAACATTCCCATTAGGAGGCTTTTAAGAACGATGCTTTCAATAACTCCTACCTTCGATTTGACATAGCAAGTCCGTTCGTTCTGATTGTGCTGTTTTTCTTGTGTTAGTGCCGCGACGTTTCTTTTTGTTACATTTCAATTACTGATGCGTATAACTTCAGCAATGACAGATTCCGAAGCAGTGGCATTACATGGTGGCGCAAGGGAAAAGGGAAATACTCCGTCAACGTCGAAGGACGCGGATTTAGTCCAAGGACTTTTAGAGGAAGCTGGTATGCGTCTCGATTAGTTATTTATGCCTTTTCTTCGGATTTGTGTAGGAAGACGCGGCACCACATCCGGTTTTTAGGGAGAGAACTCCTGGATGTGGCCCATCCTGGAGTTCCTTCTCTTGGCCAGCTCCGTGCTCTGCCCCACCGACGTGGAGAAAAGCACGGAGCCAAAGCGGATATGATGCCGTACGTTTCCCACATAGAGTCCTTTTTTATTTATTTGAATGTCGTTATTTTATTTTGCTTTATTGAGTTGGACGCAAATAGGCTTGGGGAGGACACCTTGTAAGACAGCCTTATACAGCGTTTTGTGTGGTACAAAATTAAATTTCTTATTCAACACCGGTGTGTTCTACCCCATGACGAACTAAGCTAGGTCATTTCTGATGTAATTAGACATACATGTGCCTCTTTGTCAAGGCGAATATCCACTGAGAACAAGGTGACCCCTCCGAGCCTATTTGCGCCTTGAGTTTTAATTTTTTTTTGCGTTACGTTGGGGGCGTGGCCTATTTCGTACATCCTGACCGTCTTCCGGTCAGGATGTACGAAATAGGCCACGCCCCTCGCAGGGGGGGGGGCATTCGACCTTCCCTTCTCCCCCGGCTCACCCACCCTCAACCCTCTAGGCTTCCTTGAGAGTCTAATGGCTGCCTTACGAAACTTTACAGACACAAAACAAATTTTCCCGGCCCCTCGGTACGCTAGGATAGAAACCCGACTCCGCCCCCTCGCCAGCTTGGCCATACATCCCGCCCGCCGCCGCTTTACCTCATCTACAAGAGTCAAAAGGAGCTTTTTTGTGCTACCTTTGTAAAGACACATAAATTTGCTAGAAATTAAGGCTTGTTATCCGTTCAAACAGCAGTTGTCACAAAAGTATGGGTACTGTTTGGTCAGCCTTAGTATTCATACTCTTGCCTCTTTCTGAAGGATTTGAGGCCAATTTTGTATTGGGAACGTCTGCGGTGTTGAGATCGTGGTGAATGTGTCTGTCAAATATGTGAATTTGACTGTTTTTCAATATAGAAGGATGGTCTTTTGGGTTTTATCGCTACCGAATAACATGGACCTTTAAATGGGCGAAGTGATTGGATTGTAAGAAAGAGCACTGAATCATATGCCCATATACTGCGGAGCGCCCACTATGTATATTATAGTGATTTGAAGTGGTGAACTATAGTTTCCAAACGAGTGTTTACTGACGAAGATCATTGTGAAGACATTTTTTTCGTTTTGTCATCTGGGGAATCTTCGAGTTGAGGTTATTCCCGTTGATTTCTTAAAGTTCTTTGTTCATCAAAGTTAAAAAAGATTTATTATTTGAACTCATACGGACAACAAGTGCTCTCCGAAATTATATGTTGTTCAGAATTTCGAGTGTGGCCTAAAAACGAAACATTTCAAAAGCTCAGGCAGTTTTTACTTTACGGAAGACAAAACCTGTCACAGATCTGTGCACCTTTTGAACTTTTTGAATGGATCCACAAGCTTGTTAAATTGATTCTCCTTGTCCGAAGTCTCTTCTAATGAAGTGGAGTGAAGAAGTATTTGTTGGAGTGCATTTCTACTTTTGAAGGGTTACTTCTCGGAATAAATTAGTCCGGAATAGTGGTGGTGAGTACGAAGCCTTCATATAGCACCATTCAGAAATAACACTATCCACAAAATGTCACTGTGCTTCTACACAGGTGCTTTTAGAACGTATTTGAGAAGTGTAGCTCTTCTCTCCGAGCGGCGTTAATGAAGAGTTTTACTTCTGTTAAGTACCTGTTCTGTTGGGAGCAAACCCTGGCTTTCTATACATCCTGCTTTGTGCTAGAGCAAAGTGCTACCTGGTGGATCAGAGATATCTCTTCTCTTGGATTGGTTAGCCTTTTTGTCCCACATCGTCGCTATTGCTTCTCCCATAGCAACGTAAATTTTCACCAGTGATAACTCGCACAGGATAGCGTACTATCTCAACATTATACATTACGACTATAGTAGCGCTTTTTTTTTGTTGAAAAAATGGGGATTTATTTTTTAAAATATGTTTTCACCATTTTATTTTTAACGTTTATCCGAGCGACGCAGTGGCGTGTATAGTGGCCAAATTGATCGATCGTGCCGCTCGATTAATGTGGCCACAATACGTCGTGTCGCGTCGCTCGGCGTCGAAGTATAAACGGGCCCTTAGGACTTGTTCGCAGTCGGCGACGGGAGCAACTGAGTCACTTGTGGAAAGTGTACGAATCGATTAATGCCTAGTGAAAATATCTATATGTATTCTTCCCCCAGGCAACCAGTGCTTCTGTCGCTCCGTCGCGGACTATGAACAGGTTTTTAAAATTATGATATTGTTTTTCATTGCAAGTGTTCCACGCATTTCGCTCCATCATTGCTTTTGAGACAGAATCGATCCGGACATACAAGAAAATGGAAAGGAAAACGAAGAAGGTACGGCGACGCCTCCTTCATCTCCAACTGTCGATCGCGTCAGCCTGAAACCAAGGTAAACCATACATTTGATATTGATATTTATTACATGTTACATTTACATGTGAGGATAAGTAAGAGAATTATAGTGTAACACGGAACCATGGAAGAAAGCTAAACAACAACAGCATTTTCTATAACATTAGCATTAAAATAAAACAATGGTATGATGAAAATGAGAGCTAGATATGCGGAATCTTATGAATAGGCTATATGCGTGAAGAACCCCGCATTTCTTGGTGCAATTCACAAGAGACCATGTATCTCTTTTACATTTGACAGCCTTGCCCTGTAAAAGCCTCCTATAGTTATACAATACATGACTGCTCGCATAACCTCTGCATTTTAAAAGCTTTCGGACAAGTTTCCTGAATTTTATGGAGAAGAGTGAGCGTAGACCCCCCTTTCTAGATTTGCACCTTTTTCTGTTCAAGTGCGTGTCTCTAGGATTAGAGTTTTTCCTTAGAGGCGTGTTTAGGTCTCGTTCGTTTCCGCACTTTACTGTAAGAGTCTATTGTTTTGTGGAACCCAAATGGCGACTAAATTCTAAATTTAGTTCAGATCAGTTTATTTAAGCCTCAAGTGGCTGGTATCGAGGATGTAAGCTGTCATGATGATGTTTTGTTTGGATCAAAACATCTAGCGCGGGATTCGAACCCGCACCTTCCTCTGACCGGGCGGGAATTCTCTACGCTTTTACACCACCGGCGCCGTTTGATCGAGCGCAACATCCATACCTCGTGGGACCGATCAGCACTCACCCGTATCCGGGAGGTGCGGGTTCGAGTCCCGCCGGGCGCTAGAAGTTTTGATCGCAACAAAACATCTAAATTTAATATTCAGGTTTTAAAAGTATTAGCATTGCTTATGGATAAAGATTCGGTATTACACTCTAGGCGGATCTATCTTAATCGGGTGGAGGGGCAGCGTTGCGAAGCGAAACGAACAAGGTGGCCTCTTCCGGTTAAAAAATCGGAAATCAGGAACCTTTCGTAGGATAGTATAGTGTGTCGTCTTTGTAGAATAATTTGCACCCAATTTTGCCTCCGTTATCGAAGTTGTATCGGCGTCTGCTGTCTCCTACTAGGATAAATCCTTGAAGGTATTCTATGTAGTATCCACTTTCATACCTTTAGCCTAACGAGTTCTGTAGTTGTTCACTGCCATAATTTGAACTATTGCACCATTTTTAGTATATTTTCATTGGCTCAAGTGTCCTCTAAACTCGGAGAGCTCTGGTCGTCTGCCAGAGAAAGCATATTCGGGGAAGACTACTGGATTCCTTCGGACGCGAATGAAATAGTACTATTTCCGCTAGAATTGCTCCGAGCTCACAAGGTCAGTCAAATTACCTTCTCCTCTGGAGCTTATTGTTGTTGTTTTATTTTATAACTCCTCTTAAGGAGTGTATCGATTCATACGATAACTAGGGGTGGCTTTGGTGAAAAACACTGTGTAAATCCTTGTCCTTTTTCTTGCGTTGCGAAGTGTTTAGCAGCGCTGTTTTGAGCAACTGGAGCTATTTTGGATTTTCTTAAACCCCACTGATATTAAGGAACGGGTTTTGTTTCTGTTCGTGGCTTTTAGTATCTCCTTAGGGAGCAGCTATTGCGGTCGAATCGAAAAAGTGAATGCCTTGGGATTTGAGGCTGTCCGTATAAGAGTTGCGTGTCGTGTAATGCAGCTATGCATCTAGCTTTTTTGTTAGTTGTAATAAAAGGTCATCCGACATTTGTTTATTTATTGGATCATTTACAGCTTGAGCTGCACATTTTTTTAAAGCAAAATTGCTATCTTTTAGAAGACATTTAACACCATTCAAATCAAACTGCGCAAGTTTTATGAGAGTAAAATAAAGCGTTGATTCAAATACAGTCCCCTCCCATTATAATGCCTCTGGAGAGGACGCTACTCTCGATATAACGTAGATTTGAACGGCCCCGGCCAGCTTACCTTCACGCCAATACAAATCAACTCCGCTTAAGACGCGTCGGATACAACGCTACTCCCGTTATAGCGCGGTTTTGGGAGGAACTTTGCATTCAAAATGACTCCCGTTATAACGCGATCCGGGCTCAGTTCTGGTCCCATACAGAAAATGAAGAGGAGCAGGATGCTGACTGTGTCTGCGATCAGATCTACCATTCTATTGCCTCGTTTGTAGTCGCGACCAGCACCTGTGCGACAATGAATTAGATGCACGTAGACGTTTATCATGGGCCCACAAAAGTGTTCATTGTCGGCAACATGTCGAGCGCAGTATAAGGCCTATGGTGTACTCCCGCGACGGGCTCGGGGCAACTGTCAATGATGCGCCTTTGCTGCAGTGGCGGACGGCGCAGTGTGCGGCGCGGTTGTCAACTGTCGCGCCGTCGCTACTGCGACGCGTCGCAGAGGGGTGTTATACCTCCGAGTGGCAGGAGCGGAACATACTTCCGCGCTACGGCCGTCGCTCGTCGCCGTGCAGTGCACATCGACGAGCAACGGTCGCGGAGGGGGAAGCGCCCGTCGTGCACTATTTTCGCACTTGTTTCGAGTGCTCATCGAGAGGCATCGCTGTCGCTGTGTAATGTCGCGTCGATGCGGTGGACAGCAGTATACCATAGGCCTAAGACTCCCAATAGTGGTTAGATCCTGCTGTAAATTGGAGGCTTTCTTCTATCAGAAACGACAGAAGTTGTTGATTAAAGCTCAGATTATTCAAAACAATATCCTTCACATTTGTTCTAAGCCTAGATAGGCTGTTATAGAGGCTATATGCTGTCATATGGCGTTTTGTTGCGATCAGGGCTCTGGGGCCATATAAGACTGCATGCATCTACACCTATTGCACCCTTTGCTTTCCTGGCAGGATTACAGCAACAGCGCTGTTTCATCACATGCAACATTTCCATAGCGCGGGGGGGGGGGGGGGCGGGTGCTGAGATACCACCGCAACGAGGATATGGCCGTTGCGGCGCGCGATTTAACAGCGCTGATGTAATGGGCTAACATCCCGCATGGAAGGTAGAGAGTGCTGGTTCGAGTTCCGTCTGGCGCGAGAGTTTTGATGACAGGAAAAGATATTGTGACATCCAGTTACACAGTTTTGCTGTGGATCACGTCTAACTTTCCTCTGGTGCTCGCTATTCCTCACACATATCTGTCATACCTATGCAGGTGGCAGAGAGTATCTCCGAGGACAATACTTCATTAATAATATAAAGGCGTTCTTTGCATTCACTCTCTCTTCATGGTCACGTATTTTATTGATATAGCTATATTTGGCCATTTTATATGATTTTAGATAAATCTGGGCTTGAAGGAGTGTGAAAAGGTCAGCTCCGGTTAGGATGCGCCTCCCGTTATAACGCGGATTTTTCCCGTTTCCTTCAAACGCGTTATAACGAGAGGGGACTGTACCTCATCTAAAAATGGCGCCTATAAATCGTGCACCAACAATGAGAGCAGGTCTGATGCTAAGGCGTTGTCCTTACTGTGTTAGAGAGAGATGGAAAAGTATGTTAAGAGAAAAGATAACTCGAACACGAGCCGCCTGTACACAAGAATGTGCCACGTCAGAACATCGATAAACAAAAAAAAATCTATAATGCACGGACTGCTGACAAACGATGACAGAAGACTAAGAGTGAGCTCAGCGTTGTAATCCGAGTTTCACCACATCATATGGAGGCCTTTTGCTTGTGTATCAAAGACCGGTTTTAAGAAAATTTTTCATTTACGACCCTAAATCGCCGTAAATTATAAATCGTAACTACGTATACCGTTGCCTAACATGCGTTAGTATTTATGTATGTGTTAATGCTGTTTTTCACGGCGTAATTTTTTATATAAATGATTTTCCGAGATTGCTTTCAAGTTACGGGGCTCAATATTTTCTGGGTTCTACTCTGTTAGTGATGCTTGCCTATTATGAATATGTTCAGATTGTATTTCCTACCGATAGTCGTAAAACCCAACTGATGGTTGTGCAAGGATCAATTAAAAATAGACCAGCTCTACCCCTTCATCACGTTGTATTCACGTTGTCGGGTAGGTGGATTTGACATTTCATACAGAGTACCTTTATACACTTTTTACTCCTTTTTTTTCAGAAGCCGTTCATTCTCCGTCGTATAGCTTGTACAGGTCTTCCATTATTGATGATGCGGTTGATCTCTGTCGCCGATGTCTTGAATGTAAAATTCTCTTCAAACTTCTAGGTAACTTTGTTTTATTTTCTTCATTTTTTTTTGCTGAACTTTTTTTGTTGTTGTTGGGAATATTGTTCTAACGCATCCGGGATTCAGTAGTTTACGACACGACTAATCTTATGCACTTTTGATTTAATTTAATTGTTTAAAATTTAATTCTTTTATATTCAGATGAAATCGTACGGTTGTTTAGATGTAACCGTTAGTGAAGTTGTTCGAGGAATTTTGAATGTAAAAGAAAGGCCCAGTAATGGCCTCTTTAATACGGAACATCTCTGCTTTAAAATTTTATGTTTTTTCTACGATGATGAACTTTTTACGTTGTGTTTTTTGGCCAATATTTTTACGCTTTTTTGGTAATTGTCTGGTATGTCGGTATGTATGTTCAAATTTATTATGTTTTCACCTAGAGTTTCCCGACATGGGCGATCTTTCAAACAGCCTATTTTAGATCGTTCGAAGGATACGAAGAAGCCGATTCAAGACTTAATGGGCAAATTGCGGCAATATCCACTTTATCGAATGATCCACATTGCAATAGCTTGTGATCGATTAGACCTATTCACTAATGAAAATATTCAGTTGATGAACACCAAGTACAAGCCATTCGAGAGGTGAGTCGGTGATGGAGATTAGAATAAGCTTGACTCCATTGTGGGTAATGTCCTGCGCGTTCTAACAGTTTTGTTCTGAAATTTTGTAGAGGAATAGTTCCTAACATCAACATCATTATCATGAAGAAAAAAAAACGGTGCGGTTCGCATAATTATTCTGATTTTAGCATAATGAAGATGATGGTCCAACCAGAAGGAAAATATCCGCTCCATCTGGCCATAGAGATGCATCGGTTAAAAATTGTGCGAAGGATGCTTGAGTTGGGTGCCGATGTGTCAGTGAAGGATATGAATGGAAATAACGCCATTCATTACGCTTCGCTTGCCAGTGTTCAAATGCTCGAGGTTCGTTTCCTACCCCATTGGCTATGTTGTTCACTCGCAATTAAACAGCCAAGAGTAGTGACGAGTTGTCCTCCAGAGATGGACGAGTTCTCACATGGGCGGTCCCTGCGGGACCACGAGACACTCCAGTGCTAGTTGAATGAAAGCTGCTAGTAGTTTGAATATTCACTTGTCTCTCATCACCTTCTCCCCTTTCGCGTTTGTCTTTACGTTTTCGTTCTGTTGACAAAAGGATGGACGCGGAGGAAATCGTTGAAGAGCATAGAATATCGTGATATACTCGACACGTGGCAGAGTGAAGGATAAATGTAGCCGAAGAAGAGGAAGAAAAGCTTTTCATGTATTACCATGCGTGAATTACAGTGGAGTTATACAAGCGAAAACCACCTGGTAACCATGAACTTTGATAAGCACAACACTCTCCCATCTTTCACTGCTAGAATTATCGCTCAGTGCACACTATTGTTGCGCTCGAACGACCTATTCAAATAGGCATTCGAATGATTCTTATTCGATTTTGAATATTCAAAAAATCGGGTTTTTCGAATGTAATACAATTTGAATATTCAAAATATCGCGTCTTTCGAATGCTTTCGAATTCAAATATTCAGAAAAAGTGCTTTTTTAAATATTATCGAATTCGAATATTCGAAATTTGTGAGCATTTGAAACCGTTCGGGTATTCGAAAGATTTCGAGAGCACAACTATAGTGCACATAGAGTGTAGAGATTAACATGACGGTTGTTCTACAACGTCAGAGCAAAATTCGCACAGTTTAGGGGGTGTCCTCGTTGTTTGCTGTCAACCAATTAAACTAGGTGGAAATAGAAAGAATGGCGTAGAGCATTCCTGCCCGGTTAGAGGTAGGTGCGGGTTCGAGTCCCGCCTGGCGCTAGAAGTTTTGATCGCAACAAAACATCGTTATGACAGCTCACAACCTCGATACCAGCCTCTTGAGGCTTAATGAAACTGATTTGAGCTCGAGTTGTTCTGCAACGACGGTCTAATCACCTGTGTCACCTGTCGTCGCGTTGATTACTAAATCCCAACTTTTATGTCACATGGTAGGGCAGTCGGAAGAAGCGCCGGCTGTCGCGTGCACACTGAATCAAGGATCTTGGTTCGTGTCCTGCCCAGTGTAACCAAGCTTTCTATAGCTCTGGGATTGCTAGATCGGAATAAGATTCGTCTGGGAACGTATGACCTATGTCACCCCATTGATGATCGACTTGCTCGAGCGGGCGCCAGCAGCGTCTCCATTCGTCCCTGTCGCGTCCCAGAGTGCTCCAATGGATCCTCCTCGCTCAAGGGGACACGAAGAGCGTCATATCGGTCGTTCAGGGCTTTCACGAAGAAGTCGGACCAACGCGTTGGGGGCGTCTTGGTGTTCTCTTGACATACCGCGGAATCCGGTCGGTGACGGCTCTCGTCCAGCGGGTGTCTGCGAAACGCATTACGTGGCCGGCCCACCTAATTTTCGACAACATGGCCCACGCGACAGCGTCTATGATCTTCGAACGTCGGCGAAGCTCGGAACTTCGGAGGCCTTCTCTCACTTGCGTGAGTTGTGTCACTCCGAGCATCGTCCTCTCGATTCCACGCTGGTCGACACTGATCGCGTGTTCATCCTGCTTTCGTACAGCCCAGGTCTCTGAGGCGTATGTTAGCGCAGGAAGAACTGTGGAGTCGAATAGGTGAACGCGGAGTCGCACGTTCTTCGTCCTTCTTCGCGACCTCTTCGACGCTCTTGAAAGCTCCCCAAGCCGCTCGTTTCCTCTTACTCAGCTCTGGCGCCAGGTCGATGACCATATTGACTTCGCGACCCAGATACACGTAGCTGGAGCATTCGGAGACGTTCGTTCCGTTGAGCGAAAATGGGGCATTAGAAATTTGTCCGTTCCTCATGAACATCGTCTTCGTAAGATTCAGCTGCAGTCCAACTGACGTTCTAATACTGCAGGAAAATCCGTCCATCTTAGAAGGACAACTCGTCGCTACCCTTGGCTGCTTAGTCGCGAAAAGTTTCTGAAGTTGAAGCCGTTTCGAGCTCGTTCTGCGTTTAGAATCATTTTCACTTCATCCATTGTCCAATCAACTTCTTTTCAGCTCTTATGGGAATTCGAGGCTTGTCATGGTCTCATCAACCAGCCCAACAATGAGGGATACGTTCCGGTAATGCTGGCTATCCGAGCGGCAAATCCCCGTTGTTTCGCTACGTTGATGAACTTCGGCGCTGAGCTGAGCATGCGAGTACAAGGCCGAAACCCACTCTTTGAAGCTATGCAGAGTAAAGGAAAGAATACAGAGTAAGTTGTTTTTAGCGTATTTTTTTTTAATTCGAACGCTCGCAGTTCCTTTGTTATTTTCACTCATGGCTAATTCGTCATCTCAAAGATATGTCTGCCTTAAAGTAGGCTTCGGTGAGGCTTCCACTGATGACATTCTTCCTACTTTTGCGGACTGTTTTTTCGGGGGACGGTCAGGAGGTACAGAGTACGGCTACGCCCTCGCTGGGGCGTACTATCTGCCTGTTGTCGTCCTGACTTACCCGCCCCAACCCCCTAGGCTTCATTGAGAGTCTAATGGCTGCCTTACGAAACTTTAGAGACACAAAATAAATTTTCCCCGCCCCTCGGTGCGCTAGGATAGAAACCCGACTCCGCCACCTCCTACTCGGCCGTACCTCCTGACGCGTCGCCTGTTTCTTCTGGTCGCTCTTTGGGTACCATAGAATGGGAAATGTCTGACCGCGGTGCTACTCAGCTTTCCCTGAGTTCTCTAGCTGGATAGGATTCCAAGAGACTCCTTTCACTTGAACTCGGCCATGATTATCCGTCTCTTGGTAAGCTTGTCGACTTCTTTAAGAACTGTTCACAGTCCGCGACGGGAGTGACTAAATCGCTCATTAAAAGCATATTAATCGATTAATGTCGAGCGATCGCCTGGTAAAAATCGATGTGTATTCTTTGCCCGCTTCTTTGCGGCCAGTTGCTATCGTCGCTCCCGTCGCAGACTATGAACAGTTTCTTTTCGCGTATGTCATTTGCGAGGTATGGAACACCAAGGAAATCGCGTACTTCATTTCTGAGGTATGGACCAGCAAGGAAATGGAAGAAGAACGCCAGCATAAAACTTTGGTCGAGTCCTGTACTAAGGGCGAACATATATTTTGATGTGACGAATTGAACATTGGGTAAAGGAGCTTCATCAGCCTCGAGCACTACCATAGACTTCTGCACCTATTCTTCAAGGAACGGAAGTGGGCGAACTACTGGTATTTCCAGTAACTACTGGTAACTACTGGTCTTTTTGGTATTTCCTGGTTCGTCCACTTCCGTTCTCTGAAGAACAGGTGCAGAAGTCTATGGTAGTGCTCGAGGCTGATGAAGTTCCTTTACCTGGTGTTCAATTCGTCACATCAAAATTATATGTTCTCCCTTAGTACAGGATTCGACCAAAGTTTTATGCTGGCCTTCTTCCCCATTTCCTTGGTGGTTGCTTTCGTGGTATCCTAGACAACAGTGTTACTCACTTTCCCTGCTTTTTTCACATAGGATTCCAAAACACCCCCTTTCTTGAGTTTGGACGCGTTCACCCAGCTCTTAATACCCTAGTGAACTTCCCTCCTCACAGCTCTCACTAAATGTTGGAGTTCAGGAATGCCTCATGCAGATAGACTCGTTTCCCAACCTTAAAGGCATCGCTGTTTGCGAGCAGGTTTTTCTGCCATATTGCTTCTCCTGCAATTCTTTCTCACGCCGACTACACAGGCCGACTTTAGATCTTTATTTATTCACTGTTTACTTGATATTCATTTATTTATTTGTTTGGTTTTCAGGCAAGAACCTCTTCCTTCTAGGAATGAAAAAAATCAGAATGGACAGGTTTTCTTTTTTTAGCATTATCAAGGCGATCATCGAAGCTTCTCCTGATCTCGTTAGTGAAAGGGACACGTCCGGAAACACAGCGCTTCATGTGGCAATGTATAAGACACCGTTGATGGGACTGCTGCTATTGAAGAGCAAAGATGTTGACTTGAACGCCACTAATGATGCCGGCCAAACACCTCTTCACATCTACACTCATAAGGTAAAGATTTTGACGTTTGATCCTGGGAAATCCTTTACAGTGTCACATCTATCATTTCGTTCCGCACGGAAGCATTTTGTAGGGCGAAATTGGTTTGATGATTACACTGTTATCTTATTGCTGTGACATCGATGCTCAGGATCATGATGGTAACACAGCGCTTCATATCGCAGTTTCGAAGAAGAACGTGGAGGTATGTCTTAACGGTTTTGCCTTGAATCACTTGACGTTGAAATTGTAAGTACACCTCCATCATCCTTGAGTTTGTTCTCAAGCTATCGCTCTTCCGCTATAGAGGCAGCTCCCGACATCTTATTGATTATAGCTTTTCTCTTGTTTTACCTAAATTAAGTTCCACATGTTTTAAACACGTCTAGATAAGTACAGGAATGTAGCTCTATATCCGGGCTATCCACCCATCTGTTTTTGCTCCTCACCGATCTGCTCTCGGTGCTTTATTTGCTTCGGTTTGAACCATATTGAATGTTTTGTGGTGCTATTCAGAACTACTCAGTATCCCAGCTTGTTTTTCAAGTAAATCCAACTACATAGCTTCCTTTTTCCTCTTATCCATTTCTATGGTACACTTTGATCTTAATGGAAGTATCGGTGTGAAATTTAATTTCGTTGGTTGAGCTCTACTTAATCTTGCGCCTTTGTTTCAGGCCACAAGACTTCTTCTCTGTCTGGGAGCGAATCCAAACAAGAGCAACAATCATGATGACACTCCCAGGCATTTGGCAGCTCGTTTAAGAGAGTAAGGAGTCTTGAATGTTATCGCTTATTAGTTTTTCTGTCATCTGTCACCTGTCGTGGTATTGGACCTCGAACTATTTTGCAACCATCAGCAATGCCTCCGTTCTTTACTATTGCGTCTCAGGATAGCCCAATGGGTCCTCCTCGTTTGAGGTACATAGGGGCGGTAATTATTCAGTACATCCATAGAAATCTAGGGAGGGATTAGTGGGTGTGTTGGTGCTGGTTTGACATGTCAAGTAGAGACCAGTCGGTGACGGCTGTTGTCCAGCGGGAGTCTGGGGAACGCATTACGTGACCGGCCCATCTAATTTTCGACGACTTGGCTCGTTCGGAAGCGTCGCAGATTTTCGTACATCCACGTAGTTCGTTGCTGTATGGATTTGAATTCGTAAATTAATATGAATAGCTTGAAGTACTGTTTATAACGCTGTGTTTAAAGGCGTTTTTTGCACCTCCTCCAAGCACATTTTGGTAAACTAGTCTTAAGCTCCTTTGGGGTAAAAAGGATGGTGTCACTTCCGAATAATAATGAGTGCAGAAATTTGTCCGTCGAAGCGATTCTACAATCATTGAGTGTAGGCCACATATCAATTCGTACCTCATTTTCCATACCAGGAAAAGTGAATGACGAATTATTCAAGAATTACTGACATTAACTCTGTTTTTTGTTTTTGTTATTAAGCAGCACTGTATTTACGCATCCTTGTTTGTTTAGCTCATCTTTGCTGAAATCACTAATTCTATGTGGTGCTCGCACTTGTGGCCCGAAGAAGGTTGGATGCGTTTCCGGCTGCGTTAATGAAGCTGTGGTGGGATTACTCAAGGTTGGTTCTCACAATAATTATACCGACTTTTTTGAACGAAGGTAAATATTAGGCGAAATTCAGGCGTCATCCACAGACTGCGACAGCCCACGTTCAAGCAGCTTTCCTCCCTCTTCAGAAGAATATCCTACTAGCGTCGAAGTTGACCATCCAATTCGAGATTTCACGCAGAAGGTGAGAGACTTAACCAATGTTTGTGAGGATTTGTGGCGATTAGCTTCTCCCTGTGTATGTAATGTTACTAGACGTTCTACGATGGATTAATGGCTCGTCTCGATGAGATGGCTGCACGTGGAGAGAAGCCTAGCAACATGGTTAACTTGCTGTCGATGGATGGAGGAGGAATTCGTGGCCTTGTTATTCTCCAGGTATGGCCTTTGAACTCTCTGTCGCTCCTTGAGGTCCCTTGGTATGGCATGTTCCTGTTGGCAAACATGTTGGGCCCAAAGGGGTCTAATCGCGTCATACCTTAAAACATTTGAAGATTTTCTTAGTTCTCATAGGGAGACGGGAACACTGCGCTGAAATCGCTTCACAGTTTGGAGTAGAGATAGGATTTATCACATCCCAACCGTCCCATCTACAGCAATTCTGTGGTTTATTTATTTATTTATTGTTTATTTATTTGTTTATACGTGAAATCGGAAATGTCTATCTAAAATCCTATGCCCTCTCTTCAACATCCTAGACTTTGATGTCTAGTTATTCTCGTTCTTCTTTAGTACCTTCTGTTTGTCTCCATCTCACCTTGTGAAGTCAAATTTTATTGAAAGCGAAAACACAGCATCGGTGTTGTCCGTGTGGTTGCTAAACTTGATAAACTAGACCTTTAACTTAAATTATTTTAAATAGAATTTTAAATATTAATTTAAATAAATTAAAAAAGTAAGCCTTTAATCTGGTTTCTGTAGCTGATTCTGAATACTGTGAAGGAATGCGTATTCTAGAAATATGCACATGTGCCAATTCATCTCGAACTGGACACTTAAAGTCAAGTTGGGCCCTTAAATTCAAACTTTTCAAACCGAAAACAACATTTCAAACCAAATTTAACACTTAATGTCAAACTGGGCACCCTTCTGGGCAAGTTTGACGCTTTTAAAATTGAAATCAATTTCTTCCAAATTAAAAAGTTCCTTCCACATTAAACTGGAGACTCCTAAAAGGTTCGAATAAGTTTTTGTTCAAGGAAAATTTGGCATGGCTTTTTGCTCTTTTTAAATTCAACTGATCTAGTAAGTAACGCAGTTTGAAAGTTTATAAAATTGTCATTCTTTGAGGAAAATTGTGGTTCAAAGCTTATTTTGGAGCATAGAAGACAGAATTTTTTTAGCACGTTAGAAGTGGAAATCATTGCATGTACTTGTCTAGCTCGTTGCGATTTTAATTTGATTGATAAGGTAAATGCTACTTAATTGAAACAGGGGAGTGGAGATAAGTGATTTCCACATTCGTTTCTGTTGTGCTGCTGATAAGTGTGTAACATCACGCCAACAGAATTTTCGTTATCAATCAAATAAAAACCGCCACGTCCAGGGCAAGTGCATTACGCAGTTTCTTTTTTAACAGTGAAAAATTGCCGCCTTATTGTAGGTTGATACACGCTTTAAGATATTATTTTCATATATTTCAAACACTCTGTCCACCTATTGGAGTAGGTGATTTTAAAAATTTCAAAGGAAGTCACTGTAAATATCTATATATTTTTTTGGAAAAAATTATTTAAACTTTTTCGGAGGGTTTCCAGTTTGATAAGGATCATTTTGATTTGGATGATGTTATGTTTGGTTTCAAGGCATTAAGCCTTTTTAGAAGAGTGTCCAATTTGGTCTGAAAGGTATCCAATTTTATTTGAATTATGTTAAATAAATCGATAGGGCTCTCAACTATTGTATACAACTGAATTTCAGATGCTTATTGCTATTGAGAATGAGCTCGACGAACCAATTTACCCCTATTTCGACTGGGTTGCTGGTACGTCTACAGGCGCTCTAGTGGCAACAGCTTTAGCTCAAGGTTGGCTTTGAACTCGGTTCAGATCTGTTTATTGCTTTACCTTTTGCTTTTCTGTGATGGCATTCTAACTTAGGAACAGAGTGACGTTGCTGGTATTTTTGGTATTTTTTGTACATTAATCAGTATTAGATTATAACAGCAGAAAGGTCGAACTATGCGTCCTCGGTCGGATGTAGTTCCTTAAAGAAAACACACCTTGAAGCCTCGCGAGTTTTAGTCCTCGATTTAGCTTACTGAAGTGTGTACATTAGATCCGAATGAACCATTTTGGGTATCCGATTTTGCAATCCCAATCCGAATCATCCAAAAATCCAAGGCCCGTGAAATTGCCCGTATCCGAATCATTTAAAAATCCGGAGTCCGCGAAATCACTACTCGAATCGTCCATTTGTCCTAGAATTTTCGAGGGGACATTGTACTGGAGTGCTTTATTTGGGGATGACGGTCTGAACTGAAGTGGCTAGCATCGAAGATTGTCTGCGCTTGTTATGACGCCCTGAATTCTCCCGGGAACTTTCGTTCTGAGAAGTTCTCTTCTGAATTCAAAACCTACGCATTTGATGTATTTAAAAAAGTATCAACGTCTTCAAGAGGTGCTCTTCACCATTACAATCGATTTGCTTTCTAAGTACAGAATAGAGATGTTTTCGGAATAAGTTCGGCAGCTTTCCGCAGCAACCCTCTGAAGCTTCCTTCTATGATCTGAACTGCAATCTGAAAGCGTGCACTTAGTTTGCAGTGGCTTCGGGATTGAGAAGCGACACATTTTAGCTAACGGAAAGGGTTATCCTTTTGTTGCGGGAGGGGCATTTCACTTCGTCTTATTGGCTACGCAGTTGAAGGTGAACTTTATTTTCAAAAACGACACGCTGTACTAATCTATGAGGGGACATTTCTTTGGAAATTTTCTAGTAGGAAGGTAGCACGAGGTTTGTGCTTGCTTCGCTTTTCCAACAGTGCCCACCCTCCGACTAGGATAGATCCGGCGCGCGGAATGACCTGAGTAAAGGTGTGTCACTGTAATTTTAATGCCTTCTAACTCCAAATTTCTTTGTTATTTGTGCTGCTACTGGGCTTTCGGGTAAACTGTAGTTGTGCTCGAACGATTGTATTCGTATAATTATTCGAATAATTATTTGAATTATTCGAATATTATTTCTAGATTTTCAAATATTTGTTCGAATTCAAACATCGAAAGGAAGCAATATTCGTCTATTATTCGAAAATCAAATGATTTTATTCGAGTATCAAATAAACGTTCAATCCTCAAGCACAGATCCTGATTTGAACAAATTATTCAACTATTTGAATATTCGAATAAACGGAAAATGGGGCTTATTCGATTTTCGCTCATTCCAAAAATTTGATGAGCGAACAAAATTTGTTCGTTCATTTTCTCGAAGATTGGTGACAACGAATTTATTCGTTCATTCATTCGTTCGATAAAATTTGTCAAAAGCGCAAGTTTAGTAATCTTCTGTTTGTGGCTGTCACAATAACATGATCCAAAGTTATTCCACATTCCCATATTATTTGTTTTTAGGCAAAACTCTACGGGAATGCCAACATATCTATTTACGCTTCAAAGACCTCATATTTGACGGCTGGACTCGTCCGTATAATTCTGCGGTGCTTGAAATGTTTATGAGGGAAGCTGTCGGTGAAGATAGTTTGGATGAAATCAAGTATCCAAGGTGAGTTTTTGTTACACAAGGCACTTTTAAGGTGACTCAAGGCATGTGCATTGTCCTGTTTAGATTGATGATATCAACCGTAAAGGCAGACTTTTTCCCAGTCAAACTGGAATTTATGCGTAACTACCGTCTACCGTTGTCGGATAAAGAGAATCTAGAGTTAGGATTCACAAATCCCACAGGTATTTCTTTATCTCTTTATTTCATCTAACTTTGTAGCAAGCAGATCAGAAGTGTGTATGTTGTGCAGGAAACAAACTCGTACCAATGTTTATACATAAAAGTAAACAGTAACGGTTTTTTTGTTGGACTATTCCAAGTCGTGAGAGGCTGTTTTTTTTTTGAATGCGCGCAGTCATTTTGTTGCATGACATCAGAGGAGTGCTTATGGATTGTCCAGCAGGGAACGGTTGGAGTTTCATATGGATCTGCTTAATCAGTAGAAGCAAACTTGAGGAGAAGGGGGGGGGGGGCAAGGGTGAGTGCGTTCATTCTTCTTGCCACTTGGTACGCCGATCCCTAATCTTGGAGGTGGAAACATTTTTGCCCCGTATTTTGGGACCGAGGGCGCGTGTAGCGCGGTCGCAGGAGGGTCCGGCTGTCGCCTGCACCCTTTCCCGCCCAGGCCAGGCAAGCCGTCCATCCCTCCGGGGTCGGTGAATTGGTACCAGACTTGTCTGGGAAGGATAAAGCGCTGAGTTGTTCATCGGCTGGTCACCGCAAGTCATTGTATGGCCAAATACGCATTCAAATCGCCTCCACGACATCCCGTAGAAGTAGAATGCGTGGCGCATCCCAAAAGGGATTGAGTAACGTCGTCCTTTCTCCTTTATTTTGGGACCGCTAGAAGGAAGAACGCTCCTTCGACGGACAAAGAAGAGATATATACTATTTCCTTTCTGAGGATTAAAATTCCTTTTAAACCGGACACTTTTCAACCAATAATATTCATATCTAAATTTAAAATACGTACTTATAACAAAAGCAAAAAATTCGCTTGTTTTATAAAAATTGTTGTAGAGAATATCTCATACAGTGCTCTTATGTTTTACGTTTGTGTTCAAAATTCTCGCTGGTATCATAAACACTGACACTTCAGAATTCTTTTCATTGCTTCCTTCAAAAGCTAGAGGCAGTTCGGAGAAAATTTCATACGGAAAACCTATGACCATCCTGAACATTAAAATGTCGTGTTGAGTTGTCGTTTTATCTACGGTCGGTTTTTCGAGCGTATTTTTTAAACTTACGTAGTAAACTATAACTATAAATGTGAAAAAATTTATATGTGTGAGGATACATACACTTTTGGAATTTCTTCTTTGACAAGAACAGTGTTTTAGGCGCATTCTTCTCCGACACAAAGAATTTTCGGTGAAGAGATTGGCCGTGAACTCGTTCAGAAAATTGCAACGTTTAGTTGATTGATAGTGTGAATGCTGTTTATCTGAAGTTTTGCGCTGTTGTATTTTCTCGTTAGTGAGCGTATTTACTAGTTCTAAATTTGTGCGTATGTAAACAGCTATTGCACTATCATTTCGATAAGCAATGTGATGTGCAGAACAGGTGCGTTGCGCGATCTCCTCATGTGACACGCCACTAAATTCTTTACCTTTTCAACGCCCCACGATAAGGTTAAAATGTTGTTGGAGGTCAAATGATGATATTTTTGTCTATTCAAACAATGAGGTTTTTTTTTGCTTAGGCTACTCTGCGAGGATGAATTTTTAATAGAAATTTTCTTTTAAAAAAGATAATTTTAGTTTGGTCAAGCAGTGTCTTCTTAACCTTTAGATACACCTTGATATGGTTTGTAGAGTATCCATTTAATTTCTAATGGTATCCGGTTTCAATTGAACAAGCATCCTGTTTAAAACGATAATTTTTCTTAAGAGGTTTTATGAAGATGAATGTTCATTAAAAACTTTCTTAAAAATTATAATTTTGACTTTGCGAAAGGTGAAGTGTTCAGCATAAAACGGAAAGTGCCCAGTTTAGAGTAAAAATGGTATATACGGAATATGCTGAGAAATTGCTCTCATTTATAGCTAAGCATATGGAGATGATGAGTACGTGAAAAGTGTTTCAGAAATTCCGACATGGAAAGCACTACGTCGAACTTCAGCAGCTCCTATGTTTTTCTCTCCTGTCGACGACAAGTACATTGACGGCGGCATTATTGCTAACAACCCCACTCTTGATTTGCTTTCTGAAGTTCAACTGCATAATGGAATCAACACCTACCTGGTTCGTAGCATTTTCTAGTACTTTCGGCTTACTTCAAGCTTGCTTTCTATTTTTTAAAATCATGTGGACTAATACAGCGACCTTTTGGTTGCTTTAAAGTCCTACCTCCTAGGAGTTTTACCCTGGTTGCGTATTTAGGGGCTGTCTTTTTAGGTCATTTTTCGGATTGCAATTTACTATTTACTTATTCTTTTTATTTCCTAATTTTTCACTCGTTGGCTAATTTTTCTTGATCCTAGGTTTAGAAAAGGAAGCATTTTTGTTGGAGGGTAACTGGAATAGGACATTTTTGCCATCATTTTTCCACTTTTGCTCACATCCGCTCTGGCTAAGGTATCTGCCAGAGGCAAAGTAGGCGCAGTTAAACTGTAGAGATCAGCGGTTATCGTTGTCGTTAGATACATCAGTAAATGCAAATGATGTACTTGAGCTTAAGGGGAGTAAAAAAGGGTATGCGCTTGTTGGAAGTTGAGGTGCTGAGTAGAAAGAAAGGTAACGGTTAGTAAAAGCGTAGGCAAGAGGTAAAGATTTGAGAATTCAATATCTTGTTTGTCATTGTTCCGCTCGTCTTTCCATCACATTAAGGTCGGTCATTAGATCATGGGGATAGTACCATAGAAAATTTGGTGCTAGTTGTTAATGTGAGCAGCGTGATTAGGTAGGACGCACCAGACCAATCAGATCTCATCGAATGGGCGTGCCATTCAGAGCGGGCGTTTACGATCGACGCCTTGATGGGCTGAGCATTTTCGGTTGGCGTTGTGATTGGTCGTACTTGGCTGGTGCCTTTCCGAGTTCTCGTGTTGCCCACATTAACGACTGTCACCGAAAATTGTACTTTGTAAGGTGTTTCGGATCTATCCTAGTCGGGGGAGGGGGAAGCACATATTTAAAAAATTATGCAACAAATTGACTTGGCATTCACAGAGCGGATTCTAGAGGACAAAATATAGGACCTATGTTGACAAAATTCACAAAAAAAACATATTCGGTTTTGTCACAGTTGTAAACAGACAAATTATGTACTCCCTCACTATGATAGATCCCAGTTATAACATGTCAGACGGCGGGCAGCTGTATTTGATTACGCTTTGCCCGCCGGGACATTTTTACAACCGCGGTGATTTTTTTGATTTTTGTTTGCTCTTGGCTCCTATCTTGTCCTCTTGAAGCGGCTCCGTGAATCCCAAGTCAATTTGTTGCATAATTTTTAGTTATGCGCCACCCCCTCCCTCCGACTAGGATAGATCCTGTATTTCTTGTAATTTTACTTGGTTTCATATTCACGATTAGCTATGTTGTATAAGAAGTTTGTTAATGGAAGCTGTTCTTTCAATGATTTTTGGAAGAATTGTACTCTGAAGTGGAGGCAAATAATTTTTAGACTTGAATTAAAATTTGAATTTTAGCGTCGTCCTGAGGACAAGGTCGAGATTGGATGCGTGTTGTCACTCGGAACTGGTCAGATCCCTCTGTCACCGCTGGACCCATTGCACGTCGAAATATTCAACCCGATCTCTAGCGCGTTCGCATTCAAGAACCTAAGTCTTATTTTAGT
The DNA here is from genome assembly GCA_947359475.1 of Heligmosomoides polygyrus bakeri. NCBI lineage: Eukaryota > Metazoa > Nematoda > Chromadorea > Rhabditida > Heligmosomidae > Heligmosomoides > Heligmosomoides polygyrus. Next base: position 89,985,819 of record OX375870.1, read on the forward strand.
GGACCAGGTGTGGTTTACACTCCGTTCTGCCCATCTTTTTCCGCTTGCGGTCCGAAATATCATTGGATATTCAGGTGACGGCAACTGAAGGTGCTCCCGTGGATCGGTCGCGATCCTGGTGTAATGCGATTGGCGTGCCGTTCTTCCGTCTTAGTGCACCACTCCATAAGGTACGTGCACTCTTACTTCTGGGCGCGTGTAGCGCCGTCGGAAGAAGTGCCGGCTATCGCTTCCACCCGATACCAGGTTCTAGTCTCGGATTTTCCTCGCGTTCCAACCAAGCCTTCCATCCCTCCGGGGTCGGTGAATTGATCCCAGACTTGTCTGGGAAGAATAAAACGCTAACTTGTTCATCGACTGGCCACCGTAGGTCATTCTATAGTCTAAATACGCATTCAACTCGCCTCCACGATATCCCGCAGAAGTAGAATGAGTGGTGCATTCCAAAATGGATGAAGTTATCGTCTAGTCTTAGTTCTACAGCTCTATTATGACGGTACATGTCGCGAAGATGGGCAGCATTGGTAGATGGAAGCGCGCCAGCCAATAGCAGTCAAGCAGAGCACAGACCGAACACATGCCAGCTGATCAGGGTACCGACTGTACACGCCCTCCCTGAATGCCACCCTCATTCAACACGGTCTGATTGGATGAGGCGTTCTCATCTCCAAATGCTGCCCGTCTTCGCGACGTATACCGAATTACCGCTACATTGCAATAACGATAAAGAATGACGTTAATCTTGCGATGTATGGGGTGCGCCGCGCATTCTACTCTCACGTGATTGCGTAGATAGAATTCGAAAAGGTATTCGGCCCATACAATGGCTTGTGGTGGCCAGTCGATGGAAGGGTCTGCATTTTATCCTTCCTAAACGAGTTTTATATCAGTTCATCAACCGGCAGGGATAGAAAGCCTAGTTGGCCTGAGTGGGGCCCGAACCGAGAACCTTGATTCACGGTGCGCGATACAGTCAGCGCTTTCCCCGACTGCGCTACTACGCTCCGTTTTTGCTCCTTAGGAGTCCCATATATTTTTTGCTGTTGAACGTTTGAAGAGGATAAGTGAAAATAAGCTGCGACGGACTAAGTTGCCCTGACTTGGGGAAAAGGAAAGCTTATGTTCTGTCTGGACGCGGAATTGAACCCGGACCAATGTTCGTCCTGTCGTTCCGTTCCACGTGGTCATTCTTCTGTAGGAGATTTGCGGCGTGCACTCGGAATAAATTCGTTTTCTGTCCCTAGGAGATTTCTGTACAATAGGTAATGGGTTCAGTGTTGTATTGTAGTTTGTGATCAAGGTAAATGCACCACGTCCCAGTTTTCGCTTCAGACATCAAGCTCTAGGAACGCTTAAGCATTCCAAAGACAACCCGGAGGTGATAATGATTAATTCGATTCAATTAGTCGGTGGAAAGACTCTTGAAAATAGGCGAGGCTGATTTTTGTTTCGCGTGGCATTAGAGTGCGAAGAAAAAGGATTGGCTTGAAATTGAATGAGAGGAAAAATCCACTCGAGCAGCAGTACATTGCGTTTTTCGTTCTTTAAGGTCTTTGCCATTCTCTTGCTGGTTGTTAACGTTGTAGGGTTACCAGGTGGTATTATTGCTGACAGAATGAAATTTTGCGCTGGCAACCGCAAACCATTGTAGTCCAATACCAATACATCGACCCCGGAGGGATGGAAGGTTTGGTTGGCCTTGGCGGGAAATCCGATCCAGGAACCTGGTATCGGGTGCAGGAACAAGGCGGCGCCTCCTCCGACTGCGCTTCACGCGCCAATGTATGGCCAAATACACATTCAAATCGCCTCCACGACATACTGTAGAAGTAGAATGCGTGGCTCATACCAAAAGGGATTAAGTAATGCCGTCCTTATCCTTATCCGTTAACAGATTTTGTGCATCAGGCTAAAAGGCCTGTATTCACTGTTTTTTGTTTTTGTTTTGTTAAATGCTATGCATTGGTCAACGGAAAGTTTTGACAAGCTGTGGTAGTCATTCATTAGGAAAGGCTCGTTTTGTTCTAGCTGCAATGCGGTTTTTCTGAGAAGGCGACGCTTAGCATTCAAACGCTAAAATTTTGTTAAATGGATGTTTAGTTGCGAACAAAATTTTGGCACCATGCGGGGCTTGAACCCGCTCCTACCACTTCCCGGGCGGGATGCTATGCCTTACACCAGCGACTACGCCATATATCGTGGATGTCACGTGCTATCAAACAGCGCCGGTGGTGTAAGGCGTAGCATCCTGCTCGGAAATATAATAGGAGAGTGTGGGTTCAAGTCCCGCCTAGCGCAAGAGTTTTGATCGCGATTAAGCATCCATCTTACAGTCAAATCACACAATTTTCCAGTAGTATTGCTCAGTTAGGGCGCGTGTAGCGCAGTCGGAGGAGGCGCGACTGTCGCGTGCACCCGATACCAGGTTCCTGGTTCGGATTTCCCGCCCAGGCCAACCAAGCTTTCCATCCCTCCGGGGTCGGTGAACTGGTACCAGACTTGTCTGGGAAGGATAAGGCGCTGAATTGTTCATCGGATAGCCACCGCAAGTCATTGTATGGCCAAATACGCATTCATGTCGCCTCCATGACATCCCGCAGAAGTAGAATGCGCTGGCGCATCTCAGAAGGGATTGAGTAACGCCGTCCTTTATCCTTATCCTTATTGCCCAGTTTCGATCCAAGGCTAAGACTTCTTTCTACTGTGCTACATGTATTTACATTGTCCAGACCTAATTAATATATACATCCATTGCCTTTTACACGGTTTTGCTTAATTTTTATCCACATATTTTTCAAATTAAATTTCTCTCTATACCGTGAGAAGTCCCTTCCGTTGGAGTCTATGTAATTAATAGCTGCAGGTAGGAAGTTCGAATCTTCCTTCCTTTTAATAGGCTCATAAATGTTTACTTCGTCAGCATAAATCTTGCGAGGGACACCTAAACGCGAAATCTCAAGAGCGAGTTCATAAGTATATTCAAGAAACAGTAATGGTGACAGAACTCCACCTTGTGTAAGGCCTCCGTAAGTCGAAAAAACCGACGAGAATTCTTCTCGTGTCCTGGCTTATTACTTCCTACCCGAGAGAAATTCTCTCACCCATCTGACGCTCATCGGATGTTCTTCTAACATGTTCATCTTTAAAATCTATACAATTTTCAACACTTCTAAACAAGCCTAACGCTTTCGATATCAAACAGAACATCTTCCAAATCAAACGGAGAGCTCTTTCCACATTTCACCAGTGACTCTCCAAAAACGTTCGAATATATATATATTTTTTGTTCTAGGAAAATTTAATATGATTTTCTCTGAAGTTTTAATTCACCTCTCCGGCAAGCGAACAGATTATTTGAAATTTTATAAAATTCTTTCTTTTGTTAGAAAAAAATGATTGGTTAAAGCTTATTTTAAAGAATCGGAATGACGAAAAAATGCTCTCATCCAAGACGTCGTAATTTTTATTCGATGGATAGTAACATTTCTGTTTGCATGGAATTTCACACCTTTAAACGGTACAACACAAACACTTTTGAAAAACACACATCCTCACATTGATGCTTTGTGTAAGCAGGATTGACACTATCAATCAGTTAAAAATCAGGGGAGCTTTTCGAATGCATGACGCGATCTCGTCTTTTAATACACTAAATGTTTGCTGCTTTGTTGCACTTTAAAATAAAGTTTTTTTTTCAAAACATACACATTTTATAAAATTAATACACTGATTCGAGCAGCTGAACTCAAACACTTCAATCAAACATTTCAAAGAATGTGCATAGCGCGATCTCTGTTTTTTTAAATGTGCTAAATGACTGCTGCCTCATTAATTATTTTAATTTAGTGTTTTTTTTTTCGAAAAAAAGTGAAAATATTACACTCATTCAAGCAGCTGAACTATTAAAAAATTCATAGAAAGTTATATAAACTTTTCCTTGAAGAAAAAATTATTTTAACTATTTTGGAGGTCCTGTAGTTTCCTCTTAACCTCTAGGTAGCTCGTTTCGAGTTGAAAGACGTTCACTTTGTTTTCAGAGGCATCGAGTTCGCTAAGGGGAGTGTCCACTTTTTCGTGAGAAATACCCAATTTGACGTGAAAAGGATGTATATCACCAGTCGTTTCTCCTGGGCGAAGCCCAAGCCAGTAATCGTTCTGCCCGCCGTGCTGGCAGATTGCTGATGTTCTGACAAAACAAAGGACAGTAATCCTACTATATATAATCGGCTAATGTCACGGGGAGGGGAACTGAATCCCAGAGATGCCTACGACAGTGCGGCGTATGCCAGCCGGGCTTTCTTTGAGCTTAACCATGGGCGATCGTCTAACTTTGCGATATATTCAGCGGGCAACGCGTCAGGGTATGAATGGGGACCAATGTGCGGAGCATAAGGATTTAGAACACGTGCCCTAGACGTAGTTCAACGTGCGTTGGGATCAGGAGACGTGCTGAAGACGTCCAACTTACGTAGGAATTCCGAGTAAGGCTTATGTTATATTTCGGCAACGCTGTTGTCGGCGACGTCGGCGACAGTATTGCGCGGGCTGCTACGTACGGCATATGGATCCAACGTGCATATGGATTCAGAAGACGTGCGGGGTCCAACGTGCCTAGGCATTCAAAAGACGTGCCGAAGACGTCGTCCAATGTGCACGGGTATTCAGAAGACGTGCTGCAGACGTCCCAATTGTGTAGAGATTCCGAGTAAGGGAGACCAGGAGGGGGCCAGTGAAGAGGGAATCACAAAGGAGGACCTCTAGGGGGGATAAGGAGGGACCAGTATTTTCCCTCACTATCGACCAATGTGCGTCGGTTTCTGAAGACGGGTCGCAGAGGTCGTGGCACGCGTGTCGGGGTGCAGAAGTGTCATAGACATCGCGGCAACGTGGGGACACGTGAGTTGGGACTCAGTGTCACATGTGCGTGGTTGACGCTCATTCCGTCTCTCTGCCAGCACACAGGTAAGGAAGTATTAGCGGGGAAGGGGGGGGGGGGGGGGGAGGTAGAGAGAGTGACTATGGGATTCGGAGGAGGATTATTGACGTCGTACCGAAAACGGTGTCGACCTTTCGACCAATACCGATAAATTTTAATTAAATTTCTGCAGATTAAACATTTCGTATTGGGGCTCTCTTGATCTGTTTCTCGTCACGTAGAGAACGGCCACTTCGGAGAATAAATCGCGTACATGCCATAGAGGGTAGGTGAGCTTCATAGGAGCAGTGAAGATTTTGCCGTACCATATCCCGCTACACTAATATATGTAGTAAAACCGGTTTTTTATTTAATAAAAGTAAGAAGACCTAAAGCAGAATGGAGGAAGATTGGAGTTGTTCTATTCTCGGGGTTTGGGGCGAAGCCCCAACCAGACGTTTGGCGGCCGCTAGGTCGCTACGTCTGATGTATGTATAAAGTTCCTTCTCTCTACGTGCTAAAAGACGTCATCTGACGTACATAGCTTTCACCGGATATATGTTAGCTGTGACTGAAGATCGAAGTCTTTGTTCGAGCGCCGGCTATCCGTCGAGTACAGCGGCTTAGTCAGCGGCTCAGCAACATCTCAATGAGTGCAGAGCAGCACGTCCGAAGGAGAATCGATCAGAGCTTCGTCCGAGATGCGCTTTTTTTCATGAAAGATATGTTTTCAGGATATTGGTCTCGGCACGAAAGACGATCACGACATCGCTCACATGATGTGGGATTGTGTCGAGTACACGCACCAGCATCGGCCGTACATCGCGAAACTGGTCACACTTCTGAAGCGAATCGGAAAGACACCCGAACGTCCTCGTGCCTTTGCCGCGTTTCGTGAAGTGCAGACTCAAACGAGCGGCTAACGCATGCGGTTCATCGTGTGCCAATCGTCGTTGTCGTTGTCGTCGTCGTCGTCGTACCTCGTCGTTGTCGTTCTTGATTCCGCTGTCGTTGTTGTGTGGCTATTCCAGTTCACCTGCACTTCTTAATAATTGTGATCGTGCGCATTATGGTGATCTAGTCTCCGAGGTGAAAGCTTTAGCACAAAGTATTTAGATCCTGACGCTTCCTTGCCAGCCGTGATCAGTGTATACTACATACTTTCCTGTTGTGACCCTGTTTTCTAGATATCATCCAATGTTCTTTCTGTTTGTGATCAAATCTGTTTCATGCACTTCGTCCCTTATAATACATAACAGTTCACTTTTATGATAATATTCGATGAATCTATGAGATTATTTCTACTTTTTTTTGGTGGAGATGGTCAACTGGTCATTCATTTTGTGGTTATAATTGGTCTGTGGTTTTGTGCCACCTAAATTCCTTACGAGTTCCTTGGGTCAGCATGAGGTATAGGTCGGATTTGGCGCCAATTCGATACTTCGAATCCGTCATTTCTTTCAAACCCGGATAGTTATATCGTTCGGATATTGATATTTTTGAAAAGCCAAGGTCAAAGGGCGATTCAGGTAAGGGTGATCATCACCAAATCGGATTTCTGGATGATTCAGGTAACTAAATTTGATTAGAAATCTTATGTCTTACTTGGTTCGAGTATCCGTTATCAGATTAGGAGAAGAATTAATTATTTGGATTATCCGAGCACTCGTTTTTGCGAAGCTCACCCCACACTGAACATGCACCGTTCAGAACTTTCCGAAATCGCGGTTATCCGGTTGTTCGCAGTACCTTGTAGGCTTGGAAATCTTCAATATACAACTGCGGTAGAATAGAATATTCTTCGCTTTCCTAGCGGAGGCCCACCTCCACACTAGGATTCTGCTAGAATAGTGAGCTCTAGTATTAGATTGGAAAAGCTTAAGAAATTCATTGTCGTAAGGGTGGTGCACCCCTGTGCCCGTATTGCGCCTCCGGTTGATACATTTATTCTGAGCTTGAAAAAAAAATGACGGGTCGGAATTGGCGTCGGATCCATTGCATGGTATCAGGCTGTGGGTGCGGGTTTGTTTTCAGGTCTGATTGGCGCAAATAGAATTGATTTCGACAGCTGATAGACTGGTTGTGAAATTGCTTGTTTTAAGTTTTCATTTCGAACTGAACAGTTTTCAAATCAAGCCACAATTTTCAAACCTGTAAGGCTCTATTTGAAATCAAACTGTGAAAATGTCCATAGCTGAACGGTTTCCAAAATAAGTGGCATTTTGAAAATAAACGTCGATTTTCAGATCAAATCGAACGCGTTTTCGAAGTAAGTGCTTTTGGAGTTACATGTTTTTGGAACCAATCGAAAATGTTGGGTCTGTCCTAGAGTGGGGGGGGGAAGTGGGCACTCGGCAACGGCTGCAAAACTAAAAGCAGACTAGAAGTTCTTAGGTGGATGTTTAGTCGCGATCAAAACACTTGCGCCAGGCGGGACTTGAAATCGCACCTTCTGCTTTCCCGGCAGCGATAAGGCCTAGTAGGCGTAGGCGGCGTGTAAGGCGTGGCGTCGCTGCCCGGAAAGCAGAAGGTGCGAGTTCAATTCCCGCCTGGCGCAAGAGTTTCGATCGCAACTAAACATCCATCTTCTATCTTCTGTAACAGCCGCTCCAGGCGTAAGCAAAAGTATAAAGATCATTTCATCATTTCTACGAAAGCCTTCAGCTTAAGCGGTCTTATGCTGATATTAGCGGCCGGCTCATCCCGATATCACGGGTGAGTGCTGATAGGTGATTGCTAATAGGAAGATATCGTGGGTGTTGGGTTCGGTCAAACAGCGCTGGTAATGCAAGGCGTAGCATCTCTTCCCGAAAAGGTGCGGGTTCAAGTCCCGCCTGGCGCAAGAGCTTTGATCGCAACCAAACATCCATCTAAGAGCTTCTATCTTTTGTAACAGCCGCTCCAGGCTCAAGCAAAAGTATACAGATGAAAGCAGACTGGTTCACAAAGGCATTACCATGGTCTGACCTATGAAAGAACCCTTTTTTGTAATTATATGCCGGGGAGATGCCACAATGCCCATATTTATTTCGCTTTTCTAGCGATGCTCCCCTCCGACAAGGATAGATCCCAAAGTTTCATGGATGTAATGTGGACGTTTATGCTCCACACACAGTTTATCTTCGGCAGATTATTCAGCTGAATTGAAAATGTATTAGGTTGGAAAAAAAGTCTTTTAATTTTATTCAAAGATTTATTACTTCACAACTACAAAGTCAAATCAATTGAGATAAACTCTATTTTGTTCCGCTACACTTCTCCAAAGACTGGGTAATTTTCCAGTTCCTCTCGCTTAAAAGACCGCAGTTCTGGAGTCGAACCATTGCTGAATCCAATTTTTGAGGTCTTCATCTGCTTCAAAATATTTCTCTCCAATTTCTTGCTTGAAAGCACGGAAGAGATGGTAGTCGGCACGAACGAGGTTAGGGCTATACGGTGGATGTGACATTACCTCCCAGCCCATCTCCTTTATTGTTTCTCTTGTGAGTCTTGCAACATGTAGTTTTGCATCGTCATGCAGGATCATCACCTTCGACTTCTCCGGCCTGTTTTCTTAGAGAGTTGCGACGACTTTGTGGAGTTGGCCGCAGTATGTGACAGCAGTAAGTGTCTCTCCACTTCTGAGAGTTTGCCGATAAATCACTTCTCTGATATCCCACCAAACACTCAAGAGAATCTTCCTTTCGTGAACATTGGGCTTGAGATCAGACTTAGGGCTCTCTCCCTTTTGTACCCATTGCCTTTTCGTCGAAGTTGGCACACAGAACCCAGGACTCTTCGCTTGTCACAATCCGCGGAAGAAACGATTTTCTTTCTTATCTGGACAGAAGAGAAGTAGCGATGGAGAGCCGTCGACCTTTCTGAGTGTCTGACAGGGCATGTGGAATCCAAGCTCCAAATTTCCATGAAAGCCAAGATTCTTCAGATGGATTCCTACTATCCTATGAGACACTTCGAGCTTCTCTGCCAGCTGACGTGTCGTCTGCCTACTATCGGTACGAAGAAGATGGAGTAGTTCTGTGTCGTCCAATTCAGTTGGCCTTCCTGACCATGCTTTGCCCTCAGTGAATAATCTCCCTTTAATGACTTTCCGAACCACCCGTAACAGGCGCGATGAGTAGCAGATCCCAAGCCATATATATGGTTAATTTGGTCTGCTGCCTGAAGTGCTGTGGATTCTTTAATGAATTCATGAAGAATGCCGTGCTGAAAATGGCCATGAGGTAGATCTGGCATTGAGTCCGGAAGATTGGATGGATAACGAATTACAAGAAGAGTCTTAACCTGTGTCCGTGTGCGAACGGTAGACAAGTGTGATAGGATTACGAAATCAGCAATCAACATTGGCTAGTGCGTTTACAAGGGGAAGGGTAAAAAAAATTTCGAAGTGTGAAAAGACTTTTTTTCCAACCTAATATTTGTAGTATTGTAAGGATCTAAAAGAGATCGCTTTGTAGATTCAATAGAACTAGAAATGTAATATTAGGTTGGCAACTAAATTCGTGAACACTCAAGCACCTTCATCAAAACTGTTTATTAAGAACTAACAAATAATAATTTTCAATCAAAGTAGGATCCTTTAGAACGCGGGACTGCTTCCCGTTTATCAGCCAGCTGATCCATCTCACAGCTGTAGAATCCTTCTGCTTTTGAGGCCGAGAATCCTTGGAGGTGCATTTTGACCTGGTCCACATTAATATATCGTCTTCCAATCAAAAAGAGCTGTGCCGAACTAAAAAGGTGTAGTCACTCGGTCCGCAATCTGGGCTGTAAAGTGGATGAGTTGGATGCTCCCAGCCAAGGTCTTCGATTTTTTGAAGCGTCCGATTCGCGACATCTGATCTGGCGTTATCTTGCTGGACGATAATTCCGCTCCTGAAAAGCTGTCTGAATCGATTCTAGCGGAGTTCAGCCTGCTGGCGGCCATGCTGAGAAGAATAGGTTCCAGCATCAATGCTGAAATCGCTCTTGATGATTTCCCAGAAGTTAACACCTTCTTGACACCATCAAACGGAGAGCGCTTCGCTAATCGGACGCTTCAAAAAGATCGAGGACCTTGACTGGGAGCGTCTCACTCATTCACTTACAGCCCGGACTGTGCGCCGAGTGGTTGCCCTTCGGTGCAGCTCTTCTTGGTTGGAAGACGATCTACATATTAATGGGGAGCAGGTCAAAATGCACCTCCATGGATTCTTGGCCTTAAAAGCACAAGAATTCTACCGCCGGGGATAGACCAGCTACCCGATAAACGGGAAGCACTTCTGCGTTCCAAAGATCTCATTTTGATTAAATATTGTTATTTTGTTAAAAACTAAAAACTTTTGTGGAATATTCTTGAGAGTCCACGAACTTAGTTGCCTGCCCAATATTTTGGAAATTTAGAAATTGTGATATGAGAAACGTATGAAAAGCCACCGATTTGTTCGGTGAAATGTTCCAACTGCTTCAAAATGCCTCCATTTTGATTTGCAGGTTTTTGAAAGCTGCTCCAGATCGTCTGACAAGTGTTCGGATCAAGTTGAAAGGCCTCATAGCCAGTTCAAAGAGTCCCAGATTCGATATGAAAAATGTCCTAGACTCTTTTGGACGCTTTTAACATGCTCTAGTTTTCTTCAAAAAATTGATCAAGGAGTTGACCTTAAAAAGGACCTTAAAAATATCGTAAATCCTTTAAGAATACGCCAGTCTGCTTCGGAAGATGTCATAGAGGGCTTGACCATCGTTCATTTGAAAAGTCATCTAGCTAGCTGGATTAGTAATTTCTTGTAAATTGTTTAAGAAATGTCTACAAAAGTATCGATTTGCATTTGAAAGATGTCCTAGATGTTGTAGGCGCTTGTAGAAGTCTCAATTTGGTTTGAGAAATGTCTTAGCTCCTTCCATAAGCCACCATTTCAATTTGCAAAATGGCCAAGGTTGTTTGAAAAGTGCTTTATTCAAAATGGTAATGGAATATGGCTACGTGAAGGACCGATGGTGTGTTTAGGCTTCCGGTTCTTGCTGTGGAATAGAATGAATCGTGGACGTTTGCCTTACAGTGTTCCATTTCTGATGGCTGATGTTTTGTGACTCAAAAAGGTAGGAGAACAGTTCCTTAGCATCAGACCTTTTTACTATTTTCAAGGTTTACGTAATGTATTCGTGGTTTTTCTTAAAAATGAAGTTTATTAATTCACTGCTCAAAAGTTGATAAAAAAGTTTTAAAAAAATTTCGGTTCTAAAAAAAAGAAAAAAGTTGCCAAAGGCTCATTTTAAACCGCAGGAAGGCAGCAATTTGATAGCGCGTTTAAAAAAAGAGACTTCGCCGTGCATTCGCCTATTGTGCCACTGTTTTCCTTTGGTAGCAACAATTCTGTCCACTCGAGAATGTAGTATAGTTGTGCTTATTCGACTACTTGAATAATTGTTCGATCGAATCATTCGAATAATTTCTGGTTTTCGAATACTCCAAACTTCCTGATTTTAGACTTCCGTTCGAAATCGAATATTGGAAAACCTGTAAGTTTCGAATTCGAATAATATAATATAATAAATTATTCGAATAATTTTTTGAAAAGTCGAACAAGCACAACTGTAGAATGTAGGGTGAACATATGTTTTTTTGCTATGTCTGGTCTGGTTGCACCGTTCAAGGGTATCTCCACGCCAAGAGAAGTATTGTGCTATCAATCCAAGGCGATTTGTGAGGTTCTGGACGAGTGCATGGCGCAAAAATTGCTACTTTTCTGCGCTTTAAGATAAGCTTTGCACCATTATTTTTCCTTGAAAAATGAACAATTAATGAAATTTCTAACTATATGTTCACTTTTTGGGTCAAATGAATTCAAAAATTACAAAGAAACTCATACTAAATTTTTCTTGAGCAAAAATTATTCTAACTCTCCTGGAAAACCTCTGGTTTCACCTAGAAGCCAATACTTTTGAATTGGTAGACGTTGGGCATCATTTCAAAAGCGTCCGGCTTGCTCTAAACGGTGCCCGATTTGATTTGACATCTCCATATTTATTTATTTGTTTATTTATTTATATGCCTAGTCGAAATTTCTATAATTCGATACTGATTTTGACAATTTTATCTTCACATCATCGAAGTGGTTTGAAGTGCATGACGTCTCGCTTCCGTGTTTGTTCTTCCATCTGTACTACGACCGTTCCTGCATCTTTCTTGCCTAAATCGTTCCAATTATCGATTATCGATCCATATCGGTTGTAATAGCAACACATGATGAATCTTGCGTTGAAAAAACAACGGAAACGTGCGAGAGTGTTTTCTCGTTGGGTGGTACTGATGGCGTCATGGAGCCCCCCCCCCCTTCCCCCCTGCATTGATTGAGAGTGAGTTAACGAGATGTGGAAGTGTCCGGTTACCAGCTAATGCAATCCCCTCATGTGCATTTGCTCGGGGGCTTTCCAATAAAGGGCAAAAATGATAAAGGACGGCGTTACTCAACCCTTTTTGGGATGCGCCACGCATTCCACTTCTATGGGCGTCGATGGAGGCGATTTGAATGTGTACTTGGGCATACGATGACTTGCTTTGGCTGGCTGATCAACAAGTCAGCGCTCTATCCTTCTCAGGCAAGTCTGGTACCAATTTAACTATGGAAGGCTGGTTTGGCCTAGGCGGGAAATCCGAACCACTAGCCTGGTGTCCGGTGCCCGCGACAGCCAGCACCTCTTCCGACTGCGCTGCTACACGCGTCAGGGGATTTACAAGTAGCAAGTAAAATCACTGTGGAAGGCGAGAAGGGATCAGTCGACCTATCGAGAAAAAAAAACTGCGCTCTCACTGTATTTAAGAGCGCCTCTGACATAGTCTGTATGCTATATGACGTCAAAATGAACTATTTATTTATTTATTTATTTGTTTATTTATATCATTTTGACGTTAAGCTGGACACTTCTCAAATCAAATTGGACACTTTTGACATCAAATTGGACGCTTTTCACGTCAAATTAGACACTCTTCTAAGCTGGCCTATGTGAACGTCTTCCAAGTCGAAACGAGCCTATTACAGGTTAAACTGAAAACTCTACAAGATGGTTAGAATAATTTTTTGTTCAAGGGAAACTTGGAATAACTTTTTTGATTTTTTTCTTCAGCTGCCCGAATGAATGGGTGTAATAATTTTAAACAATTTTTATTTTTTGAGAAAAATAATAAATTAAACGTTGTTTTAAAGCGCAGCAAGGCAGCAATCATGTAGTGTACTAAAAAAGTGGATTGCGCCTTCCACTCGGAAAGTGAGTCGCAATGTTTATCTGATTGATAGTGTAACTACTGCTTACATGCAGCAAGAAAGTCAGAATATGTGTGACTTTTATAGTTGTTTATGTTGCACCGTTTACAAGCGCGAAACTCCATGTAAGCAGAAATTTTGCTATTATTCGAATAAAAATCGCGAAGTTCCGGACGAGGGCATGGCGCAATCTTTGTTTTTGAATCATAAAGTGACCGCGTTTCTGCTTTTCAAAACAAGGTTTAAATCATTGTTTATTTTTCAGAAAATATTTTTTTAAATTTCAGACTGCGTTCTCTTATTGGGAAGTAAATTAAAACTTCAGAGAAAGTTTTACTAAAATTTTCCTTAACAAAAATTATTGTTACGTTTTTGGAGAATCTTTACCTTAATGTAGAAGAAGCTCGCTTTGATTTGAAAAATCTTAGGTGAGCTTAGAAGAGTGTCCAATTTGACGTGAATAGTGTCCAATTTGAAGTGAAAAGTATCCAATTTGATTTGAAAAGTGCCCAGTTCGACGTGAAAATGGTATATTTAACTGCACTTCAATGACGCGCACTGCATGTGAGAATAACAAAAAATAGGCCGTGCAAACTAGAAGAAGAAAAAGAAGGAAAACCAGACAACAATGTAAGATTGAAACGGCAACGTTAGACATTGAAGCAGGAATTCCAGAAGTCATCCATCCATTACAGGGTGCGTAAAAAGTATTGACGCAGTAAATGACGGTTGTGAAAATAGTATTGCGCAGTAAGTTTTTAAATATTTACTTGAGAAATATGGAAAATGATCTTGCGAACACGATAGAGTAACTCGTAATCGACATTGGCTCCTTTACTGAGAATACAGGAGCGAAAACGGCGGAAAAATTTATGAGCACGCGCCGCAAGTACTCGCTTGGATTTCGTTCCGTGCTTTGAACAGTGTAGCCTTCTGGGACTGCTCACTTCTGTTGAAAGTAGCTTAGACCTCATTCTCCAAAATCGCCTAAAAAGAGTAATCCAGCGGATTCTTGTTTAAGCTGTGCTCGTCTGAGAAGCTGTCTACACCTGCGCGCGTTGTCTGTTTACCGTTATCGGACAGAGGTTGATAATTTCGGATTTGAACGTTAACGTGCGTGAACCTCTTGTAATCATCATCTGTTATGACAGAGCCGTGGCTGACGTTTAGGTTGCTGACCTCTTTCCTCACCTACCGTTTCGAACAGCGCCTAATTCTCTTGTTAAGGAAGTATTCTGCTCTTTGGGTAACAGACAAAAAAAGGGCCACCGTAACGACGACGATCATGTTTCTTCAGTTTTTTCGTGAGTGTTTTTTTGAGAACAATACAGACAACAAAAATAACACACAAAAACCTAGAGGGGTAGGAAGAGAAAGCTGGAGCTGAAACAAAAAGTGGGTGCGTCAATACTTTTTACGCACCCTGTATACAGGGTGCGGCGCTTAAATCCAGACACATTTAGATTCAAATTTCCTGCGTACCGTAATTCCGCCGGAGGTCGCGATTTGCGTCCTTGGAAGCCAGAAGCCTCTAGTAAACAGTCGCAGCCTCGGAATAGCCTCGACGTTGTATACGAGTGCGGTGTACAACCGAAGAGCCGCGGCTCTCGAGCGTATCCGTGTCGTCCAGCTGAATTCTATTCTTCGGGTGCCCGAGACCAATCGTTTAGAATGTCGTGGCTAGGTACAGTGCTTCTGAGAAGTCCGAGGAAGGTTCCGCGAACCCGGTAAGAAAGACCAATTTTCGGGAACGCCAGTCAAGAGCTGCGACAGTCGCGAAAAAGGTTCAGGCACTGATTCTGGAGGAAAAATTGTCACCAAGGAAGTTTGTCCGCGAGTTTTGCGGACTGTAGGGAAGCCGTGGATGGGGACTGGAGCCTCAGGGTGGCCATGTGTCTTTCATCAGGACGGTGAACCGGCTCACACGAGCCACTGCGTCCAACACTGGCTGTCCGATAACTCGAACATGTTTTGGTGGAAGGAGTTCTGGGGCCGTATGCTATTCTCGCCCGACTCGGGGACTGTACCCGGCGCGAAAAATCGATGGCGCATGATGTGGATACCGGGGATGTGGGCGGAGACCGCCTCATACCCGGCCGGGGACGGTTGGGGAAAGAATAGCATACGGCCCCTGGCCCCCGAATGACCCAGATTGGAATCTCCTGGACTCCTATGTTCGGAGCGTAGTCGAAAGGGTTGCTAGCAAGACGAGGCACCTTCTCTTCGCACCGCTTTTGAAGCGGTGTTCACAAATATGAACAGCACTCTTTTGAAGAGAGCGTGCGAGCGCTTCAGACAAGGATGGAGGCTGACGGAGGATATATTGAGTAATTTTATTCTTGAGGTATCCCTCTGATTGCGCGTAAGAGAATTTCTATTTCATTTGTATTTTATAGAGAAGGGAAAGTTTAGTTTGTCCGGATTCAAGCGCCGCACCCTGTTAACTATGAAAGGCGATTTCAAACCTAAAAGGATAAAGGATAAAGGACGGCGTTACTCAATCCCTTTTTGGATGCGCCACGCACTCTATTTACTTCTACGGGATGTCGTGGAGGTGAATTGAATGACTTGCGGTGGCCAGGCGACGAATAAGTCAGCGCTTTATCCTTCCCAGACAAGTCTGGTACCAATTCATCGACCCCGGAGGGAATGAAGGATTGATCGGCCGGGCGAGAAATCCGAACCAGGAACCTGGTATCGGGTGCACGAGACAGACGATACCTTCTCCGGCTGCGCTACACGCGCCCGATTTCAGAGATACTGGAACAAAACGTCCATGTCTCATGTAATGTCACTTCCTACCTCACCCACTTCAACATTGAAGGTGTATCACTGCTTCTTAGCGAATAGCCATTAATGTCAAACGAGTGGTGACGGCTTCTGGCAGGTGGAAGGTCGCCACACCCTTGGGGAAGCAGAGGCCGTGAAGTCATGCATGGCGCAGTGGTAGGGATGGCGGTGACGATCCGAAGTCACGAGGTCGACATTTCGGCGCGCCAGATGCTGGAGAGATCAGGAACCCCACAATCAAGAGGAAGGAGGAACGGGTGGTCGTAACCCAGGAGTTGGCTCCATTTGCCGACCTCGGCGGGCTTGACCCCGGAGGCCGCCAGCCAGAAGGTCGGTGAGGGGCTGATGAGGGATCCGAAAGGAGCACCTCATTCATCTACATTTGTCATTCATCCTTTCATCGTCATTCGTCATTCATCATAATTTCTTTTCATCATCATTTCATCATCTCATTCATCCAAATGGTGACTTTACTTTAGTTGTGCTATTTCGTGTTATTCATTTTGCTTGAAAAGGATTTAAGCGCCGCACCCTGTAGGTTCGTTTCGCTTCGGGCTTTTCAAGTCGGACATCTTCCCTGATTCGGTGAATTGCTACTAAGAGTGTCCTTGAGGAAATAACGCCAATTTCTCCGTCGGTTGATCAGCACAGAACGCCAATTTCTCCGTCGGTTGATCAGCACAGCTGTGTAGGCCAGAAACGCGTCCAGTTTGAGACACCGTTCGCTTTTTATGCCAATGCGAAGACGAGAAAATCATTTGAGCTGCTTCTAGATATCCTGAGGAAGTAGGATGTGTGTCACATCCCAAGTACTGATTAAATGAGTATGATGAAGAAGGTGACGCGTGGTAGCGTAGTCGGAGGAGGCGCCGGTTGTGGTGCGCTTCTTGAATGGAGGTTCCTGGTTTCAATTTCCCGCCTAGGCCAAGAAAGTTTTCCATCCATCCAGGGTTGGCGAATTGGTACCAGTCTTATCTAGGAAGAATGCAACACTGACCCCATGTCCCACATCCATGTCAGCTGGCCACGAGAAGCCACTGTATAGGCCAAATATGCATTCAAAGTGCCTCCACGACATCCTCTGAAGGTTGAATGAGTGGCGCATTTCAAAAGGGACTGAGTAACGCTGTCCTTTATCCTGTCGTCCCTCATGATGAAGAAGTAAAAGTAGGCCCCAAACAGTTCTTTTTACCACCCTCCTTCAGACGAACCCTCACCTTCTTTCCGCAATGGCTCATTTCTGAAATAAGAAGCTTAAAGTTAGTTGTTCATTTATTGCTGACGTAATAAAGTTTATTGCTTAGTTGATTAGTTTTTATCTTTTTTTCACTTCAAGTATTTTCCCGCACTTTCATGGGCATCCGAAAAGCGTTTGAAAAATAGAGCTAATCTTTGTGGGTGAATTAGTGCAGTACAGATCTGAGTAAGCTTTGAATTGTTTTCTCTCATCCAGCACAAAAGTTGGATGCGTGACGAACTCCGAACGGAAATTTATCATCGCCGGTCTTCATCGTTTACAAGTCCTGAGCCTAGGGTCTCTGTACTTGCTGCCTTCGCAGTGAAACTTTTGAAGCGAACGGATTGTGCCTGATGCAACTAATAGTTCGGCGCTTTTGGCTGCGACTGAGCTCGCTTTGCTTTGTCGTTTTAAACTCGCAGTTCTAAGCGTAATGATACTGTTCTAGTATGCGTGAATGAATTGATCAGTTCACCGCATGTCTACGTGCACGTCCACGCAAAATTAATGGCGGCTCTGCAGTCTCACATAGGCCAATCAGTGATGTAATCGTTTTTTTTTTGTGACGTTGACACAACTCCTGGGAAGGCTTAAAGTCGTCAATTGTTGTCTAGGGACGAAAAAATGTTGATCGATACGTTTTAAAATATTGATCGATAATATCGATTTTGCCAACATCTGGCATTTCTGATAGAATTCATATTCATATTCATATTTTTCATAGAATTCATTTCTTTCATAGAAGCTAAAATGTTGATCGACAATATCGATTTCTGCTCCCATTTGACATTTGTCATAGAATTCGTATTCATATTCATACTTTTCATAGAGATCATTTTCATACAAGTTGAAATATTGATAGATAATATCGATTTCTGCTCCCATCTGACATTTTATATTCATATTCATATTTTTCATAGAATTCATTTTTCATAGAAGTTGAAATATTGATTGATAATATCGATTTTTGCCCAAATCTGACATTTTTCACAGGCCTTTTGTAAAAATATGTACGCGTTTTCAAACCAACTTATGGTCATGCACACCTTTTTGTGTCCCTCATTTGGCAGCCTTTCAAGGATTAACAGCTACTTTGGTGGCGTTCTTAATTCGGAGAAGAGTGCGCTCAGTACGTCCGTGCTCGATCCCACGAGGATTGTTACATTAGCCACGTGTGACCCGCAGCGGTCACTCAATTTCCCAACTCCCGCCTGAACAACTCATCCGAGAACCGGAGACTGACATCGCTCCAACGGCATGTCGCTTCCTTGCAGCGTTTAAGTCGTATTTGACGATGGGCGAACATTAAACATTTCATTTCCAAAAATTTTCCTCATCTCTTCTTTTTCCACTTTTTTCATTTAACTATTTCCTTACTCTTATCACATCCACACTTTTCAGTCCCTCATCCTTTCCTTCTCTTTTCTTCTCCGCCATTGCTTCAGTAAACTGTATCTTCGCTCTTACTTCTTCCATTTTTTCCAGTATGTATCTGCAGTTACTTCTCTTTTCTCTTGTAGACAAAATTTAAAGATTGCTTGAAAATATCCTCCTCTTCTTAATCAAGTGCCATGGGAGAAGCAATAAAAATATAACGCAATATATTTTGAAATTAAAAGTGAATCGATCGATATTGACTTCTACTGCTTTGTTCTGTGCCGCGACATCTACCAGCCGATCAATATAGACATATTTCTTTCAACTTGTGGGCGAAGCTGCGGTTTTTGAATTGCTTAAATTCCGATGTATTTGATGCCCGATAACATAGTTAGCTAGATAGGTTTTGGCTGAGATTGAGATTGTTGGATTCAGATTCATTCAGATTAATGTCGTGAACAACTCTCGCACCTATATATTCAGGCTTCACATTGATTTCTCTATTTTTAACACTCCCGCCGCAAATCATCTTTTATTTTTATTTGTGCATCATATCTCGAATTTGTGAATTTGCTGAGAAGAGTATTTTGCTACTACACTACAAATTAGTAAAAGATCAAAGTAACTTTAGAATGTGCTATTTGAACGAGAAATGGTCTAACTCATTAGGTTGCGTATTCGATTTGATCTGTTTGGTTTTCTGAAGCGCACAAACACTTGCTATAGATAGTAAATGATAATCCTTTATCTCCATTTATCTTCAATAAAGTGCTAGCCTGTATATTGATTTTTTTCCGCGAAATCTATCTGCCGATCAATATCGACAGATTCCTTTCAACTTCTGGGCGGAGCTACTGTTGTTAAAATGTTTGAACTCCGCTGTGTTTGATGTCCGATAGCATAGTTAGGTAGATAGGTTTTGGCTGAGATTGGGTAGAACATTCAGATTAATATCGTGAATAAGTTTCGCATCTATAGATTCTGACTTTACGCTGATTTCTCAATTTTATTTCAAATTTTCGAGCTCCTACTTCATATTTTTCTTTTTCGTATTCATCACCGAATGGTGCCTTGTCACATTAGGTGTACGTAGGTGCAGTGTTTGCTTTGCAATTACTAGTGTGGTCTAACTTCTCCGTTCACTCCTTATGCAGTCTCCATTTTTTATCTGGACATTGTTCGCCTTTGAACTCAACAATCTATTTCTAACCGTGTAAGCGGCAATAATCACAGGACAATCTGATCGAGTCTGCAAAGGGCGCTGCTCTCGCATGCAGCGTTTATCGATTTAGGTTCGGATCACGCCCTATTCCTGCACGTCCGTCTCTCACAGCAGTAGGACCAAACATCTATAGCGATTTTTCAATGCTGTCATTTATCCCCTGTACTCTATAAGCGGCCCTTTATGAGTACTCGCGAAATAATTGAGCGCAATATGATACTAAGAATATGCAGCTGGTCATTTCCACGCCCTTCTGTGCACTTCGTGAATAAATGATGCTGCTAGCCTAGCCTTGCACGTAGGCGATAGAATATCATCAAGACATACTTGGCATCGGAGGAGGGATGTGTGTGCTTAACCCGATCTCGGTTCATGGCTGAGCCGACGGGTTGAATATACAACGATCGTATACGTATCGGTTGCCCCCATGCTGGCTTAGTTTGCGAAAAAATTTTCCGCATATTCGATGGTTGTGTCTTCGAGTTGTCGTCTTGACGCTATCCGTTTTGGATAACATAATCCTTCGTGGTAGTCAGAGAAGTGGGTTCAGTTTTGTTTGGATGCATAGTAGAATGCCGAACCAGAATATTTGGCGGTCTACTGAATTACAAGCCGGAGGTTTTCTATAGGTCGGTAAATTGTGGTCGGATAATAAACTGCTTTGAGTAATTCTACACTGCAGTTACTTGTTCCTAAGCCTCTCCATAAAGGTGAATTTTTACTGAAAATTTTCTTTAAAGAAATATAATTTTGATTTTGTCAAGCTCATTTTTTATTCGTTTTAATTTATAATAATTATATTTAAAAATAAAAATTTCAAACTAGCGTTACTCGACCCCTTTGGTGTGCGCCACGCGTTCTACTTCTACGAGATGAGGTGGAGGTGATTTGAATGCGGATTTGGCGATACATGGGCGCGTGAAGCGCAGTTGGAGGAAGTGCCGGCTGCCGCGTGCATCCGAGACCAGGTTCCTAGTTCGAATTTCCTGCCCAGGCCAGCCAAGTCCTCCATGTCTCCGCTGTCGGTGAATTGATACCAGGCGTGTGTGGATAGGGTAAAGCGCTGGCTTATTCATCAGCTGGCCGCCACAATTCATTGTGTGGCCAAGTACAAATCAAATGGCCTCCGCGGCATCGCGTAGAAGGAGAATGCGTGGCGCATCTCAAACAGGATTGAATAACGCCGTCCTTTATCCTTCATTTGGTCGTACAATGGCTTTCGCTGGCCAACCAATGAAGAAGTCAGCGCTTCGTCCTTCCCAGACAACTCTAGTACCAATTCACCGATCTGGAGGGATGGAAGGCTTGGTTGGCCTGGACGGGAAATCCGAACCAAGTACCTTGTATCAAGTGCACGCTATGTACAGCCGGCACCTCTTCCACGTTACAAGAGTCCTATTTATGCGTAGAAAATAAAAAAAATTATATTTATATATTTTGTTTATGTTATTATGTTATAATTATATTTTTATAAGATTATTATAAGGTCTGACCTGAACAAATGCTTAAAGACCGAGACGTTGTCAATAAAACATTGACTAAGTCGAATTCGATAGTTACAAAACCTAATTTGTATTTTTATTAATTTTAATTTATCTATCTTAATTTTAGATGGTTTAATTCTGTTTACAAAATGTCCATTTTATTTGTCGGAGTGTCCGGGTTAATATGGAAAGTGTTCAGTTTGAAGTGAAAATGGTATACAAAAAATTAGGTGTAAATCTGGGAATGAATGGGGAGGGGTCCACACTGGTTTTCCTTCACAAAGTCCGATGCTGAAAAACCTGTGAAATAGAAACGTTAAGCTACATACATACACACAATAATTGCACTAGAAAATTTAGGCTTTTTTTTTTGGGGGGGGGAACCTAGGCCTGTTTTGGGGGTGACGCTGCCAGTTGTGGAAAAAAGACACAGGATGGACCTCATCGCTAGATTTGCGCCCAAAATCTTATTCTCTGCCAATAAAGTAGTCTGAAACTGAAGAATATAAAGTCAGTAGTAATTCTTTTCTCCTCTCAAGGAGGTTCGTTTCGCCACCTACCTCCAGACGGTCTATTTTGTTATAACATTTCGTCGGTAGCTCGTCAGTGAAGAGGGAGGCGTTATAATCTTTTTGAATGTATGCAAATTATCAGCGATGATTTAACAAAGTTGCTTCAAGAACTTTAATTTTATGTTATATTATATTATAATGGTATAGTTAAATGTTAGTAGTTGTATTGTGGCAGACGAGGTCTTTAGGTTGAATTCTTTATTCAGCAGGGTCTGACTTTCGACGTTCCGTCATCTTCAGAGGCCTAGATCCACCACTAACTTGGGAAGGTTTTGACCTCCCACGGAATTTCACATTGAGACCAGGATCATCATCATCATCATTTTCAGTAGCGTTTGTCCCGCTTCGTGGCGGGGTCCGCTCTTCTGGTGTGGTGACGCCATTTCTCCCGATTAAATGCTTGATCGGGATGCACACCAGCTATCTTTAAGTCCAAGTGCAACGTGTCTAGCCAACGTTGCTTCGGGCATTGAGACCAGGATCATTAGAAAGAAATCGGAATGCTGATTACGAAAGGTGGTGTCAAAATTGCAAAATGAAATTCCTGAGTGAGTTATGGTCTGCCGAAATCGGGGGAGTGGTGAGTCATCGGGGCTCCGTAATAATGGCAGGCCAGCTGCGGCGGTGGCGCAGGGGTAGTGCTCCCGCTCGTCAGGTGCGACGTCGTTGGCTCGGTTACCGTTGCTAGGCTTTTTGCAAATCATAATTTATCTTTGAAATGACCTTTTATTCTAAATTGTGATACGTGTGTGATTAAACAACCGGCAAACCACCATACACGTTTGTAAAAATGCTTGAAGGCAAAAAACTGCTATTGTGGCACTTTTATTTACTATAATGATTTGCAAAAAGACCGGGGATCGAACCAACGACGTCTCCCTTGACGAGCAGGAGCACACTACCCCTGTGCCACCGCCACAGATGTCGCATCCTTCTTACGGAGCCCCAATGACTCGCACTCTCGCGCTAGCTGTGTCGCACGGCCAGCCTGTGGTGAGGCCACCCGATTTCGGCAGGCCATAACTCGCTCAGGAATTTCATTTTGCAATTTTGACACCCATATTCGTAATCAGCATTCCGAGCTATTTCTAATGATCTTGGTCTCAACTTTAAGTTCCATGGGAGGTCGAAGCCTAGTAAGTGCTGATGATCGCCCTGTTCTTGAAGACCAGTAGGGTCAAAATTAGAGAACTATATTATAAGATTTTTAGAAGTATAATTAAAGTTTGATAGAACCGTTAAAGCCATTTGGGCGCGTGTAGCGCAGTCGGAGGAGGTGCCGGTTGTCGCGTGCACCCGATACTAGGTTCTTGGTTCAGATATGCCGCCTAAGCCAACCAAGCCTTTCATCCCTCTGTGGTCGGTGAATTGGTGCCAAGCTTGTCTGGGAATGGTAACGCACTGATTTGGCCACCGTAAGTCATGGCCAGACGCGCATCCAAATCGCCTCCACTACATCTCGTAGAAGTATGTAGAATGCGTGGCGCATCCCAAAAGGATTTGTGTAACGCTGACCTTTATCCTTTATCATTATAGACATTCAACTTACATACCGTATGAAGTGTAGTCAACTTGAACGAGGGATCCTAAGGACATAAGAAGAAGTTCTTATGTCTTTAGAATCCCATGTTCAAGTTGACTTCACTGGATGTGTGTACGGCGAACGCCCCCCCCCCCTGTGTCTGTGTGTCTGTGCGTGTATCTGTCTGTCGTTCGAATTAACAAGTTTGTGCTGGTCTCGGTGTATTGCCATACGTCCATTTGTCTGGCTCGGTGAGGAGATGTGTCAGATCTGACGTCCGTCTCGCTCCCTCTCCGGCCGCGACGCTCGCTGCTCAGCTCAGCGAACTCGCGCCGAGTTTAACATAGCCGGCCGATGTCAGGTGTTCAGGCACACTCTCATACTCACGTATATACGACGTTGCTCCACCACTGCCTATTGTCACCTGCACTGCCTAAATTAATGATGCGCTCTCTGCTCTTGCGATACTCGTCATCTGCTCGTCACCGGTTACCGTATCAATTCCGTGGCGATTTCTGCCAAGTGCTGTGCCAACGGCGCTGAGGGCTGACGACGCACTGTTCTACTGACCACCTATGACAGTGTCGTCTTTAATGAATGCTTACTCATCGCCGCGTTGTAGAGATGCGTATTGATTAATCCGCAAGGAATTTCCTGGAATCGGGATGAGATGCGCTCGGCGGGAGTCAGGTGTTGCACCTGTTCAAAACATCGTCCTTTAAGTGTTACTTTAGCGTTTAACTGACGACTCGACTCCTTTCGAACGGGACCGGCTATGTGCCCGCTGATATTGCTCTTCGATTACGATGTACTAGAAATGCGGGTGCAGTCCTAGTTGGAGGGGACCGTATCTTAACGATGTTATCGAGGGTGGACGTGTTCACTATAAATTTATGTCGTACCAACTAATTCTACAGAATAAGTACGTTAACGATTTGAATGCGTAATTGGCCATATAATGGCTTGCGATGGCCAACCGATGATCAAGTCAGCGCTTTATCTTTCCCAGACAAGTCTTGCATCACCGACATCGAGGGATGGAGGGCTTGGTTGGCCTGGGCGGAAAATTCGAACCAGGAATCTGGTATCGGGTGCACGCGACAGCAAATACCTCATCCGACTGCGCTACACGCGCCCTGATCGAAGACATAAGAGAAATATACCTATTTTCAATTTTACTAGTGCAGTTTATTCTAAATAAAGTCATGGCCAATTGAGTTTAGAGCCTAAGATTGGTGAAAATTACCAAATGATAAATAAGAGCTAATGTACATTTCGCTTAGTATAATCTTAAAGCTGTACAAAAAAAACGCCTACAAATTATGAGGAATAAAAGATAATCGACGGCTTTAATCATTCAAGCTTCGGGGTCCACGCATTCTGCTTACACGACATATCGGTGATGCGATTTCAATGCGTATTTGGCCATACATGACTTGCGGTGGCCAGCCGATAGACATTGCTTTACCCTTCCCAGACAAGTCTGGTAGCAATTCACCAACCCCGGAAGGACGGAAGGCTTGGTTGGCCTGAGCGCGAACTCCGAATCAAAAATCCGAAACCGAGTGCTCGCATCAGCCAGCGCCTTTTCCGACTGCGCCTGTCTCGCTCCAGTGGCCAATACTTTAGATAGAGCAAGTCTAGAAAAGGAATCGACTCTCAGTTTTCTTCATAAAATGCAAGGAAGTCAAGACGTAGGGTAGTGTTTAGTTTTGGCCAAGATTGTTATGCACGTTTGTTCCGGATTACGTTTCGGCGTTGTCGCCTTCTTCAGAACCTGGAAAAATCGAATTACATCTAAGAAGGTATCCCCTCATACGCTATGCTTCTAGGCTCTGAGGAAGGCGACAACGCCGACACATAAGCCGGAACAAAGGCGCATAACAATCTTGAGCACTGCCATACGTCCTAACTAGTACCATGCCAAGATTCACTGCGAGTCACACTTGGGATACCTCACAAGATGTACCAAGGAAGTTGTTCTTTTAATCCTTTACTCGGGAGACTTTAGGTTCGAGCACAAAAATATTGTGGCTATTGAAGGTCATCTAAGCCTATTCCGACTAGAATAAGCTCACTAGATGTGGAGAGATTCAGAGTGAACTCCTCGGTCTAGACTTGCAACCTATACAGATTATCATGGATTATCTAGGCCGATTTCTCCCTGCTTGCTTTCTTGAGCAATAGCTCGTATTTGCCAAGGGTGTTCCTTTATTTTCGAGCTCTGCACCGCAAGCCCTGAGTACATATTTCTAGCCGGTCACGTCTTTTGTATTAGGTTGTAACGAAATAAATGGCACTGAACCACTGTAAATTTAAACAGTTAATATCTCGGCTTGTAGGCAAGTTTATTAATCGAAATAAAAACATTCTGATTCTACACAACTTTGCCAACGTAACACAAGCTTTTTTGTCCCAGTAGCATAAAAATCAGAAGTTCTGGAATTGACGAAATCTTCGAAGGCACTTTCGGCACCCTGTTGGTATTTGAATATTTTCCCTACCAAGAAGTCGCCGAGATGCTTGAAGAAATGGTAGTCTGTTGGGGAGAGGTCGGGAGAAAACGGAGGATGTGGTAGAGTTTCAATGCTCAGCTCATTCAATTTCTGCAACGTCATTCGTGCTACATGGGGGCGAGCATTGTCGTGCAGAAGGAGAACTCGCCTTCGGTTTACCAAGGCCGGCCGGATATCCTTCAACTTTTTCATCGTTTCTTCAATATCAATGCAGTACTTCTCTGCCGTGATGGATTCACCGGGAGGGAGGAAGCTGTGGTGAATAATTCCCAGCGAGCACCACCATGCTGTCACCATTACTTTCTTTTGGTGCAATTCCGGCTTCGCAAAAACCTTGGGGCTCTCATCGCTGTCCACCCACTGTGCCGATCGTCGCCTGTTGTCGTACATTATCCATTTCTCGTCACAGGTTACGATGCGATCTAGGAATGGGTCCGTTTCGTTCCGTAGAAGCAGTGCGGACGAGATCTCATATCGTCGTTTCTTTGCTCCTCAGACAGTTCGTGAGGCACCCATCTTTCCAGCTTTTTGGTCTTTCCAATTTCCTTCAGATGCCGGGCAGCTGTGTTGTGACTGACGCCAAGAACCTTCGCTATCTCCCTGGTACCTTTGTGTGGACCCTCCTCTACCACATCTCTCAGCTTGTCCTCATCAACATCACTATGCCTCCCACGACCTTCATGTTCTTCCAAGCTCTCATCTCCATTCCGGAACTTCTGATACCAACGATACGCCGTCCGAATTGTGGAACATCCTTGACCGAATGCGGCGTTGTTCTTCTCGTCCGCCTCCTTAGCTGTAGTGCCCAGCTTGAATTCATACAAGTAAATGTCTCGGATTACCCTTTTGTCCATCTGCAGAAAAGTCAATAAAACTCTAAAGTTTTCCCACTTTTACATAGAAAATTTGGTACTCACCGGTAGAGCAAAGTTTGCGCTTCTAAATGATATGCCACATGTTACGGTTTGTTCTTGATCAAACGCGTAAAGACGCGCCAAAAAATGGCGCGAGCCAGTGCCATTTAATTCGTTACAACCTAATATCTCTAGACAGTGTCATCTTGACGTAGCTCTCAAATTACAATTTGATGCCAACGTATACTTCACTCCTCTGTGAAAAGTACACGCTACAAGCGAGTTATTTCGAGCATTCTGCTTGTGCACCTGACTGCGCATTAAATGCCATTTGTTCGCTAATTGTCCTCCCTTTCTCTTTTAGTTACATATGATTAAACGCTGGAAATGACATTTATTGAAAACTTTATTTTTCATCTTGTTTATTGTTGAATGCGCTGGTGAAGTAGTCGGCAAAGGGTGAGCGGGAGCTCGCGTGGAATCGGTCCTATCAGAGTGGTAAGAAAACTTTGGGATGTTCCACATTTTTCTTCTTTATTTTTTTAATTCAGCACACAATGGAATTCATTCAAAAATATAATCAGCGTTAGTTACTACAGTGTGCTGTCTACATTATAAGCAGGTCAGCGATCAGTTCTTCCAGAACTGGGAGACCGCGGCTCAGAGAAGAAATCCCTTGCCACCCTTTCAATGCCTTCACTTTTGGAGTGGACTTTTTCTTTTTATTTTTTTTCTTTTGGACTTTTTTCTCTAGGAATGTGCTAAGGGGATGAAATAATGGTCAGAAGGCGCAACACAAGGAGAATAGGTTGGGTGAGGGACCGTGTCCCAACCCGAATCCTCCAACTTTTTCATGTGTTTTTAGCTACATGTAGCCTAGCGTTGTTGTGAAGGAGGTGAGCAGAAGCACGTCTCGGCTGTTTTTCTCGATAGTGTTCGCCAATTTCTGAAGTTGATTGGCGTAAAGGCTGCCAGTAACTGTGTGTTGTTGCGTGAGAAACTCGTAATGCAACGTTCCTTACGAATCCCAGAAGCAACAAGGGAGAGACTTCTTGACGTTGCTCAGTATGGCTTGAGGATCGTCTCCTCGAGGGAGCCACACGGCACAAACCCTATTTCCAGTAGTCGGGTCTTTCAGAAGCTCTTTTCGGTGGGGGCGGAGAAGGAGAAGCTGACACCCAGGCAAACCGCTTGGGCCGGTAAAGACATGGGGATCCATCCAGTCAGCACTTTTTTGTGGCCGAGGGACTGGAGGCGGCTGAGGACCGTTGGATGGGTGCACCTGAGTCTCGTTGCAAGACTGTAGGTGCAAACCTCCGGATTATTCTTGAAAGCGTCGAGAACGACGGAGTCTTCGACTGTGTAAGGGCCTATCGACCGAGGTTCGTCTTCTAGGCCCGAGTCTAGTCCTTTGAAACAAGCGAACTAACGCTTCACAGTACAATAACAGAATAGGTATCCTCTCCCAATGTGCTGTTTATGTACCAAACGAGTGCTATCACACCAGTGCCTCGACGTCATTCATATGTGGAAGGCAATGGCTCGAAGGCGTCTTGTGGAATTGATCATTGTGATTTAAGTTATGGAAGGCAGCGTGGCTGTATCTCTCCATCATGAAGAAGTTTCGAGAATGATCGACAATTGCCTCTTGTTAGGTCATTGATACCGATTAATAGTGGAGAGTTGAGGATTCTTCAAAAAGTCATATCAAGACTTTCTTCCCACCCTAATTTTTTGGTTCGTTTCGCGTGCAAACCATGCAAGCATTTCATTTTTTTTTCGAGAATCGGGAAAAGAACTGCCTACAAAGGATAAAGCACCGGCTCCTGCGCCATGGGCTAATTAGCCTTCGAAAATTGTTGCGTCGGCTAAATAAAGGATAAAGGACGGCGTTACTCAATCCCTTCTGGGATGCGCCAGCGCATTCTACTTCTACGGGATGTCGTGGAGGCGACATGAATGCGTATTTGGCCATACAATGACTTGCGGTGGCCAGCCGATGAACAAGTCAGCGCTCTATCCTTCCCAGACAAGTCTGGTACCAATTCACCGACCCCGGAGGGATGGAAGGCTTGGTTGGCCTGGGCGGGAAATCCGAACCAGGGACCTGGTATCGGGTGCATGCGACAGTCGCGCCTCCTCCGACTGCGCTACACGCGCCCTCGTCGGCTAAATACACCTTCAAATTGCTCCTACGACATCTCGCAGAAGTAGGAGGCGCGGCGCATTCCAAACAGGGATTTATTAGAGCGAGACTGGGATAGCTTGTAAACTGAGGAAGCGAAGACACTGAGAGATTTTATGCAATAGCTGAAGTTAACTTTTCAAACGAATAGCATGTGAGAAAAGTAGAGGTTAAGATAGGGTGGGCGCAGATCTTTTTCTCTAAAAAGGTCAAAACAGGTCAATGTCCAAGGTCAGAACGAATGTTACACGGTCTGATTTGATCGTTTAGACTATACGATTTTTGAATATGCCATATTAGTACAAGATGTAAATGCTGGTTTCAGTATTCGGTACATATCGGGCGTTTGCCCAGCCAAGTGTGCAAAGGTCTCCTCACATAAAGTGACGCGCTGGTCAACACCCAGCCACTAGGTACCCCGATCGCGTGATCACTTCATCTATCGATGATTTCTTCGCTGACATGCTTTTCTTCTTTTGCTTACTTCTGAAACTCAGGGATGTGACCAACCCAGCCCTTTTGGTCAAACGCTCCAAATTTACCATTTTTACTGGACGCGACTTTTTAAATTTGTAACCGTTAACAATTTGTAGCTGGACACCTTTAAAGACAAAATGTACTTTTTGCAAACCGAGTTGAACGTGTGCAAAATTTAAATAGACAATAAAGTTATAGTTACTCCTTTTTAAAGAAATTTTCTGATAAAATAAAGTTGAAAAAGAAAATATAAAATATAACATAAAAAGATATCCTACTATATATAAAAGAGTAAGCGGTTGTCCGTCCGTCTGTCCGTCCGTCTGCCTATCCGTCTGGCCTTTCCTATCCTAGACGTCGAGTAACAGGCGTCCGGGTTCAGACCATGTGTCACCCATGTCAGGTCGAGAGGGTCAGAAGGCGTGTCACCGATGTCGCGCAAAGGGCTTTCGTACTCACCATCAGAAGACATGTCACCGACGTCGTTCAACAGACGTCCGGGTTCATAAGAGGTGCCACCGACGTCGTACAACAGGCGAACGGGTTCGGAAGAGCTGTCGCCGAAGTCGCGCAACGGGGGAAGGGGGGGGGGGGGGGCAGGTACAGAAGACATGTCAGCGATGTCCTTCAAAAGACGTCCGGCTTTAGAAGACGAGTCAACGATGTCGATTAAACGATGTCCGGGTTCAGAAGGCATGTCACCGATGTCACGCCGTGAGCGTGGGAGGACAAGTTTGGGGGGGGGGGAATATCTTGAAAAGTGAAATTCTTGAAATTCGTGAAAGTGACCTGGAAGGGGGAGGGGGGCTGGAGGTGACACGGAGACGGGGAACCAGTAATACGGGATCTCTAAAATGGGGTCAGTAGACGGGACCAAGGGAATGGGGAAACCAATAATGGTGTTCAGTAGACGGTTACCAATAAGGGAACAAGAAAGGAGGAGTTAATTAAGGATGGTTACCTATAAGGGCAATCAAAAAGAAGGGGTCCAGCAGCTGAAGCGGGCAAGAGGGGACCACTAAAGGATGACCTGTTCGAGAGAACCAGTAAGGTGGGGTGGGGAGGGGGGTGGCGTCCGGATTCAAAAGATGTGTCAGTGTTGTGGGGCAACGGGCTTCCGCGTTCAGAAGACGTGTCTCCGATGTCGGTCAAAGGCCGCTTGGGATTGCAAGACGTGTCACCGACGTACAGAGGCAGGCGCGTTCGCTATATATTAGAATTAGAATATATTAGAAGATATTAGAAGTTCCAATTTCAGAGTTTGGGGGCGAAGCCCCCAACCAGACGTTTGGCGGCCGGCAGGCCGTTGAACGTCTGGTTAAATAATAATAAAATAGCAAAAATAGTAAATAAATAAATGTTTATCTAAAATTGAGATGTATAAGCAAAAATAAATAAAGACATTATTAAAATTATTAAAAATATTATAAAATTAAAATAGGTAACACATTAATTACATTTTTTTAGTTTTTAAAAATACATAATTACAAGAAAATTGAATTGAGTAAAACTCGGTCTGACAAACTGGAAAATTATCTATCTTTGGGGAAAATTTTCAATAAAAATCTACTTTCACAGTATTTTAAGGAGAAAATGACTACCCTGTATGAGTAGACGCAAAATTTTTAGGACCTTTCCTAATTGGGAGGGGCACTTGACACAGTCTTTATGACAACGACAGTAAAATTTGAGAAATTGTGTTACAAAGACGACATACTGATACAGCCTAGAAGAGTAAAGCTCTTTTTAATTTTCTGCCTGGGATAGGCCACCATGCTTCATCTTTACAGCAGTGCCTCTAGCATTTCTCCATTTTTTATTATTTGACCTGAAACAATATTTTTAGGTCTGCACTAAGGTGCAAGGAAGTAGAGTATTTGGTTACATGGAGAGGTTACGATGTTCATTCGTTCAATCCATTGGATGGCAGTGTAATCGCTATTTACATACAAATCAATAAATCAATAAATCGATCGCAATCGATCACAACGCTACAATTCTGCGCAGTGTAACATTGCGTAAACAGTAACAGCGTCATCAATCAGTGAGATGTTGCAATGTTCTGATCGAGTGTAGGGCACAGTCTCTTCACATGAAAAATGATTTCTATCAGAGTGTTTTAGAATGAAACGTGAAAGCATTGTTTTGGCTAAGGAATTGGAACTTCATGCTCATTCAAAAAGCGCACGTTTTTATTTAACACACATGTTTTTTAGGTTAAGAGTTTTAAGTGCAAATCTTCTTGAAACAAAAAATAGGTGAGCCTTCATTAAAAACTGCTTATACTGGCTTTAGATTCGACGCCTTGGGTTCGAAAAGGGTCTGATTCAAAATGAAAAGTGCCCCATGTAAAATGAAATTTGTCCGATGTAAAATTAAATGTCCAGCTTAAAATTGAAGCTGTCGAGTTTAAAGTGAAAATGGCATAAATCCAATTCTTCTTATGCTTGCATCAAATTTCCTCGTTGAAATGCGTCCTACTCCTAATAGTGCTCGCTTATCTACGACATCGAGTATGTAGATATCTGCGTGCGTGTCGGTGAAGACATTTTTTTTCAAATCCTCTCACATAAATACTTCAAAGCCGGAAATCTCGTGTGTAGCACGCGACAACTATCAAGTAAACATCTGTGGTGGTTGATGGTGTTGATATGAAAACTCTTTGTTGTAGCCGAGTGATGAAGAACAGGTGGCAGTTGAAGTTAACTAATCAGACACGTTAACTGGTGCTGCGATGAGCATCACCAGTTTAGTCGCAAAGCCGTCGTTCTTTTCGTTCGCTAGCGGCGAAACCACTTTTTGCATTTTTGTGGGTAATTTAAAGAAATATTTTCACTGAAGTACGTACCGTTGTATGTACTTACTTTCAGTGCACCTCTCGAACTTATGTTTTAGTATGTTCGTTTAAAAGTAAATCTCAGATTCGCAGTTCGAACGAGAGGTATTCTCAACTTTCGATTTGGTATATGTCGCGTATGTGAGCAGCATTGGTAGGTGGGAATGCGTAAACCAATCAAATTGCATGGAATCGGCGTGCCATTCAGAGAGGGCGTGTACCGTTGGTACCCTGATGGGCTGGCATGTGTTCGGCCAGTGCTGTGTTTGGTTACTATTGGCTGGCGCGCTCCCACCTACCAATGCTGCTCACCTACGCGACATGTACCTTCGATTTTCAGGTCTATGAAAGCGATAACCACCTCGAAACATTAGGCTAGTAATAAAGAAAACCTGCTATAAAAACCCTGCTGGGCACGTTAGATATTGGCCCATGAAGACTTTTCCACATCTGGCTAATGCTAGTAGTAATAACAAACGATTTTAGTCGTCTCATTCTTCAGAAGTTCTATACCTTTTCTTCATCGAACACAAGGGGTGGTCAGCGGAAGAGTCAGTTTCCCAAACCAAAAACAGTATAAGGTCTCATTTTTGGAAATTATCTAAGAAACACACCTGGCCAAACTCTGTAAAGCGTTATAAAAAACTGCTTGACCGCTATCTTCAGAATGTAGCTTAGTGGTTTTCTTCTTCATTATGTTGGTTATTGTTGCTTATTTTGTTTTTTTTTCCTGCTCACAATGACTTTAGTTTATGTCCTCTTGCTTTGTTTGGCTTTTGCATGGTTATTCCTGTACAGAATAAATAAATAAATAATAAATAAATAACATTAGTGCGGAATCAAGGTTTTCGACTTGGTTTCTGAATCCATTTGATCTTAATCTTGCCCAGAATTAACTTTTTCATATCTATAGCAATATATAAATCACCGCCAAGAATGTACCACTTGTGAACTTAGGGGCAGTTAATGCTCATGACATGTCGGAATACATTTGTTTTCATCGTCCTTAACAGTGTACGTAAGTCTGAACGTTAGTCTGAAAGTTATCTAAAGAATCCGAAAAATAACGCTTTTAAAACCGTGACTAGGCGGAGTAAAATAGAAATGTCAAATCCAGTTCCTACAGTTTTTGAATGAGTTTCACCACGTGTTATTTCGAGTCGCCGTTCGAAGAAGGGGTAGGTAGCAGCTTTCTATTTTACAGGACAGGACACTCATTTTCAGTAGATTCCATTCCTTGTTCTTAGGTTCTCATCAGCATATCTTGCATTATTCGTCTTTCTGGCTTGCCCATAAGATTTCTTTTTGAACTGTTTCAGCAATAAATCGCCGAAAAATGCTCCTTTTAAAGTGAGGCTACTTCCTCTGTAAATTTTTTGCGAACGTTTTGAATTTCACGCGTTTTGTTTCGTTATGTCATTGACCATGATTTATTCTTTATAGAACATATTTAGTTTTTGTTCAAAACTGTTCTTTATTTTTATATTAAATGGAGAAGTATGTATGTGGTTGCCATTGGTCATATCGAGAACCCGGATTGTCGAGTACAAAGCAAGTAAACCCCTTTCTTATTTTTTATCCAAGGAGGCAGAATATTTTTCAATTCCTCAGACCTAGTGCTAAATTGTGTAAAATTCTCAAGACTTGTCTTATATATATCCACGTCTCTGTCTGAACAAGGCTTACCAAAACTTTAAGGCTCTGTATCTGTCCGTTGTTAATAATTTAGTGCTGAGCTTTTAGACAACTCTTTCAACGCGGAATTTAATTTAATTAATTTTTTAAATTTAATTCTGTCTTGGCGTTTCCGAGGCTCAAGCCATGATGCTCTGGAATATGAAATTTGCACCAGCGATCAGGAACATCGGTAAAATCGTGGATCTCACGAGCACATAGTGGAATTTTCACTGAACGTTCTGCGCCGTGTGTTCATAAAAAGGATAAAAGGATAAAGGACGGCGTTACTCAATCCCTTCTGGGATGCGCCAGCGCATTCTACTTCTACAGGATGTCGTGGAGGCGACATGAATGCGTATTTGGCCATACAATGACTTGCGGTGGCCAGCCGATGAACAAGTCAGCGCTTTATCCTTCCCAGACACGTCTGGTACCAATTCACCGACCCCGGAGGGATGGAAGGCTTGGTTGGCCCGGGCGGGAAATCCGAACCAGGAACCTGGTATCGGGTGCACGCGACAGTCGCGCCCTACCGCGCCGTGTGTTCATACCAAGCATTATCCGCTGTTTTTAATTTGGTGCTTGAATTTTGCACTCTGCAAAATCAACTACGAGTTTACTAGGGCTCAGTCATTCAAGAAAAATTTAGTGTACGCGACCGGTCTGATCACAAAATAGAGTTTATAACGATTGCCTACTTCATAAAATCTTTTTTAGCCTATCCTTTTTTCTTTCATCTGCCGTGTTTTACATCTTTAGTTCGATTTCCATTTATTTATCTATTTATTTTTGCACGACGCATAGGACATACGTGCAATGGGATACAGTGCAATAAGAAACTATTACCAATGCAAGAGCACTGAAATATAAACACTTGAAGTCTAGAAAATAAATGTTCGTTTCGATTTCAGAAAATAAATAATAACGAATTAATTTTGATGCGGCGGAAAGTTCTGCCCCACATATGTCAATACCTTTTCGTAGAGTTGGAATTTGTGTCTAAATTCTGTCTACATTCGTTAGATGAAAATTTTTGTTCACATGGGAATCTGCATACAGTTCAGGCTTTACGAAAGAATTAGGCTCATACTATATATAGATTCATGCTTAGTTTCTCATCCTTCTTGCATCTCCAGAAATCTTCACTGGTTTTCTGTAAACGTAATTGTAAGCGTTTCTATTCTACTATAAGGCTTCTGTATTTTCTCCAGCCTATATGTTAAATGTTGCGCCTACACTCAGCGTTATTTTTTAATGATCATGTGTTTTCAGAGGGCAGAAAATGATGTAATGAACTGTTCCGTGCATCTAAGCGATCACCACTCCCCAGTGCCTCCAAAGAGTCCACGGTTCTGGAGGAGTCAATGGAGGTTTGGAATTTCTTCTATTGTTGTATGACTTTGTATAGTAAATAATTGTAATTAGTGCCGATTATTGTATTATATAAGCGGGATTTAACGTTTTGATCGTTTGTCTACTTATTCGGCTGTGTCATCTGCCGGGAATTGCTCGAGCGGGCGCCGGGAATGTTCCCATGTGTCCTTGCCACGTGCCAGAGTGTTCCAGTGGATCCTCCTCGTTTCGGAGATACGATAAGTGTCAAATCGTCTGTTAAGGGTTTTCATGAAGCATTTTGGCCAACGCGTTGGTGAGCATCCTGCTATTCTTTTGACATTTTGCGGAATCCACCTGGTTACGGCTCTCGTCCAGCACCGACCTGCAAAACGCATCACGTGACCGGCCCACCTAATTTTCGATAACATGGCCCATGTGACGGCGCGAAGACCTCTGATCATCGAACGCGTCGAAGAAACTCAAAACTGCGGAAGCATTCTCTAACGCCGTTGAATTGACGCGTCTTTAGATTGACTGACTTGGTGTTTTTGTGTTGCAGTGGAAACGCGTAGGAAACATTTGGCTACATCGGCCATTATTTTCGCGTCGTTCCTACCTCCAGCGGCCATTTTTGATCAAAACATCGATCGAAATTGACTACTATATCAATACTGTTTGCTTGTGAAGTCTGGCCGCCTATGAACATCCTATTTGAAAGGGTACACCCTAAGCACAGATAAACAGCGCCGTTTGAGATTTGGGGCCGTTCCTACGGTGAGCGGTTTTGCGCGCACGAGCGGGCGGATTAATTATTTATTGATTAATTATTGAATAATTATTTTTTAATACAAAATGTAGTATAAAATGTTTCCTCTCACACGTTCTCCGTTTCAGAATCCAAAGGCTTATCGAATGCGAGCATTTTCACTATCCAGTCGTCGAGCTCGGTCCTATCGCTGTTACTCTAGTTTCGTTAGATAAGGATAAAAGCACATGCTGTACGTTTCGGATAGAAAGCAATGGAGACTCGTGGTGAGCTACCACACCGAATTACTGCTTGACGTGGAGTTCTTTCTTCTGTTCCTACCGTTAGAAGCTGAGCCTCTGAATCGAAATGACCACTACTTAAGGCAGATTACTCGTTCGCTGTCGGAGATGACCGACTTCGATCGGCAACTACATCGATGTGTGTTTGAGCGAAGATTTTCACACTTGGAAGAGTTGGAGTTTCTAGGCAATTCGAGTGGAAGTGATATCGAGGTAAGGAACAACATTTTAAGATTTCTTATATAGTTGCACTATCTAGAATACCTGAAATTTTGACCCCAAGTCGAGGTTTATTGTAGTGGACAAAAATCGATAAAATCGAACGGTAATGGTCAAATAATCAATAGTGTTTGTTTGCTTTGGAGTGTGTCCACCGACTAACATATTCTTGCTATTCCTTCTTCAGCTAATATCGGACAAAAACTGATAAAATCGGTTGATATTTAAAACAAATAAAAACAGATAAATGTGAAATAAAAATATGAAATAAATAAATTTCAAATATCAGAATCGGTCAATAATCGTTTCCCTATCAATATTTTTGCTTGTTGTGAGATTTGTCCACCGACCGTCGTGTTCGTGTGAATTCAAAAGAGCAACCACGAGCTGCGATTATTGTGAAAAATTAATAAATGCCAAAATCGGTCGATAATCGTTTCCCGATCAATATCGAGAGGTAAAGTTCTTCCTCCGTTCATTGTGCCACGTGACGGACGGATGGACGGTAGGACAGCCAGACAAACAAACTGACGGAGGAAAAGGCGGACAGATTACCTCTTCTACCTATAGTAGGGCTTGGAAATTTTATATATTTTCCAAGTTTTGTAAGAACGGAGCGAACAGCCAATAAACTCTTTCAGACTCGTAATTCAGAAGCAGTCCTTGTTAGTCAATTCCTGTTGGGGTTGCGCCATGCTTTACTACTTCTGTGGTATGTCGCGGAGGCAATTTTAGTATTTTCCAGTATTTCTCAGCCAAATTCTCTATGTTTTCAATTTGTTCTCTGTGTTTTATCAATCACGTTCACTGCATAATCAATCACCTTCACGATTTATAATTTTTAAAGACACATGGCGGTCCTGTTGTATGAGATATATCACTCATTATACACGTCTATTCGATTTTTATCTAAGTCCTGTCTCTTGCTGTCTACCTTTTCAACAACAACATAGTAATTCTTCTTATATATCAGTGCATGTGTTTTTGAGGACGCACCCTGTTTGCTACAAGTTTACAGTCGCGTGACAGCGCAGTCGGAGGAGGCGCTGGTGGTGACGCGCTCCTTGAGACGAGGTTCTTGGTTCAAGTTCCCCCTAGGCCAACCGAGCCTTCCATCGCTTCAGAGCCATTGAATTGGTATTAGGCTTGTCTGAGAAGGGTAAACTCTAATTTGTTCATTAGACAGCCACCACAGATGTAGATCAAATGCACATTCAAATTGCTTTCACGACATCGTGTAGAAGTGGAATGCGTGGTGCATCCCAAACAGTTGATTAACGCCATAATTTACTTTTTATAATGCAGTGTGTAGGGTTTTATATGCTACGACAGCAACACTAACAGGTCACAGTGGAATACAAGCATTTGTCCCAATCAGGATTAATCGAGACGAAAATGGGAAGTTTATACGGATGCAATGCGCAATCCTATTCTTTCACATGTGGCGGATTTTTTCTTACTTTTTGCGTTTTCGTGTCAGCAGTGAGATTCTCTATGACCTCTACTGACTTGTGATATTGTGACCTTCAAAATAAAGGATAAAGGAGATAAAGGCGTTACTCAGTCCTTTTTGGGGTGTGCCACGCATTCTACTTCTACGGGATTTCGTGGAGGTGATTTGAATGCATATTTGGCCATATAATGACTTGCGATTTCCAGCCGATGAAGAAGTCAGCGCTTAATCCTTCTCAGACAAGTCTGGTACCAATTCAGCGAGCTTGGAGGGGTGGAAGGCTTGGTTGGCCTGGGCGGGAAATCCGAACCAGGAGCTTGGTGTGAGCTGCACGCGACAGCCGGCTCCTCCTCCGACTGCGCTACACACGCCCGGTGTTGAAAATAGTGATAAAAATTGAGACACTCTATAGACTTACTTATTTGGTGCGTTTTAAAGCTAACCTTTCAGAGCGAATACTTTCAGGAGACTCTGGAACGATATACAAGCAGGCTCTCTCAACTTACCGGTAGTATCATTACTTGTTACCCTGTGCTCAAATTTTTAGAAGTGAGCACTTTTATTTCTGTTCATCAAAAAATCACAACTTTGTATGAACCGTATTTTTAAAGGTTGATTGTCGTGGAGGCCATTTTGAACCCGTTGAAGACACCGCTATCAACACTCCGGCGGTCGCTGCCGCTGTTGTCACAAGGGACTTCGTGCCTACATCGGAGAAGCACCTTCGTCTCAAGGTTTCAGCTATTGCTTCAGCAGTATATGTAGCCGTACAGAAAACCGTACCCGTTTATTGATTTTTGTTTTCAGGTCGGTGACATTCTTTCAATAATCGAAATGAACTGCGAACCTCAGAGCGAAGGTGCGTATTGGAAAGCGAAATTGACGATTGCAAACAAGGAAGGCAGAAATGACACCGAGGCCAGAATGGTAGAGGTAAGGCCTCTTCACATATAGGTGTGATCTCTCCATACTTAGTCCCAATCAACATGTTGGCGTTTAAGGTCGGCTATTTTCCATGTGACTGCGTACAACTTATCGATGACAAGCGGCTACCAGGACGGCTGGCATCAACAAACAAGGTAAGAAGGTTGTTCTTCTTCAGTCCTTCTTCATAGCTTCTTATTAGCCTCGATTCAGGCTACAGCATCTAGTTTCACACCGATTTTTGTGGTGGTTCATCTCCAGTCACATTTGGATTCAGATAAAGTATTTCTTCTGGTACTATTAGGGAAGCCTGCCTGGGCGTGTACATCAGACGGGTGTAAGGGAGGCACGAATCAATCACACCTCTCTCGCGCGACTCACCGAGCAGTGTGATTGGCCCGTGTTCCATTCCACACTATAGTCCAATTGTTGTTTGGAAGTAGCTAGTCAGTCACCCTCTCGCAGGGTACAAGTCGTCAATGTGGCCTACATGTGAAGACGGGAACACGCCAGCCAATCAGAGTATCGGCAGTACGCGGAGCTTCTGGATGGCACGCTATTCTACTGTGCGCCTCATCCTCGGCCGCATCGAACTGGCGTGCCACTTACAAAGGCTGTGTGCGACCGGTGCTCTGATTGGCTGTTGCAATTCCGTCCTCCGATGCAGGC
This sequence comes from Heligmosomoides polygyrus bakeri, assembly GCA_947359475.1. Classification (NCBI taxonomy): domain Eukaryota; kingdom Metazoa; phylum Nematoda; class Chromadorea; order Rhabditida; family Heligmosomidae; genus Heligmosomoides; species Heligmosomoides polygyrus. The sequence continues at coordinate 90,025,370 of OX375870.1, forward strand.
CTCATTGACGACTTGCACCCTGTGAATATTTGACTGGCTATTCTTAAGCAAAAATTGACGATTTTTTTTTTAAATTTTGAGTATGTCCGTCTGAACGTTTTTAAGGGGCACGCCATATTGTCAACTTGCAGCCTTTGCAGTACGCAATAATTCTCAAGGAAAGCGTTTCAAGAGGGACCCTAATATGTAAAAAGAAAAATTCCAAATAGGTTTCTTACGCCACTGCCTTAAACATACCTCTTTTCTGTAAAATTGGACACTGGTCCACACTGGATTTTTAGTGGAGCAGGGAGGTGTTGCAAAAGGGGGCCAACCATAAAAGAGTTAAAAAGGTTTAGAAAATAGAACGCGCAACATCCAGTCGTGTAGGTGAAGAAACCTCAAACTTGGGTAATTAGCCCAAAAGTCGCGAAAGTCCCCAGTGCCTGTTATTGCAAACAATTTTCGAAAATCGGCCGTGTCTCAACAATACATTGGGATTCATTTACCCACTGCAACTGACTGGGCATTCGACTTCACATCTCACGCATTTCAGAGTTCCCTGATGGCGGCACGGCGTATGTCTGGTCTACTCAAGTATCGTATTCGTCTACGCGATCCAATTTTCGGAGTGGCTCTCGTTGATCATTTGGCACGGACCGGACGAAAAAGTGTGTGACTGTCTGACTTCTAAACGTTTAAGACTTGAATCTTTCTTTCGGAACAAAAATGATTACCGAATTTCTTTAAAAAAAGGTCTCCTGCGCTGAAAACGACTGAAGAGGTAGTAGGAGGGACTAATGGCCTAAGTTTTGGGAAGAGGATGATGTGGTTGTTAGCTAGCAGTTAGGAGGTACAATGAATGTGGTGAACCAGACTATTACTTACCACCGTTAGTGCATGGCGTATTCTAGTAGTCTATGTCGCGGAGGTGAGCAGCATTGCGAGGTGGAAACGCTCCAGCCAATCAGACTGCGTCGAAGGAGCCTGAAATTGAGAGAGAGCGTATATGGTCGGAATCCTGATTGGCTGACCTGCTTCACGACAGGAAACCTTTCAAGCTTTCCACACTACTTCGGCAGTAACGTGGTTCAGCAAAAGAATAATCCTTCGCCGGAAGAACCTTGACCTGATATCAGACTTAGCGAGAGAAGTTTCTACTTTAAAAAATCCTCTCTGGTACGTTAAGGCAAACATTTATAGAAGATGGCAGTGTTGGTATTCTTCTTTTCCAGTGATTGTTTTGAACGTCATAACTACACTTTTACTGCGCAATTACTCGTCATTACCATTAATCATTCCTCTACCTTTTACTCACCATTACCATTACTCATTCCTCTACCTTTTACTCTCTAAGGCTGGGCAAACAAAATATTTTACGCCTCACTAAACCACGTGGAATATAACGTCAGTCTACACCGGAAGGGCGCGCATAGCGCAATCGGAGGAGGTGCCGGCTGTCGCGTGCACCCTATAACAGGTCCCTGGTTCACATTTCATGCCTAGGCCAACCAAGCCTTCCATCCCTCCGAGGTCGGAGAATTGGTAGCGGCTTGTCTGGGAAGGATAGAGCGCTGCCTTGTTCATCGGCTGGCTACCGAAAATCACGCCACGCCACGCATTCTACTTCTACGGGATATCGTGGAGGCGATTTGAATGCGTATTTGGCCATACAATGACTTGCGGTGGCCAGCCGATGAACAATTCAGCGCTTTATCCTTCCCAGACACTCTGGTACCAATCCCGGAGGGATGTAAGGCTTAGTTGGCCTGGGCGGGAAATCCGAACCAGGAACCTGATATCGGGTGCACGCGACAGTCGGCGCCCGCTCCGCCTGCGCTACACGCGCCCTGTTTTGTGATGTTTTGTGATGGCCATCATTATTAGAGCATTTAAGAAAGAGAGAAATTTATACACGTGGCAGAGCCGGAGGAGGCCGAGATACCGCGTACATTCTGAATCGACTCAAGGTTCGGGTCCCTCCTACGCTAATTAATCCTTTCACCTTCCATAACAGGTCGATTGGTACCAGACCTGTCTGGGAAGGATAAAACACAACACCGCCTTGCCCGTCATTTAGCTACGGCAGGATTGTCGCATGGACCATATATAGACTCAAAGCGATACTCTTTTGATGTAGAAATCGTGGCGCATGCCGCCGATTAACACCGATGTCTATGCTTTTTAATTTTGCTGGAGGGAAGAGAATTTTCAATTCATTCTGCCTCATGTTTCAGTTCCGCTGATTGTTGAACGATGTTGCGAAGCGATTGAACAGCAGGGTGTAGTTACTGGTATTTATCGGCAATGTGGCATACAATCGAACATTCAAAAATTAAGGTCTGTACCTAGTCGGCCTGAACGCCACAATTTTCCTTATTTTGAACTGTTTTCTTTTTTCTTTTCTTTATTTTTTATTTATTTTTTCCTTAAATTTTCCTTGATTTCAGGGCAAAGTTTGACAGCGGAGGTGAGCCAGACCTTGTCGAATTTGGACAGCGCGACATCTATTCTGTTTCCTCACTTCTGAAACAGTATTTTCGACAGCTTCCCAATCCACTGTTCACTTTTCAGTCTTACTCGAAGATACTGGTAGGTATATTTGTGTCGTAAAAGCAGAATTCTGCCCAAAAACCTTTCACTGTCAAACTTAGGGACATAGTTTACAGCCAACGAATGCCATGGGCTTAGAATAGAGCTCGACTGTTCGACAGGGAAACTACCTCTTACATAAGTACTTTCCGTTTGCTTACGTGAAGTCGAGAGCTTGAATAACGGTCCCGCAAGTAAGCAAAATGTCAGAGAAGCATGTTCGGGGGAGATTACTATGCGTTAAACAGCCACGAAGAAGAGATTTGTTTTTGTTTTTAGTCTGCATTTCATCCTACAGTTCTTTCCCTTTCCTCGTCATTCTTTCTTCGACGATTGAAATCAAAAATTACGAGTTCTTCAACGTTTTGCTTCGTCTTCCTCACGTTCTGCAATCTCATTCTATCATTAAAAGACGCAGTTTTTATGGATAAAAAATGTGAAGTGCTTTATCACTGTACATCTTTTAGGGAGCCTTTCGAGTAAAAACCACATATTTTTAGGAAAAACGGGAATATGCATTTAGCCACGTTTTCAAACCGATAAACGAAGAGGTAGGAAAAGGAATAGAAGAGAAGAGGCGAAATCGGAAAAAATGAAAATAAAAAAATTGAAAAGAAATGAATGGGTTTCATTGCAATGTATTTTTTCAGTTTCCATATCATACCATTTTTTATATTCCATTTTCACTTTAAACTGGACGCTTTTAGTAGTTTAAATTAGACGCTTTTCAAGCCAAGCAGACGTTTTAAAGTAGGAAGCGATAGTTTTTAGCCAAGGTGAATTAATTTTTTGTTAAAAGAAAATTTATATTGGAATTTCACCTAAACACGGTGCTTTGACAAAAAATATGAACGCTTTTTGAATGGGCACAAATTTTCTCTACCTTAACCAAAACAATGCTTTTATGTTTATTCTGAGGTGCTCTGATACGAAGAATTCTTCATGTGAAGAAACTACGCCTTGCATTCGTCCTGAACATTGCAATGTTTGTTCGATTGATAGTGTAAGGGGTGTTTACCTGTTGTTAGGCGGTGGAGAATTGTGGCGTCTTGAATTTATACGCATGTAAATAGCGTTTGCACTGTCAATCCTATTGGCAACGCGCTATATAAAACGAATGCACGGCGCAGTCTATTGATAAAATTGCATCCTGGGGTCTAGTTTTGAAAATTTGTGTCTGAGTGTGACCACTGTTTCTTTACGTAATTCTGTGAAGGGGATTTTTTTCTAAAAACTATTTTGAAGAAGGGTAATTTTGGCCTTATTAGACTATCTCTATTTAAACTATTGATACGTCTAGGTCGGTTTGTAAAAAGTTCATTTTTGTCTTGAAAAGTCCAAAAGTTTCGAGAGAGAAGAACATAGATTACATACTTGAACCTTTTATTCTATGCCACAACGACATTTACTGTTCGTGCATTTCCATTGATTCAATTTCGAGGCTAAGAAATCGAGTCTGAGTTCCACAAAGAAAAATAAACGTTGAAGGATAAAGGACCGCGTTACCAAATCCCTTTTGGGAGGCGCCACGCATTCTACCTCTACGGGATGTAGTGGAAGTGATTTCAGTGCGCATTTGGACATGACTTGCGGTGGCTAGCCGACGAAGAAGTCAGTGCTTTATCCTTCCCAGTGAGGTGCGGTACCAATTCACCGACCCCGGAGGGATGAAAGGCTTGGTTGGGCTGGGCGGGAAATCCGAACCAGGAACCTGGTATCAGGTACACGCGACAGCCGGCACCTCCTCCGACTGCGCTTCACGTGCCCCTTCTACAAAGAACAATACTTCAAGCAAACTTTTTTTTGAAAATTTTCTTTAAAAAACTTTTTTTCGGTTATGGGTTTTCGCGCTATTCTTTGGCGGCCAAGCGCCAATGGATGAGAAATTGCAGGCTGCATTCGACAGCTCCGACGATGACAAGGCACGCAGGCTGCGAAGTGTAATGGAGGCGATGCCAATATCTCACTTCCGGTACGTGTTTTTGAACGATGCATATCTCATGCGGATCACTGCAATTTGCTGCAAATGCGGCTCAGTTTACGCAGAAGTGAAAAGCAGGGCATGTACTGCAGTGCGCTTCAAAAGTACATATCCACCCCATAATTTGCCTAAATTTTTCTGAAAGTGAATTCCTACCTATTTCGACTGCAAGGAATCAAGTGGTGCTAGCGCGAGCCTGCAGAAATGAACGCTAAATGAGATATGCAAATTATGGGATGGATGAATACGTTTGAAACGCACTGTAGAAGAATGTTGGATGCGCTCGTCTTTTTACCCTTTGCACCTTATTCTTTTTTGCACCACTATTGATTTTTAATTTTACTTGATCGATTTGATTTTTCTGGAAAATGTCATGAGAGAAATATCTCCCGCCTCATGCTACAGTTGTTCAGAACTTTTTATTTAGCGTTGGTGAAGGGTATTGCTCTTCCAAAGCCGTTATGGACTTTTATGCTGTCATTGTGCAGTCGTTCAAAGCACTATCCTCAACCGACATTGCAATCCCTGTCTTTCAAACGGCCTGAGAAAGACATCAATGATAAATCATAATGGTCGTCCCAATTCGTAAGTCAATTCGTTTGCGAGATGCGCCATGCATTCTGCTTTTACGAGCTATCGTGGAGACAACTTGAGTGCGTATTTGCCTTGTGCAATGACTTGCGGTGGCAGGCCGATGTACAAGTTAGTAAGTCATCCTTTTTAGATGTCTGCTACAAAATCACCAACTCGAAGGTAGAGAAGGCTTGGTTATCCTAGGTGGAAAATCCGAGTCAAAAACCATGAATCGGATGCACGTTACAGCTGGCGCCTCCTCCGACTGCGCTACCGCGTGCCCAATCGAGATTAAGCATTTGGAAAGCATGTTATTACCCTTTTGATCGCTGAAAACATGTCTTACAAGGGAGGTCAATGAGCGTCCCGTGGCAATTTTGAAAGTGACCTATTGAGGGTTGTAGGGGACTGTAAGGGAAGCACCGTAGTGGGTTTTCAAATTTCCTGCGGGCATCTGGGTAGGTCAAAAATTGCAAAAAAAACCATTTCACTTCAGTGCGGGCCGATAAAACAAAACTGACGTCTTGATGTGCCATATTGTGGTTACAATCTAACCTGCAAAAGGTTTGGGGCTGGAACGGTAGCGGAATTACGGCGATCTCACAATTTGTTTGTTAGCGGTACAGTAACCGAAGTAGAACATTCAGATGCGCCGTTCACCAGGGGATCGGCAGCGACAGGATCGCCGAGTGGGTACGGGGGCTGACTTCCAGGAAATAAGTCGGGGGTTCGGATCCGGAGGTTGTGACCCTGCATTGCTGGGCTTGCTCGATCCATTTTTTTCGATGTAAAGTGTAACTTGGCTACGGTATTGTACCATATAGACATTATAACTTTATGTTAACCTGGATGATACGATATAAAGACAAAAATAAACACGCAAGGCAACAGCGTTCATAATATATTCGATTGGCCATTGAGAAGAACAGGTGATTTTCGTTTGCGTACAAAATAGATAGTATGCTTTATCTTGACGTACCTCGTTAGGCATTGACGGTGGGTTTGTCAGCACTACTGCACTTCATGCCCAAAAGTAGAGGAGAGGTTGAGAAAAAAGAGATTTATCTTTATTTTTTCACTTATTGTTTGTTTATTTTTATTTATTATGTATTAATTATTTATTATTATTTATATTTATATTTTCGAATAATTAATTAAGGAGATCGCCATAGCAGATGCGTTTCGGGGCGTATTCTTCAAAATGCTATGCATGGGGATATTGACTGTGCTGATGAGGATAAAACACTCCAGGAAGTTTTTAATTTGATATATACTCCTTTGACGTTTTCTCGTTGGTGATGTTAGCTTTACTTAAACGAAGCGGAAACGATTATTAATTTTCAAAATGCTAAAAAAACCGCAGCGCGCGGAAGTATGAACAGGCGACAGCAGCGACTAGAGCGACAGCGCCGGCGCTCGAGTATAGGCCCATGCATACTTCTGCGACACCGCGGCGCGGCAAGTGGGGCGACAGCTACCTCCGCGAAATCCGGCGGTCGCGGCGCGGGCGCATTAGAGCACCGTTTTAGGCAACGGGACCGACGACGTCCCCGTTGATGTGGCGCCGCCAGGATTGGTTTGAACCATTCGAGCCTGCGGCAGTCAGCGCGGCGTCGCCTGCGATAGCCGCCGCGACAGTCGCAAGAGTGTGCATGCCCCCTCCCTGCGGCACGTGCCGCAGTGTCGCGCCGCGGCCGTCGCGGCCCTATGCTTCATCATGGCAGCGCCGCGCTGTCGCATAAGTGTGCATGGGCCTTATGAACACTGTTCGGCGGCGCGCGCTCAGTTTTAATCGATATGCATATTTTGCACGGACGACGAGACGCTCTTGTCTCAAACTATGAACAGGCCTTGAACACATTTGCTTAAGCCTGGAGCGGCTGGTAGAGAGGCTACATGTTGTTACAGGATGTTTTGTTACGCTCAAAACTCTTGCGCCAGGCGGGACTCGAACCCGCATCTTCTGCTTTCCGGGCAGCGATGTTCGCCTTACACCACCGGCGCTGTTCGACCGCACATAACATCCAATGTTCAAGCATTGTTACTAGTAAGGTCTTCAGCTTAACCGGTTCCATGCTGATATCAGCGGCCGGCCCATCCCGTATCACGGGTGGGTGCTGACAGACCTCGAGGACATCGCGGATGTTATGTGCGGTCAAACAACGCCGGTGGTGTAAGGCGAACATCGCTGCCCGGAAAGCAGAAGATGCGGGTTCGAGTCCCGCCTGGCGCAAGAGTTTTGATCGCAACAAAACATCCTGTAACAACATATGAACAGGCCCTGAGTAAAAACCATCCATACCCATGACTTAGCAACATGAGATTACCCTTTGTTTCGCTCACTTCAAAACCATTTGAATGGTAAAACTTTTGATTCCCATCAAGCTGTTAAAAATTAGCCACACAAGTTCTTCGCTTCTAAAAACCAAGGCTTCTTCGAACGTGAAATTTTCAACTCACCGAAAGATGGCAAATTTCACCCAACAAAGCGGTCAGTGTATGATTGTTTGATGTTTGTTGTTAATATACAACATTTTCACGTTGAATTGGACACTCTTCTAAGTTGGCCTATGAACTTTGATATCAAAATGAACGTCTTCTAAGTCGAGACGAGCTTCTTACAGGTTAAACTACAGACTCTCCGTGACGGCTAGAATAATTTTATTTAAGGAAAATTTAGAAGAACTTTTTTGATTTTTTTTTACTACAGCTGCCCGAATGAGTGTAAATTTATTTTATACTTTGTTTTATTTTATACTTTTATTTTATACTTTTATACTTTTTTACTTTGTTTTAAAGCGCATCAAGGCAACAGTCATGTAGTGCATTAAAAACTGGATCGCGCCAGGCACTCGGAAAGCAATTTTAGGAGTGTCTTTAGTTTGATGTAGCAGAAGCTCGTTTTGAGTTGGAAGAATTCGCTTTGATTTGAAAAATCTTAGGTTGGCTTAGAAGAGTGTCCAATTTGACGTGAGAAGTGCCCAATTTGATTTGAAAAGTGTTCAATTCAACGTGAAAATGGTATAAATAAATTCACTTTAAAAATTATAAAAAACGACTTTAATTATCGATCTACCCCATATATACAATCCGTTTACATTTGCTTATGCTACCAGCAATCGTTTCATCAGTGCATTTAAGGACAGCCACGTATCTGATACGACACCTCACTAGACTCTGTAGCTACACTTCACTTACGGATATGACGGCGAAGAATCTGGCCATTGTCTGGGCGCCGAATCTCTTCAGGTAGTTCGCCCCACTTACATCAATGCTTCCCTGATCGCAGTGAGTAGTCACCGCCTTGCAGAGCACCCCCTGTACTTGACGGTGACGACTCGCATTTGTTGAGCGGCTTAGACGTACACACCTCACTCTGCAGTTACCTGATCAGCAACTCGTCTGAGATTTTCATCGACGGATCGCCCGACTCGGCTGCTACTTTGCCAAGTACGTTGCCAGAAATCCATTTTGGAATTCAGTTTCAGAGTTGTCACGTCTTCTTGTGGCCTTTCCTCATAGGTAGAGGTTTCCCGTTAGTATCGTCTGTACAGTTTGTTTATTTCGGGAGATTTAGCGGTACATGTCGCGAAGATGGGCAGCATCGTGGAGTGGGAGCGCGTTTGCCAACCAGATCGCATTATACTGCCGTGCCATTCCGAGAGGAGTTATAGTCAGTATTCTAAGTGACTGGTGTGTGTTCCTTCAGTGCTCTGCTTAGCTATGATTGGCTGGCGCGCCAACAACTCCTAATGCTGCCCATGTTTGCGACTTGAACTGATTTAACATTTCCTTGAAGATATCTCGTTCCAAGACTATCGCGTGAAGGTTTAACGCGAAGAATACTCTACAGACTTTATGATAATAATTCTGGCTTTCACCGATGAAATTCGATTTTCAACGTCTTTAGGCAATAATTATTAATCGATCTTTACAAAGCCAATCTGTTTTGATCAATGAACAACCATCTGAAAGTTTGGCGAAAGTTTTCTGAGCTGAAAAAATGTCTGTCAATTCCACATATCTGTAAAAGTATATTAGCTAAGCAGAATGCAACATTCTACTACTTGGGAACATGTCGTTAGTGTGGCCTACACGGGGAGGCGCAACCGCGCTAGCCAATTAGAGCGCCGACCGTATAAGTGCCAACGGATCACGGTGATCATACACGCTCCCCCCCCCCCACCTTGGCACGCGAAAATCGCGTTATATCGGTTTTTACGAGGATATGTTTAAACTCTTAAATTTTTACAAGGCATCTGACATATTTTATACGCTTTCGAAACTGGATTTAATCCTAATCGGGGGGGGGGGGGGGCACATAATGATTTGCATCCTCATTCCCTTCGTTGAGTCTATAGGAGAGTTTCGACTGCTGTCCTATGATACGAAGGCTTTTATTTAAATTCAGGGAATATGGTGATGTGAAATGGAGTGATGGACACAATTGGCATTTTTGCTATTGCCCCCTCCCGACTAGGATAGACTCTCAAAACTACGCGCATTTCTTTATATTACGGTACAGAAGCTCTCATCAAGTCGTGTAGGGAAGTACACGAGTCAAGGCGGGAATTTCGAAGCACGAATAGGTGGGAACTTTTGCTCCTTCTTTATACTAGGTTTCCAATTCTGAACGCATCTTTTTACATTTCCGTCTTCACGTACATACTCTGAACGGTTTGGTTCGACCACCGTACCCTCTATTATGATTTGAATTTAATTTAATTTTGATTAACTAATTTTAATCAAATTTAATTATTTTCATTTTTTTTATAATTTTTTCTGTCATATTGGTAACTGAGGGCAGTAAATGATCTCCACTTCAGAGAACGAAGGTCCTTGCCCTGAACCGTCGCCACTATCGTCACGAACGGAAACTCCGTGCGCCTCAGAGAAGGCCACACCAACGTCGAACAAGAAGAGGTAGTTCCTCCGCTTTGAACCTGACAGCGGCCATCATTGTTACAGGATGTTGCGTGCGGTCAAACAGCGCCGGTGGTGTAAGGCGTATCGTCGCTGCCTGCAAAGCAGAAGGTGCAAGTTCGAGTCCCGCCTGGCGCAAGAGTTTTGCTTGCAACAAAACATCCTAATAATATAACAACGGTCATCTTTACATTTGCGCTTGTGTAGGTAACCTTCTGCTCATTTGTAACGAAGTTAGAAGGATCTAAAGGCTGTTTGATGATGTCTTCCTTTACTACATAACTTATCAGAAGCGTCGTGGACAGTGAAGAAGAAATGGTATAGCGAGTGATGAACAGCATAACTGGGCTGTATGTCATGCTTCTTGGTTATAATGTATGCTCCTGGTTTTTGTTAACGGAATCAAAGCCATTATGGAAGCTTTTTACCTTATTTTTTATTAAATACACTACTTTTGACTAGAACTGTATGAATTGGAGTTCGGAATTCACGTCGAAGAATAAGCCTCATCCGTTATGTATTTGATTGCACTTTGGTTTTTTTAATTGACGAAACAGTCATTTTTGAGCTTTGCAAGGTGAAGCGCAGACGAGTCGCTTTTAAATTTAGACGTGGAGACTTATATTTTGTGCTACAATGTTTTTGCCTAGTTTTTTATATTATACCCTACACAGACTCTCTTCAGAGGCTTCAAGCGCTTAATTTCGTGTTATATCTGTAAGAAGGTTAAGGATAAAAGACAAACGATGGCGTTACTCAATCCCTCTTGGGGTGCGCCACGCATTCTACTTCTGTTGGATGTTGTGGAGGCGATTTGAATGCGTGTTTGGCAACATGGTGTGACTTGCGGTGGCCAGCTGATGAACAGTGAATGAAGTCAGCGCTTTATCCTTCTCAGACAAGCCTAATACCAGTACATCGACCCTGGAGGGATGGAAGGTTTGGTTGGCCTGGGCGAAAAATCCGATCCAGGAACCTGGTGTCGGGTGCACTAACAAACCAACACCTCCTCTGACTGCGCTACACGCGCCCATGTATGACTAAATACGCTTCAAATGGCCTCCACGACATCCCGTAGAAGTAGAATGCGTGGCGCATCCCAAAAGATAACACCGATGTTAATCAATTCAGTTTGATCCATAATGTGTCGATGCGCCACGGGTTCAATTTCTTCCTGTATCTTGGAGACACTGTGTATGCAGGTAACACATCGATGACCTCCGTCGATAGTGGGGAGATTTGACTGGCCTCGACGCGGTATAGAACCCGAAATCAATGCGACGTGCTCGTTGAAATACCGCCGTCTGACAGTTGTGCTCTCCATGTTCTCGTCTATGTTTCTTTCACGAAAGTCAAATTTGATTTCATCCACGAAAATGCCAAAATGGTCGCTTTCAAAATCACCTGTTACCTGAAGATCTTCAAAAAATTTTGCTACGACTTTGTTTACAGAACTGCAACATTGACAAATCCTCATCTTGCAGCGAGTCACGATGGCCGAACTTCCTTCGTGGAAGGTCCGTGGAAACGCTATTCAAATTCGGTAGAAGGCCACCTCCGAATGGCATGATGGACTATTCATCCCCGGAGCTGGTGGAATTCAATAGGTTGGTGATGGGCCAATGGAACATTGTATTTTCTGATAGTTGAAGTGAAACTGTGACGATGCTCCTTGCTCTTACTACACCAACGAGCTTGAGAAGTGGATCCTTATTCAGGCCTAATATTTCGACCGTGTCGTTCGTTGTCTTCAGAATCCTAAACATACCCCCAAGGGATTAGATCTGAAAACTATCGCAACAAGCGTATCACCCGCTCTAGTATTTTTGACGAAATGCTGTTAACACAAAGAGAAAATCCTTGAATCGTGGGCCGCTCGTCACCACTGGCCATGCATCTCGCAGTTCGAAATAAACTGCAGAAAACCAACTGTTAGGCCGGAAACAGAGTCTTGCGGCATCGTGCCGCGATCTCGTCCATTTTGCTTCCACCCTGGTGGGACCACGCCTCCACTGTGGTGGGAGCTGTGCCGCGGACAAGTCTCACGATGCCGCATGCCGCGGCACGCTGCGACTACAGCCGTTGTCTGCGGCATTGCACCGCTCCACTGAGGGGCGCGTTCCATTCTAAACCATCCCGGCTGCGAGTAGGAATAACAAATTACATTCTTTGAGATTCGATGAAATCTTTAGGGGCTTTCATTTGTCGCTGACGAAAAAGCGCAGGACGGTGTTGTGGAATACCACGACTGCTGTAACTTTGCAACAATCGATTATACTGTGCTGTGTCTTTCTTGATGCGGCATATGATGTGTAATGTTTGCTAATTCCTGTCGGAACATCTGTGCTGGAATAGATTCTTGTTAAAATGTTTACACTTGCTTAGTTTATAAGCGATGTCGGCAGATTAATCGGGAATAAAGGAAGATATCATCGGACTACCTTGGCAGATTAGTCGCACCTTATGAAGCGGCCCTTCTGAAGAGTGACACAGTAGACAGTATTGCGCACAGCGATGCCCTTGCGGCATCTCGCCGCGTCAAATGTCGTCAAGTTCATCGAGGCTTGGCCAACATCGATCAGCCCGCGCGTCCTAATCAATACCTGTAGTTTAGTCATTATGACGTGCCGTGCGGCGATTGAAGTAAAAATGGGGGCCTACGGATAACACTCATTTCATTTTAGTTGGAATTTTGTGAGAGAATGCATAACGCCTGTAGCGCTTTTTTCTAGGCGAATTGTCCGCTTCGATAGTAAAAATCGTGCTCTTTACATTGGAATAGTTTCCGCTATTTTTGTCCACTTTCTTGCTCAGAGGGTTCGTTGTGGTGTCTAGTTTTTACAAGCCAAATGTTCAGTCCGTTGAATGGCGAGTACCATTCCTCCTTCTTATCGGCCAACGGGTATATGTTTGATAGGATAATTCAGATTTAAAGTAAGGAGCAGTGAGCTAGCTACTCTGCAGCCTATCATTTATTAGGTTGATTCATATGTAATTGTAAACCTCCCATGTTTTCTTTTCTTTTTTTCCTTCTTCTCTTATACAAAAATAACGTGAACAGTTTTAAAAATGAGAACAGATACGAAGAATAAAGCTGTGTCGGAGACAAGAAGTTCGATAAAATCTTCAGAAGTCGAAGGGATTGTAAGTTTCCGGCGAAAATCAAACCTAGCGCTGGACCTGCTCTCGTTTCTTGACTATGCTCCAAACCCCCAATAACAAAAAATTTCTAAAGTGCTCATGCAGCTCAGCACAATGCCTTGGCAATGATTAACTTACGACAATGTTATTTCTAGTCCTTTTTTCACCTGTATCACCTGTCGTCCAGTTGATCATCGAGTTGCTCGAGCGGGTGCCAGCAGCATCTCCATTCGTCCCTGTCGCGTGCCAGAGTGCTCCAATTGATCCTCCCTGCTCGAGAGACATATCATTCGTTCGGGGCTTTCACGAAGAAGTCTGACCCACGCCTTAGTGGACGTCCTGGTGTTCTCTTGGCACCCCGCGGAATCCACTCGGTGATGGCTACCCCCAGCGGGTGTCTGCGAAGCGCAGATTACGTGGCTGGCCCACCTTTCGATCTCTGCTTACAACAAAATTAGTCCTTTTTCGGGGCTGGGAGAACGAGGTCCTTTAGTGCTAAATTGGCCCTTTTTAATGAAAAAGTTAACTACCGCGGGTTCGCTTGTTACATCTCCATGAATTCATGGGAAAGAATTGAAGCATTTGAATTGAATTGTAGCGTTTTATATATTTACCAGCTGTCAGAGCGGCTTCTCGGCCGCACTGACAGCTTCTTAACGGCTTCGCTGTGGTAATAACTTCTCATCATCAATTGTAGCTGCCACCTATGTCATGGTTTGCTCAGGAATAACATCTTAACTACGTCGATTGAGGCAACTTAGAAAGGAGTCGAAAAAAAATGAACGACATCCACAAAAAAACGATTATTTGACCAATATAGATTGATGGCGATTGATACTTCATAAACTTCAGATTTGTCTTCAGCAACCTCGATTACCCTCAGGGCTGAACTTTCGAGCCTCTTGAGTGACATCCACAGAAAATCGATAATTTGATCATTATTGATTGACGTCGATTTATTTTTTATTTATTTTTATTTTTATTCATAAATTCATTCAAAGCGTAAAACACGTATATTACGTATTACATTACGTACTAACACGTATGCTCACGCATAAAACAAATGAGAAAAAGGAAGCAATTTCTACAACAAAAGTCACAAAATAGCAACCAGACGTAGTTACGAGGCATTTGTAACTCTGAAAGCAGCTATGAACAAAATTTATTCAACAGCAATTTCTTGAAGCCATGCATGGATAAGGATTAATAGGATATTTGGATAAGGATATCTGAGAGGATATTTTGAGCCAGATGTCTCATTAGATCAGCACATAAGTGAGAGAATGTACATTTCTCTTCTGATGTCTCAACTTCTGAAGTTTCAGATCTCATTCCGTAGAGGCATCACTGCAGTGCTCGCGTTCAGACTCGATAATGTCGTTCATGTCCCGAGGAGTTGGAGAGCTTCGTGATGGCATTCGAGTGCTGCGACAACGTGCTCGAAGTCTTCGACCGGCTCGGCGTCCACAGTCGTCCTTCACCGCCCCAGTACGGCTCTACTCGGAGAGCCTCAGTAGCCAGTGTACGAATCGGGAAGAGTACTGTATAACGAACGTGCAGGTTCGTGAATAAGGTCTTTCTATAAACTAACATTGATCGGTGGCTAATTCCCAGTTCTGATAATTATCAAGTTGTTCGCTAATCAATATCGATTTTCTCATATGTAGCGTGAACTGCAGATTTTTATGCATGGCTTACACTATTATACAGGGTGTCTCAAAAAATGTATACGTTGTTTGAAAAGTGATAGCTTCGCTCACAATAAAGGTTCTGAAGAATTTAAAAGTTCAAGTCAAAGCTTAAGAACCTAGAAATTTTCTGGCATATGAGCGGTATTGAATGCGCCCTGAACTTGTCTGAAATATTGCATTTTACATTCGATTGATTGTGTTTCGCTTGAATACTTGCTATAATTTCTTCACAACGTGACCCTATCGATTGATTTGTGCTTTTTTAAGGTTTAAAACTTAGAAACACTCTACTGCTTGCCAAAATGCGAGGTATCCTATTAAATGCAGGTACTATTTGAAAGGTTCTAACATTGCTGCTAGTGGAGCTTTTGGAGATGTTTGAGACTAATACGGGCGTACAGGGTAACGAGATTTCTGTGGTGTGTAATCAGTCAAGATTGCGCCATGCCCCCGCCTGGAACCTTGCATTCCAGACTCGATTGATTGTGCACGGGCTGAATGCTTGGTACACTGCTACTTGCTACTACTTGGCCAGATTAACCTGTGCTGTGTTTTTTTTTAACGTTAGAGTTTGGACATCACACGAAAGACCCGAGACATACGAGTTTACTTATTGCACAATTTAAATGTGAGCAGGAGCCCCGTTTTCCAAATTGCATCCTGTCGACTGATGAAGCATCATTCAAGCTCAATGGAGAGGTTAGTCGGCATAACTGCAGCTACAGGGCGACGGAAAACGTTTAAAGAAGCACGGCACAGGTTAATGCGACCATGTATTAACAAGGTTGTGATAAGTATTCAGCAAATGCACAATCAATCGGTTCTGGAATGCAAGGTTTCAAGCGGGGCCTGTCGCAACCTTGGCTATACACACGTCCTAGAAATCTCGCTTCCCTGTGCATACGAGTCTCAAACATCTTAAAAAGCTTCACTAGCAGCAATGTTAAAGCCTTCCAAACAGTACCTGCATTTTTGGGACACCCTGCATTTTTCGCAAGCATTAGTGTGCTTTTAAGTTTTAAACCTTAAAAGAAACACAAATCAGTCGATACGGCCACTTTGTGATGAAATTATAACAAGAATCCAAGCACAACGCAATCCATCGAGTGTAAAACGCAAGACTTCAGACAAGTGCATGGCTCCTCTCATACCACTTATATGTTGGAAAATTTCTATTATCTTAAGCTTTCATATGAGCCCTTAAATTCTTCGGTACGTTTTCTGCGAGCAACGTTATCAGTTTTCAAACAGTGTATACATTTTTTGAGACACCCTGTATATATTTTAAAGGTTAGAAATAGGGTACATTATGCCAAAAACTGGGCGTCATTAGTAAGAACAGGTTGGTAAAGACTAAGTTGAAAGTGTACAGTCAAAGAGGGCATTACCAACGTGTTTTATTGGTATACTTCCGAAACAGCAAAATACGGTTCAAGCTTGGAAGAAATTGTGCGAAGTTCATGGTGACGACTGAATTACTGAAAGGGCTCCAGGACCTAACTCCAACGCGACGTCGCGCGCTAGCCGCGTGCGACATCGCGGCGCTGAAACGCGGACGGCGCTCGGTGACGCATAGTTAGCCGAAATGAGCACGAAATGTTCTCAGTGTTTAAGCTCCCAGACCACATTTCTAGCTAGGAACTTGAGATCCCACAGAATGTGGTAGGCAACAGACTGGACAATTAATCCGAGAATGGGTGATAGTGGCCTTTTTCCGTAGTATAACCATAATCACGGGTAAAAATTGACCGAAGAAGTTGTAATTGGCAAATACTGACGTTAGAAACCATCCACATGACCAGAAATCCTGTATAAACTGTCGCTGATCGTCCCATTGAAACCACATTCTTATACCATCTCCAAGAAACGTTGAAATAAGGCAAAGGCGTGCCGCATATCCCTGTAGGAGGCGTTTCTAGCCGTCGGAAGCATCGGACCGCGACAACTCGTCCAATTTCGTCGCGCACCGTGCGCGACGCCAGCGGGGTTCGCGCGGCGTCGGAGTTATGTCTGCCCCCGTACTGAAAGCCCGTATCAGCGTTGGTTTGCTCGCTGTTGCTCTGGAAATTTTGATGCGCAAGAAGCACCACATAGTGCAAACTGGTTGCACATTCACTACTGAAAACGACAAAATGAAGGCGTTAATCGAAAGTAATCGGCGTATGACAGCTCGTGAGATGGTAGAGGTGCTTGACGGGGGCAGACGTCGCGCGGTGCGCGACGAAATTGGACGAGTTGTCGCGGTCCGACCGCTTCCGACAGGGACGGCTAGTAACGCTTCCGACAGGGACGGCTGGTAACTCTCGCTAGAGCGCGAAAGTATGTGTCCGCGACTGTTGACGGCGTTTTTCGCGTAGAGGGAGGAAAGCAGTTGAGTGAGACACGTCTGATATCTCCTGGAAGGGAATTCGGAATTTGCCCAATTTTATGCGTACCTCGCTCGTACTAGTGTTCTGTTAACCGGTAGCAAATTAGAGTGCATAGAATCCCTGCGAAGTTAGCTGTTATATCTCCATACATGTCTGTCGTGCGTGAACTTACGAGTATTGCTTATTACTCGTAAGTTCACGATCTTCTTGAAGACTCCTTCTTAAAGTGGGAGCGTTTTTTAACAAAGTGCGGATGGAATGAGACTCAATCTATTTCAAATGAGTGAAGGGAAACAGCTAAGGACCTGGCGAGAAAATTCGAGACCAGAACTGGGCCGGGATTTTTAAGTAGAAAGTTTCGGAAGCAAGTTCTTGTAAGTTCCCCGAAATTTTTCACAAATTTCCTTTGAACAGTTGTCCTTGTTATCAAGCGTTTGAAGTTTTCCAGGATTGCTGGGATATGAGACTTTTGCTAGGATTCAAAGACAAGTCAAGGCGCACTAATCCATAGCTTTTCCCTTAATTCTACCTTTGTTTCACACTTGACCGTCATCTTGCTCCAACACACTTGTCATAGCTCAATTGCTGCTTTAACACTGGCAAAATTTCGTGCTCCGCGGCTAACCGAGCGTCACCGAGCGCACGTCCGCGTTTCAGCGCCGCGACGTCGCATGCGGCTAGGGCGCGACGTCGCGTTGGGGTTACGTCCTGAAGCCATGCTTGACATGTCGAATTCAGGCTTACACTGACACTTGCACTTACAACGGCTTGGTTAATAATAATACATAGTAATAGTTTATTACGATCATTTAAGATGGACGTGAGATAAAACAACAAACAAGGTACCACCACCCAGTTGAACAAGTAGATGGCGACAGAAATCAAACCAGTGTAGAATTGGTACAACTGTCCAACTAAGCAAGAGAAAGGTACAATAACAAGTATTCGGAAGAAAAACACAAACAGAAACACGTCATCAGTATATGAGGAGGGATCTCCAAGCAAGTCTTTTAAACGATTACAGTTAGCGGTTACGTGAACAAACTGGATATTTGGGTTCTTCACGAACTGAAGGAATTCCTCCTCACTAGACACATTAAAAATGGGTCAAAAATCAAGGGAGACAGATGGGACTGTAGCGGTCGAAAGAACGAGGATCGTTTTGTAGGGGAAACTCCTTAGATTCATGCGATTCTTGGAGGATTCGGGTGGTTTGAAGGCAGATAAAAGCCTGACGGACCCACTTCAGTGGAGTATGCCAGCTGAAAGAAACCAGACGTGAACGACGAGCTACAGTCGTCCAGTTGGATGGATAAGGGCGTAAGTTATTAACGCATCGGTGTTGCTGACTGCACTTCGTGAATCCTTAAACAACCGCCCTGATTAGTGACTGTCGCCTAGTAGCCTTGAAACCGGAAATTTCTGGAGTCTGTTCCGCACAACTATGAGTCATCCGAAGCGGTCCGGGGATCCACGGCCGCTTTTCTTGTTCCCCGAAACTGCGTGACGTACTCTATATGCTCATAAAGTATAACTCATCGCAATTCACAACAGCAGCATTTTATTTATTTCAACCGTGGGTCGCAAAATCATCACTTGCGTAAAAAAGCTATCTGAAATATCATGAGAAATTCTAGAAAATTACTACAATTACCAACCTTAAAAAGTTTTTACGAGCAACAAGGTGTCTAAAACGAGACATCGACATGTTGATGACATTTTCGTCTTCACCTGATTTTTTTTTAATTATAAAAGTGTAAGTATGTACAGTTATGAACAAATTCAATAAAGTGTGTAAAGTTATAATATAAAACATAAGAAAATGTGAAATTCAAAGAAGTAAAGAAAGGTGTAAAATAATAGATTTTTTAAAATTGTAATTAATTAAAAGAATGGTATGTCACAGAATATAAAACATATAAAAGGCTCGTTTCGCCACTGCCTTCAGACGAGCCTTTGTGTTATACTCCTTCCGTGGCTCTTCAGTGGAGAAGAGGAGTATATTTAAAGATTTCTTTAAAATCTGTCTATAAAAGTAGAGAGATAGGAAAATCCAAAGGGAAGAGAGCACAGATGAAGAAAGATGAGAGACTGAAGAAGGAAAGATAAAGAACTAGAGACATTTGAGAGAAATAGAATTAGAATGCGAGAATAAATTAGGAGTAAAAAATTAGGTTAAATAAACCATGAGGTAGAATTCAATGAAGTAATAAATATGATTTTATAAGTTCAATGTTTATAAGTTTAACTGTGGTCTGATTCTTTTACAGCTCAGAAAAATGCACCATAGTGAGTGTTTTCTAATATTGGTTTCAGACGATGCAGAGCTCTGCGACGGCCTCCATGGTTTCTCATCTCTCAGAAGATCCATGCCTTGATAACAAGGTCTTCCTCTCTTCAGAGTCAGCTAGGTAGGTAAGCAACGCACCTTACTAACTCATGTCCGGTCATGAATAGAACCATTTTTCATAGTTGACTATGAGAGAGTGTAAAGAGAGGAATGGTTTCTTCATTCCTGCAGTTTTTTTTTTCGACGCTGCTTAGAATATCTTCCTCGGATGAGAATATTACAACAGCAGCAAAAAAATTAACTTCGGCTTGTGGTGGCAGAAGGCAACCAATTCGAGACAGCGGACTAAAAAAAAACTTGAGTGCAAGTCTTTAATGTAGCCTAAGGCCCCGTTTATACTTCGTCGCCGAGCGACGCGACACCACCTATAGTGGCCAAATTGATTGAGCGAGCGACCGATCAATTTGGCTACTTTACATGCCGTCGCGTCGCTCGGCGTCGGAAGTATAAACGGGCCTTAAGAATAAGTGGGAATGAATAAGACAGTCAGGTCGCTGACTCACACGGTCCCTTAGGGCCTCGCGCCCGTTTAAAATCAACTGATTGGTCTGCTAAGTTCCCACCTCCCTATATAGGCCACATTAGCGACTTGTTCCAAACTTTGTCAAGGTCAAGTTTCCAGAGAAATCTGATTTCACCTAATCCAGGCGAGGAAGCAATGGAACGAGTGTAAGCGGCAGTCCCTGTCTCTTCCAAGACCCACCAGAGCAACGTGAGAAGCGCGTGAATTTCCAGCAAATGGCACCAGGTAGGAATTATTTATTTTTTACGCTGTAGTAGAAATTCTGCTTCATTGTGTAGCATTTCGTTGGATTTACTTACCAGGCTGTCCAATAATTCCTGTCCGAAAATTTTCAAAATTCAATAATTTTCCTTAGAAGTGTTATAATATCAGGCAGGTGTAAAAACCTTCTAGAAGGTTTTCCAGAGTTCCACGCTAGGGGTATATAAGGCACAGTCGCCGCGTCTAGCTACCAGTACAAGCTAAAATGGACCAAGGTCGAATTCGTACGTTCGTGTACTACGAGTGTCGTCCGCATCGCAAGGAGTTTCTCGAGGATCTGGTCACTGGGGATGAGAGCTGGGTCCTCTGCGACAACGTCGCCCGCCGTGCCGTCTGGATCCCGCGCGGAGAAGAGCCGCCGACGACGCCGAAAGCCGACCTGCACCCGCTGAAGATCATGCTCTGCTGCTGGTGGGACGCCAAGGGCATGCTGTACTTCGAGCTGCTCCCGCAAGGTAGGACGGTCACCGCCTCCATCTACACCGATCAGCTCGAGAAACTAGCCGCCGCCATCCGAGAAAAGCGCCCCGACGGGCCTCGGTCCACCTGCTGCACGACAACGCGCGCCTCCACGTGGCGAAGGTGACCCAGCAGAAGTTGGCGACGCTCGGCTGGGAGACGGTTGCCCATCCGCCGTATTCCCCGGACCTCGCCCCCTCCGACTACCACTTGTTCCGCCCGCTGAAGCACCATTTGGCCGGAAGAAAGTTCACCAACTACGACAACCTCAAATCTGACATCGCGGACTTCTTCGAGTCGCAGCCCCCGAAGTTCTGGGCGAAGGGCATCGGCGACCTGCCCAATCGATGGGCCACTGTTGTGGATAACTGTGGTGATTATATTGTTGATTAGACTTGTTTTTCAAAAAGTTGAAAAAATTAAAAATGGTGAAATTTTCGGACAAGAATCATTGGACAGCCTGGTAGAATCTAAGTTAAACATTCCCTGCTTTCGAACGCTCACGTTATCAAATAAAACAAAAGTTAGAGTTAAAATGACTAATATGGATAAATGTCAACTAAATGTTAGGTTCGTTTCGCCACCTTTGTTCAGACAGACCTTTTTTGTTATACCACCTCCCCGGTGGCTCATCAGTGAAGAGGGAGGTGCTATAACATTTTTTGAAATTGTAAAATCAGTTAATTAAATAAACGAAATGTTTAGATTAAATTTTTTTATCAAAGTCAGAATTAGTGAGCGGTATAGCGTGTAATCTGTTTTCAGTTTTGCCGCCGTTATCCAAGATTCAGCCTTGCCCCCCCCCCCTACCCACTGGGATAGATACTGGATTCTCACTAGATAGGCCAGGCTTTCTCCTCTTAAAAAAACACGGGAGCTGTGAACCGAAAAGATCAAGTACATACAGCGGCGGCCACTGTCATGAATGGTTTAGAAATGGTTTTCCAAGTAGGAACGCTTTGCGGGAATTGAACAAGCTGCAGCGAGAAATAGCTGGGTCAGTGCTGTATGTAGGAAGGATGTTGGTCCGTCTCCCATCACAGCTAGCCCTGTTTGAACTGAGTGAATTTTGTGATGAGGTATCGGGCGATGAAGCTCTTCGGAAATGAAGCTCTTCGGCCCCATTTTCGCCGTCACTGTCAGCATGTTCGTGGAATTGTTTGCACTGACTATTTTTCCACCCCGCAGTCACTCAGTATAGTATTGGGTAGGACCGAACGTTTACATCGTTTGAATGCATATACTTCTTCCCCCTTTTCAAAAATCTTGTAGACCACGAAGAATATGTGATCTTCTTAAATTCATATAGAGAACGGCATGCTGTTTTAAACTGATGTCAAACATATAAAATGTCTTTCAAAAATTGAAGAGTTCAACCCATTTTTCGTGAACGCCGAAAACCTCGATTTTTGTGTTAGGAGCTTCTGGGGCTCGCAGCCTGCGCTCGCAGTTCTTTAGTGCTAAATTTTTTGGCCATTTCCGTCCTAACACAGGATCCTAATTTTGACTTTATTCCGTTGTAGTGTTTCCAAGATTCAAGCCATAAAGCTCTGAATTCCGACTTTTCGGCTTTCACCAAAAAGCGTTTAAACTCTTTGATTTTGAAAGATGTCTTGTATATTCTATATGCCTTTAAAAGTGCATGTTTCTCCCTACGTAAAGGTAGCAAAAACTGCCACCGAATACTAAAAATACTGGAGTAGGGCTAAGAACGTTCCAAGGACTAAAACGGCAGGAACGTTCTTAGCCCAGCCAGCCTAGTTTTCATACCATTTGCTATATCAATCCAACAGAAATTGCGCTATTTTAAATTCGTACCTAGCGCGTCCAAAATATCGCAATTTTGGGCGCATGTAGCGCAGTCGATGGAGGTGTCGGCTGTCGTGTGCACCCGATACCAGGATCTTGGTTCGAATTTCTTGCACAGGCCAACCCATTCTCTCTATCCCTTCGGAGTCGCTGAATTGGTCCAAAACGTGTCTAGAAGGACAGTGCGCTGACCTGCTCATCGGCTGGCCAGCGCAAGTCATTGTATGGCGAAATACGCATTCAAATCGCCTCCACGACATCCAGCAGAAGTAGAATGCGTGGCGCGACCAGAGGGAAGTGGGTGACCCTTCCTTTATCCTTATCCTTACGTAGCGCGATCTCGGCATTAAGGCTTTTGGCTTTTCCTCTTCTTAATGTAAGCTTTGTAATTTTGCCTATGCTCAAGGTGTAACAATTTAATGATTAGTGCCACAGTGATTACGTTTGACACCTTGTGGCTCCCATGCCCTCTAGATCAGCACCGTCAAACTGTTTAGCTCCTACTGAACTTATGAAAGAATAATAAAAAGGGTGAAGGATAAGGATTGACGTTATTCAGTTATATAGTGGGATACGCCATGCTTTCTACTTCTACGGAGGTAAGCTAAGTGTGCTTTTCACCTATGAAATGGCCTGCGCTGGATACCCACTCGATGAACAAGTCAGTGTTGGCTCCTTCACAGAATAGTCTGGTCAATTGGTCTACCCCAGATGGGTGGAAGGCTTTGTTGGCCTGGGTGGAATCCGAACCAACAACCTGATGTCGGGTGCACGCGACAGCCGGCACCCCATCCGACTGCGATACCACGCGCCAAACTCAGTATAACTCAGTATAACTAGGTCTAAACCATCTTAAACATTTATGGTGTTCAGAAACCAGGGAGTACACAATAGAAGAGGATGGAGGAGACAAGCCGTTGTGTGAACGATCGAGCCCCGTTGAAGAGTGGTCGAGCGACAGCAGAGACAGTCCGCTACTGGAGATGAGCCGATACGACAACGTGCCGAGCAGCGGTGGAGGACCATCAGCACGACGTATACCTTTCCGAACTTTGTCTTCGTCGTCCTCTTCATGACAGCATAAACCGACACGTCGTCGCTGATCCCTATTTTCAGTTCGGGATCGAGTCATCTCTAGAACGCTATCATCATCGCTCGCATTCTTTGATGAAAACAAACGAAGCAAAATATTCCTGTTATAGTTTCTACTCGTCTTGCATCGTTCACTGCTCATCTGTTGTCGTTATTCACTTTTGTTTTCTTTTCTTCTTTTCATTTGTTTCTCGAGATCCGGTCACGCTACCTACGGTCGTGTTATCAAGGTTTAAAAAATAAGGCTTGTTTTCACTGTAACGCCTTCAAGATTTGAAGATATGAATAAATATTTGTTCTGATGAGGTGGAGGTTCTAGAAATGTTGTTTGTGAGGTTCAGCACTTCGAAGAGGAGTGTATCATCTGCGTCATCTGTCGTCCCGTTGATCATCGAGCTGCTCGAGCCGCACCAGCAGTGCCTCCATTCGTGCCAGAGTGCTCCAATGGATCCTCCTCTCTCGAGGGACACGAAGAGAATCACATCGCTCGTTCAACGCTTTCTCGAGGAAGTCTGACCAACGCATTGGTGGTCGTCCTGGTGTTCTCTTGACATGCTGCGAAATCCAATCGGCGACGGCTCTCGTCTAGCTGGTGTCTGCGAAGCGCGTTTCTTGGCCGGCTCACCTAATTTTCGACGACTTGGCCCACGCGACAGCGTCTCTGATCTTCGAACGTCGGCGAAGCTCGGAACTCCGGGGGCCTTCTCTTACTTGTGTGAGTTGTGTCACTTCGAGCACCGTCCTCTCGACTCCAGCTGCGCGAAGCTGATCGCGTGTTCATCCTGCTTTTGTATGGTCCAGGTTACTGAGGCGCACGCAGGAAAAACAGTGAAGTCGAATAGGTGGGCACCGAGCTGGACGTCCTTCGTCTTCTACGCGACTTCTTCGACGCTCGAAAATGCCGTATGTGAGGACGGCTTCTTCATGAATGCCCTGAACGAATGATATGACGCTCTTCGTGCCCCTCGAGTGAGGAGGATCCATTGGAGCACTCTGGCACCCGACAGGAATGAATGAAGGCGTTCCTTACACTCGCTGAAACAACTCGATAACGGGACGGCAGTGATACAGACATCAGCAGTTCTGCTGATGATAGATGGACTTTTGTTATTTGTTGTGAAGATGAGTACATAGTCATATAACTACCGTGTAGATGGAGTTGAAAAAATCAAAAAAGGAAGAAATCTGGTATTTTACATGTTACAATACTGCTAAAGAGACTGCAGTGAGGGGAATTTTATTTAACGAATTTGCCGATTTTAAAGCAATTTTTTTTTCGTTAAAAAATGGTCGTTAAAATATTACCGAAAAAAATTAATGTACATCCCTGGTTCGAATGCCGACTCATTCTCAGTTCTGAGATCGAAGGTGATGTCCACAACTCGTAGTTTGATCAATGTCTTTACACTTCTAAACAATCTTCACACCGTTTGATCGATTAGTGAGACGTTTTTCCTGATGGGATGTGTAATTCCTTGATGCTCCTTGATGCAACACTCTTGCTTCAAAATTTGTGAACAGTTTTAGGTAAACCGGAAGACTGTTTTACACTGCAGATTAGGTGAGCATTGTAGTGCACTAAACGGGGTGTTTTCTGTCAAAGCATTCCTTCCCATTCTTAAAATTTTATGAATTTTATGAACAATGAAGATGTATATAGACTTTTAGGACACGTTCACAATTGACTAGAGAGCCAGGGGGCTAGCAGTAGCCGATAAGAATTCAATTTGGGGTACATGTCGCGAAGGTGCGCAGCGTTGGGAGGTGAGAACGCGGCAGCCAATCAAGCCGCATCGAATAGGCGTAACACCCAGCGTTGGCGTGAACGGTCGGTTTATGCTAAACTTCGCGAGCGAGATGATCGGTACCGGTACGATTTGATGGAAGTAGCAAAGAGCATACACATTTCCTCACGCAATTATATACAGTTCCTTTCCTTTGTGACGTCTCCGGATAAGACGCGACTCTCGATATAGCGCAGATTTTCTTTGGAACAAGCCTGCCTACCTTTAAAAACCAACTCCGGTTAAGACGCGATACAACTCTATATCGCGGTTCTGACTAGGAGAAGTTCTCGACTTTCCATGGAACTTGAAGCGGAGACCAGGATCATCAGAAAGAGCTTGGAATGCTGATGAAGAATATGGGTGCCAAAATTGCAAAATGAAATTCCTGAGCGAGTTGTGACCTGTCGAAGTCGACTGCGGGCTGGCCGTGCGAAAGAGCTGGCGCGAGAGCTGTGGAATGGTCCACCAGTTACGGCGGTCAGTGGTGCAGCGGTAGTGCTCCGGCTCGTCAGGAGTGAGGTCGTTAGTTCCTCGTTCATCGCCTCATGCGTACCAGGGGTGCACACGAAATTCTGCCCGTTAATTTTTTTAACGAATTTTTTTAACGGAAAATTTTCGTTAAATTTCCGGTAAATCGTTAAATTTCGTTAAAAATGCAATTAGCTGCAAACTATTATTTCAAGTAAGAAAAAGTGATGGAAAACGTTGTACGTTCCAACTTCAACAGGTCAACAGCTAAAGTTCAAGGAATGGAGTGTAAGACTGCAATGTAAAATAAACAATGCACTATCAACAAAGTGTGGACAGTAACATAAACAAGACTTCAGCAATAAATTATCTACAGGGTGTGGAATAAGAACGGATACGGAATTATCATTTAAGGTAACGGTACTAGTCGGCTGATGCCCGCATCACACCGGCAAGGCATCTTAACATGAGCGATCAGGCAGACCCCGCAGTTCCCCCTTTTAGTTCCTTGCGAAACCGTTTTGTGCTCTATGAACATACACAATCTAGATGCGGGTACCAGCGCACTAAGTACAAAAAGAATCAATATACATTCAACTAGAAGCCTATCAGTAGAATGTTAACACGTTGTCAAGCACACGTCTTTCGCATGCCTTTTGTGCGGGACCAATCCATTTTTTGCAACGTCGTGATCGTGACACGACATCGTGTCACGTGGTCCCACACTTCCGAAAGGGTGTGACACGTCGTCAACATGTTAACGATCAGAAAAAGTAGCCCACCGATTGTTGTAATTAGCGTTTTGCTAAAATCGTTAAAAAAACGTCCAACAGCCGAAAACATTCTGTCCCCCTCGACTGTTCCCGGTGGCGAGCAAAAGTATACTGGATAATGTTTTAACCCATTTGTTGAAGCATGAGCGGCTAATATAGAGGCTACATGCTGTAGCAGGATGTTTTGTTGTGATCAAAACTATTATGCCAGGCGGGACTCGAACCCGCACCTTATGCTTTCCGGACAGCGATGCTACGCCTTACACCAACGGCGCTGTTTGACCGCAAGTAACATACGCGATACCCTCGAAGCGCATCAGCACTCACCCGTCACACTGTTTCTAGTAATGCGTTAGCTTTACCGGCTCCATACTGATATCAGCCGCCGGCTCATCCCGATATCACGATGAGTGCTGAAAAGCAGAAAGCAAAAGATGCGGGTTCGAGTCCCGCCTGGCGCAACAGCTTTGATCGCAACAAACAGCATATTCTAGGATAAGCAACTCCAAGTGAGGATAGGCGTATCTTACGAATGTTAGAGGTTAGACCACTACCTCTGGCGATCCTTTGACGTGCTTGGGGGCTCGGCGAAGAAATTTCTGGTTCTAGAATACATTATTTCCAAAAATTCCAATTCCCCCAAAAAAGACATGAGAATAGCATGAAAACATGAAAATATTCTTGCTGATTTCAATAGTTTTTCAGGATCTATCCTAATCGGGAGGATGAGGCATGCAACAATAGTGAGGATTAAGGGTGAAAGTGATAAACTCACTGAGAAAAAAGACCGTTAAAAATTCCGTTAAATTTCTAAAAATTTCCGTTAAGTCGTTAAGCCAGATTTTAACGAAAAATGCCGTTAATTCGTTAAATTCGCTAAATCGTTAACCGTTAAATGTGCACCCCTGATGCGTACCATGCTAGCTTGGAGATGGGATTCACCTCTCTAAAGGCCCCCACAGAGTTCTGCGGCAAGGCCGCTCGCCGCAATGGTTAAGGATAGGGCAGGGACGCCGCTGGCGGCGAGCTCTGCGTCCCTGCCCTATGATGAAGGATAGGGCAGCGGCAACGCCGCAGAAGTCTGGGAGGGCCT
This sequence comes from Heligmosomoides polygyrus bakeri, assembly GCA_947359475.1. NCBI lineage: Eukaryota > Metazoa > Nematoda > Chromadorea > Rhabditida > Heligmosomidae > Heligmosomoides > Heligmosomoides polygyrus. The sequence goes on from OX375870.1 coordinate 90,053,234, forward strand.
TAAGTGCAAGCAGAGTGCGCTACCGCTCCTGGCGCGAAGAATCAAACGGGTGGCCCACGCCCGCACTAGTTATATACAGACACCGAAACGGGAATTTTTTCGAATACGCGAGATTACTGGTAAACCGGAATAAACAGGTCATTATCGTGGATAACGGTAATATCATGCGAAATATACTACTTTGAGTTGATTCGTTCCTTTACAACGTTTTACAATGTAAATCATTAGACAAAAAGTGAGGAAAAACAGCAAAAAAGATCATTGATCGGTTGAGAACTATCGACTACTCCACGCTCGTTCTTTTTCGAGATAAAACACGTTGATCTCGTTTAGCCCAATAGAGATCAGAGGATAAAATAAAAAGAAGTCGAGGGGAAGTCGCTGTTAACCATTCTCTTTATGGGATGAGCCATGCATTCTACTTGTACAGTGTGTTGTGCAGGCCAGCTGAATGCGTATCAGGAGTACACGATCGCTTGCTGTAGCCAGCCGATGAACATGACAATGTTTTTCCCCTGATCAGGCAAGTTTGCAACCGAATCTGCAAACACGAAGTGAGGGAGTGTTGATATACGCGGGCAGGATCCTAATCGTGGTGGACAATTCGGGGTGCACTCGACAGCTTGGCAACGACCTTCGAGTCGATTATTATTCTGTCAGATGACCATCATCGTACCAAACAACGGGACAACTGTGGACTTCATAACTGAAGGTGCCTCCAACCAGAACTGAGTGACAGATCGATATAACAGACAATATTAAGCCGATTCTTGCTCGGCGATCGTGCTTCCATTATGAACAATTTTCAAATTTTTATATATTCTTTTTATTTAATTTAATTTATTTTTTAAATTTATTTTTATTCTTTTTATTCTTTTTACTTATCCGATAAGTGAAGGTGCCTCCAACCAGGATTACATGACAAATCGATATAACAGACAATATTAAGCCGATTGTTGAATGATTGTGCTTCCATTGTGGACAATTTTCAAATCTTCATATATTCTTATCTAATTTAATTTATTTTTGAAATTTATTTCTATTCTTTTTTCTTTTTTTACGTACCCAATGAGTGAACACACTGTTTGAAATTTCATAAAATCCTCATTTTTTGTTGCTGGAAAAATTGGTTTGAAAATTGCTTTAAGAGCAGGGAGGCGGACATATTTTAATGCCAAATGCAGAGATTGCGCCATGCCCTGCCCAAAATATCGTGATTCCTATACGATTAGTAGCAAAATTTCTGTCTGTATGGAGTTGCACGCTTGTAAGCAGCGACAGTTGTAAAAACGCGCATATCCTTCCTCACCTGATTCTGATAGGAGTCGACTAGGTGGGCACGAGGCCGGATGTTCCTCGTCTTCTTCACGACTTCTCCGATGCTCTTGAAAGTTCGCAAAGCCGCTCGCTTCCAACTGCCCAGCTCCGGCGCTAGGTTGTTGACCATGTTGACTTCGAGCGAGACCTGGGTACACGTGGCTGGAACACTAGGAGATGTTCGTTCCGTTGGGCGGCAGTGGGGCACTAGAAACTCTACCGCTTCTCATGAAGATCGCCTTCCTATAATCCGACTGTAACGGTGTCGTCTTCACTGGGTGCTGACAGGCCTCGAGGATATCGCTGATGTGACCGTGTGGTTAAACAGCGCCGGTGGTGTAAGGCGTAAAATCGCTACTCGAAAAGCAAAAGGTGCGAGCTCGAGTCCCGCCCGGCGCAAGAGTTTTGATCTCAACAGATCATCCTGTAATCCTCTCTACCAGTCGCTCCAGCTTTGAGCAAATGTGTTAAAACATCTGTATTATCGATTCCAATTTTTGCGAGATTTTGCACTTGCCGCATCGCAGGGAGAGATAGTACGACTTTTTGGAAATCTTATCATACATCTGCTTAAATTTTTTTGTCTTATTGCATTAACTAGATCCAGCTACTCTTACGGTCTTTATCGAAGAACGGTAGCCCTACAGGAAGAATTTCTTTCGGCAACGAACGAGCGAAGCGCGGGAACATAACGCGCTGCAATCGATCGTCGCGTCTTCGACGGCGGCGTGCGGCTGTGCCGGTTAGTTCTGCAATCTTCTACTATTCTTCGCGTTTTATTCCAGAATTTCATTTGAAAGTATAGCATTAGCAACTGACGTTCTCGCATATCGATCAAGCAGTCAGTATTCATTGTGGAATCAGAGCTGAAGGCATGCTACTTTGTGAAATCCTACACAGTCTAATGCTTCAGTTGAGCTGGAATTTCTGTAATGGCCCTGTGTAATTTGAACTAGATATCGTTCCGGTTCGATAATCTTTAATGTCTTTGTTAGTTACCACCTTTTAGTAGTATGGTTTGGCTTAGTCCTTCTGAACAGGAGGCCATTGGGGAACAAAGCTGCATTTGCGCGGGTTGTTTTTGAATACCAAACTGAGAAAATGCTTGGTAATAGATATTCTGAGGTCCTTTTCGATTGTAGACGTTTATAGGGTCGATTCATAGTTGGAAAATAGGCTTAAGGCTTTATAATTTAAGGTCTTTTTCATGTTAACGCGGTTTTATCGCATCCATTATTTTTTATCGTGTTTGTTATATGTCCTATACCCTGTCGTATCGCAGAAGAAAATACGATCTAGTCATCATTTAAAAGTTAACAAATGGTATGATACTCCTTCTCCGCCATGAGTTCTATTGAGCCTTTTCTTCTAGCAGAAGAAGTGGCCAATGGAAAACCCGAATTCCGAGAGCAAAAAAAAAAATGTAAAATCCTCATTTTCCATCCATCCAGCTGAGTTTGAATTTCTGAAGCTTTCAAAGAAGAATAATCCACCAAACGCTCACTCTCGAAGGTAAATCAAGAGACTCGCTGACAGATACCTCCAGAACCTTATAGTTTGTTCTTGTTGTTGAGGTATTCCGTTGTTGTGTAGACTAGAAATCACTAGGAATAACTTGTTCAGTCTAATGTTCCTGTGTGTCCGATTTTTTTAAACCTAATTTCGTATTTAGTTGTAATCGTAGGGGCGTGTAGCGCAGTCGGAAAAGGTGCCGGCTATCGCATGCACCTGATACCAGGTTCATGGTTCGGATTTCCCGCCCAGGTCAACCAAGCCTTCCACCCTTCCGTGGTCGGTGAATTGGTATCAGACTTGTCTGGGAAGGATAAAACGCTGACTTGCTCATCGTCTGGCCACAGCAAGTATGGCCAAATACGCATTGAAATCGTCTCTGCGACATCTCGTAGAAGTAGAATGCGTGACGCATCCCAAAAGGGATTCAGTAACGTCGTTCTTTATCATTTATCCTTTAATTGTAATAGCATGTAATGTAATCGGGCTTTCGCTCACAGAATAAATAAATAAATATCATTATTATAGTGGTATGTAAAAAAATGAAGTACTGAAGAGTTTTCGTGCATGCTTCCGCCCGTGGATTCGGGAGTCTCCCTGTTAGGAAGCTCAATATAACCATACTACGTTTCGCCTCTTCTGATATGTCATCCCAGTTTACGTCCACGCCTTGTCCCATAGCTATTGTCGGATTCATCACTCATGGTCACTCGGTTTGAAATTCCTTCTGGTGCGGCTGATTTGAACTTGTCTACGTTCTAAGCATAGGATCCGACATCGATACGGATAACTCAAATTCGTCTTTTTTTCAAACCCGGCTGAAAGAGTTAAGCGAATAATGGCATTTTTGAAAAGCCCATGGTCTTGGAATGATTCAGGAAAGAGTTGCTTTAACGATAAGGATTTTCGGATTACCCAAATAACTGATTTATCTTCGAGACTCACATCGGATTTCCGAGTCGGATAGGACATCAGATTTCTGATCAAAATTAGTTATCTGAATTATGTGAAAGTCTGATCTGGTTAAAATCACCCCTATCCGAATCGCCCTAAGATTCGGGCTTTTCAAAAATCACAGTGTTCGCATAAACCTTGTAGTCAAGGTTTGAAAAAAATGACGAAAAAAAACGAATTATCTGAATCGGCGTGGGATCCAATGTCTACTGCGTTCATTCATCGGAAGGTGAACTGCACCTTAAATTTTCGCTGTTTGATCCACTTCGGGGTTGTACCGATTGCTATTCTAATTTGCCTGACATCACCTGTATCACCTGTCGTCGCGTTGATCATCAAGTTGCTCAAGCGGCGCCAGCAGCGTCTACACTCGTCCCTGTCGCGTGCCAGAGTGCTCCAATGGATCATCCTCGCTTGAGGGACACGAAGAGCATCATATCGCTCGTTCAGCGCTTTCTCGAGGTGTTCTCTTGACATCTCGCGGAATCCAGTTCCACCAACACGTTGGTGGGACTGGTGTTCTCTTGACATCTCGCGGAATCCAGTCGGTAACAGCTCTCGTCCAGCGGATGTCTGTGAAGCGCATTACGTGGCCGGCCCACCTAATTTTCGACAACCTGGCCCATGCGACAGCGTCTCTGATCTTTGAACGTTGACGAAGCTCGGAACTCCAAAAGCCTTCTCCCACGTGCGTGAATCGTGTCACTCCGAGCATCGTCATCTCGATCTCACGCTGCGCGACGCTGATTGCGTGTTCATCCTGTTTTTTCAGCGTGACATCATCGTTTTAGAAATGTTATGCTACCTTTCACATACAGTTTATGTAGTCTGGTTTGCCATGTCGTTCGTAATTCTGCGGTTATTCTCAACGTATTAGCTGAGACTATCATCAGTACTTGTCGAGTTTCAGACATGCTGGAGCAGAGGTTAATTTAATGTCAGCAAAGACGTCAAAAGTGCTGTCGTGGTATCAGTCGACGGCGGACAAGCGGATACTACGCAGGCATAAGATCGGTCCGCCCGATGTGCATCCGCAAGAGCCGAGGCAGGAGGAGGACAACCTTAGTAATGAGCGACTGCGAAAAGGTTACCAGGTAAGGTGTTGGTTGGTCCGGTTGAAAGCTTTGTAAACACCTAAGTTCTCCCTACAGGTTGGTGCCACACCATATGAGCACGAGTCGCTGGTGTTCAACAGCCGGTCGGCTAAACTTGATCGTTTGGATGAAGCTCACGCCAAGTCCGCTGCTCTGCTTAATTTTGTGAGTTTGAAGTCTCCCTTCGAAAGCGTGCATGTTTATGGTTGAGTCGAAGGAGGTGAACGTACACTTAATTCGTGTCTACTAGGTTCTTCACCGAAAAGGCGAAATCAACGCTAACCTAGACAAGGAGAGGAGAAAGAACAGGGAGACTGCAGGCGCTCAGTTCGTAAGTTCTTCACTGGTGTTTGCTAAACTATCCTTTATTTTGTAATCTTTGCTTTCCTATGGTATTGGAGCGGGCACCAGCCCGCTTAGTACCGCTGTGTAATATAGACAAGAGTAAAGCGTTGATTTCTGGATTGTTCTCGAAAGAATGAAGAACTAGAAGGAACCCAACCCAAGGTATTCAACCCACAGCACTATTTTCCGCTTGCAGAGGATTTAGACTTAAAACTCTTCTTAGACGCGGTTTTCTAAAAGTTCCCTCTTGTTCTTGAAATCCGAATTTTATGGAATTTGCGGCACATGTCGCGAAGATGGACAGCATTAGAAGGTAAAAGCGCGCTAGCCAATCAGATCACATCACATTGGCGTGCCTTTGAGAGAGGGTTTGTACGAACAGTATTCTGATTGGCTGCCACACGTTTGGTCGGTGCTCTGCTTGGCTGGAGCAGCATCACCTCCCAGTGCTGCTCATCTTCGCTACATGATCCGAACTTGCATATCTATCCTTGTGGGGGGGGGGGGGGGGCACTTCGCTTATTATTTTTGACAACGACGGTAAATCTGAAAATGTATTATGTCACAAACACTTCCATTCGGGTAGCCTTTCTATGTAATTTCTCACCGATTATGGGCTATCCGTGTTTGTGCTTGCTTTGCTTTTCTAGTGGTGCTCCCTACGAGTAGGATAGATCCGAATTTCTATATAAACCTATAGTCAATACACATGATGTCTCAAAAAGGTATACGATTGAGTGATAGCATTCCTCCACCTCTTCCTCCCCCTTAGCTAGGAACTAGTTCTTGGGGAAGGTTGTTATTCCTTGACCACTGGCTGCTGTCTGAATTCGCAGCAGGGCGCGAAATCTGCACGCGTGGTCGCAGCACGGCACAGTGGTTATCCAGGCATTGGGGCTAGGAGTGCACTGCATTATAAGAAGGCGGCACGGTTGGTGGTGCTGTTAGAGTTCAGTTTGCTGCTCAAAATAGGTGTGAAAAAGCAGATACGAACGACGGAAATGGTCTAGCAGTATAAAGTTACTTTTAAAAGACGCTTTGATGCGATGCTGATCTGCAAGCGCGATTTTGGAGGTTCATCCGGTGTTTCGAGACTTGGGCTCGTATTTTTAACCACCAGTGGGCGGCTGTGATGGCAATTGGCTCTTCAGCCGCTCTGCTATGCTGTAGGACGTTCACCACTTATCCTTTTTTGACACTTTTACTGGAAATGTTGCATGGTAGCTGTATGAAACGCTGCAAGTAGTGGAGATCCACCCATAAAATCCATTTCCGTCGTTCGATTCTGCTGTTTCTACACCTATGTTCAGCAGCAGACTGAACTCTAACAATATTGTCAGCTCGCCGCTTACTGCCAATTCAGTGCGTTCTTAGCACCAGCGACTGAATAGCTATGGTGCAGCACTGCAACTGCCCGTGTAGATTTCTCGCCCTTTTATGAATTCAGACAAGAGCTAGAAGACGGAAAATAACATTTTTTCACCCCGAGCTTCAGCACCAGCATAGCTACGGGGCGCGCCGTGACCACGGGCGTAGGGTTCGCGCCTTTTTGGGAATTCAAAAGACAGCTAGCAGTCAACGAATAACCTCCTTCGTTCTTGGACCAATTTTGAAGAACGGTGAAGACTGTTCATAGCTGTGCTACTGCCTCCGTATAGAAATCGAATGGAATTTCTGATTAGTATAGTTTTAAAAGATTTGCTCCGAAAAGTCTTGTTGCACTCATTGTGTAAATGTTTTTTTTAAAACAAAAATGAATGCTTGAGTACTGTGCTTTCGTGGGAGACCTACAGTATAGCTTAGGTTTAGAAACACAAGGGAAACATGCCACTTGAGGCACGTTGTTGATATCTATTTATTCATTTGATAATGTAGCTGGCGATGTGCAGGTGTTGATGTTGACCGACAAGGTAACTGTCTGCTTCATTCGCAGGCATCGGCGAAGGCGAAAGAGCGTGCTGTATGGTTCACAGACCTCGCCCGAGGAAAGGCGCTCTCTCAGCTGGCAAAGAAAGTTCCGACCATAAAGCGCCGTGAGGATGGCCTCGAGTACCTGTGCGACTACAAGTGAGAGTTGCTCCCTATTCCTAAAAATCTCTGTAAAGTATGTGGCAAACTTACACTCTCTTCAGGATACCGTCGTTTCGAGCGCTGTGGTACCTGAAAGTGACCGCGGCGTTAACTGGAAGTCCAAGCAATATTAAGCAGAAAAAGTCTATCAGTGATCTCTTCTCAGCAGGTATTTTTACTGGCATCCTCTTAGTTTCAATGCACCAGTGCATCCGTTTGAATTTTCATTTCAGAGTACAAGGAGATATTCGTGAAGGCCATTAAGGACCTAACTAATAGGATGTGGTGTGTAAACGATCTCTCCACGTGCCCTGTTTATAAGGAACGATGGCTCTACATATCAAATTTGAGTAAAATTGCATTCGAGGTTAGTGCTTAGTAGATATTTTTCTTGTCTGCTGTTCTTATAGGATCAGCCATCTAACAATTTTTGTGCTGATATAAACGATTTCCAAAATTCACCCAGAATCGCTTGGCAAAAGCTTCCTTTCTTTCCAATAAAGTGCGATTTCAATGTGTTTTATCAATAGCTCCCATTGCAAGTTGACCTCTCATTTCAAAAGTAGCGACTTTGACGTCATTCGCCATTTTTCCGTATTCTGAAAATGTTTATATCGTTCCATCCTTCGGGTGGTCAATTTTGGCATGTCGTCTTTTCACTGTTGGTAATCAAGAGCAAATCGGTCTTGTCCAATGTTTTAACACACTTGCTTAAGCCCGAAGCGGCAAGTAGAGAGGCTATATGTGATTACAGAATGTTTTTTGCGATCAAAACTCTTGCGCCAGGCTCGACTCGAACCCGCACCTTCTGCTTTGCCGGCAGCGATGCTATGCCTTACACCACCGGCGCTGTTTGATCGCACGTAACATTCGCGATATCCTCGTATCCTCGAGGTCTGTCAACACGCACCCGTGATATCGCGGCTGCTACTTGCGGCCAAACAGCGCCGGTGGTGTAAGACGTGGCATCGTTGCCCGGAAAGCAGAAGATGCCGGTTCGAGTCCCGCCCGGCGTATGAGTTTTGATCGCAGCAAAACATCCTGTAACCACTCATGAATCTTGTCCTTCTCACCGCTTTTTCGCAGTCTAGGTTCTAAATAATCAATCAAGATTGTGTCTTGTTCACCTATTACAACGTTTTGTCTAGGACGGCGTGATTGAGCGACAGGATTTCTTGAATGAATTATGTGATATATTCTCCGATTACTTTGTTCGACGGATAAAGAATGAAGAAAAATTGCCACAATTACGGTACGTTATTTCAGATCCTTCATATATATGCTTTCCTATATGCGATAGATATTTCAGGATTTATTTGTTGTTTCTAACCCAGTTTTTGCGACACATTAACAATAACCTCATTCTTGCTCGAAGGCTTGCGCATATGATTGCCATGAAGCTACGTCTGTACAAAATGGAGTACGATGAGCAGAACAATACGTAGGTGGTTTGATTTTACGGTAATTTCGATAGCTGTCAACCGCAGCTGTTCGCATTCACAGGAATGCATGTAATTTCAAGTTTTCTAGCATGTAGTAGGCGTTGTTGAAAAAATCCACTAAATTTGAGCTCTCAAGTTCTTTACAGTGTTACAAAAGGCGCGGAAGCCTTCACAGCACTAGCTCAGTGTTCAGCTTTTCGACCAGTTATCCACGTATTGATAGCCGTTCTACAAAACATTGTTATTGACGCTCCAGCGGCTGTGATATGGAATAAGTTCAAGGTATGAACATTAGGGTTGCGTTCCTACAGTGAATTCCATCTGTCCATTTACAGGTTTCAACTACTGATAAGCTGCCCTTCATTTTATCCCAGCTTTGTGGATCACCCCTAGACCTGTTGCCCTGTGCTATCCACGAATTGCCACTTACCCCTGGAAAAGGTAGGTTCCTTTACTCATAGCTCCACTTCAGCCTGTTCCAAGCATTATGTTCCTATGCTGTGCAGACTCTGAAAGATTTGCTGAGCTGCTGAAGCTTCGAACAACGGAAATCGTAAGGCGAAGCCAAGCGGTGCAAGACAAATGGTCCTTTAACCAGAAGGAACAGTTCGCCTTTGGTATGTTCTAATGTTCTATGTTCGTGTTTTGGTTAACGAGAACAACCTGCTTTTTTAGCCAAACTGATTAACGGATGCATCGATGTTATTGGTATTCTCGACTCAACAGATGTTTTTGAACCCAATATCTTACCAGCCGTTACGACAAGGATATTCAACTTCCATTCTGAAAACTGGGCCGAGAATGTTCTGATTAGGTAAGCTATTTCGATATTTTTCCTTTAAAACATTTGAAATACGTGATTTACTTTAAGAATAAAGCTCATGCTGCACTGGGCTGTTACCGCTGAACGTGAGGGCAGTCACCGTGCAGTTATTGTCACAAAGGTAGAACACATAACACATAGCATGCTCCACAATCTTTTGAGCTTGGTTTAGGTCATCTACAACCAAGTTCTCAACCAGCAGTCGTATATGTTTGGCCCCTTCCACATGCAGGACATCATCCTTAACTATTTCTATACGGAAGCGCCTTCAGTCGGATCCAAATATTACCACCAAGAATTCGCGTCGCTTGTTACGCTCTTCATTGAACTGTCACGTTTCAAGCTATTTGTGCATGACTGGTAAGTTACTGCGGTTTTTGAATCGAAATCCATTGACTCCCACGTGCTCTCAGTTAGTACAGTTCCGTCGTTATAGCTTCGTGAAGGAGTTGATCAAGTCCGGTGAACTTGATTATCAGCGACCGGTTATGGATAAATATAAAAATGAGAACAAGCCAATTGATGTTATTTCTTCTTCGCTCATTTCTGCACAGGTACGTGAAAGTTATCAGAAATAATGTTGAAGGCCAATATGAGGTGGACAGTTTATAAATATTAATGTGAAGCTCAATTGGATAGATGCTAGAATAAACCAAAGTTTGTATTGGAAGTGTACCTGTTGGTTCTAAATATCAGACTTTAGTTCGAGGATTTGACGCCGGACGAGCCTCCAAAGCCCGCGAGTCTGATATCCTTTAGACAGGAGGAGAAGGACGAGCATATTTATTTGAATGACCCCATGTCAATGAACGACAGAATACTCATACAGGTCTGATTGCCCTGTACAAGTCCGATTTTTCCCGCAATATTCATTTTTTCAGATGCCGCTGAGACAAACAGAGGAGCATAGAAGTGAGGCTAACCAGAGGGCGCTGGTGTTGTATGGAATGGATGATGCTCGAGAAAATCACAAGTCCGAAATGAAAAAGGTTCCTAGCTTGGCAAGGAAATGCCATATTGGTTTCTTTTCCAGTTCTAAAGCTGCTAATTCAGATTGCGAAGGAAATTTGCAAGATTTGGCAAAAGAAGATCTACGTGCAGTTCACAGAGGGGAACGAGGTACCGGTGTGCAAGCAGTCCATCAACTCGCAAAAGATCATTGAAATACTTGCCAGGTTCAGGTGTGTTCGTTTCGTTTGTTATTCTGTCGCTACAGTTAGTGTTGGATTCTGTAGTTCTCAAATTACTTCATGCCAGCTAAGTGGCTTATTTGGCTTTATTTGCTTTACATAGATTTGGGTGTAGTTATTCTAGGTGAGCCTTACATGATGTAAGAAGTTAGAGGAGTAAGTCGCCGTTTTGCCTGAAGCAAAAGAAAAGAATTTTTACGTAGCTTTGGTGAGTTTTTGATTTCCACTCAGCCGTAACATATTTAGTCCCATCTGGAAATTTATGGAACTTCTTACGTTTTCAAAGGCTTTCGAACATTTACCAGGAAAGGGTCTCCGGCGTATCTCTGAACTGCGAAAGTGAATAAAACTGCGAGAATCTTCCTCTTTTAAATAGAAGAGATTTATGTTCCATTTTTGCAAAGCCCTTGAACCTACCGAGTTGAGCCGCTAAGAGTCTACTATGGAATCGCAAAATGCAGCAAGAGAACACTTTTCAAAGGTGGTCTCTCATTAGCAGTATGAATTAAAATGAAAAAAAAAATACTGCTATGTAGACGCAGGATCAGATGTCGGATCCCCTGACATTGGGGTATTCCTGCATTTTTTCCTCATTTTAAATTTTTGGAAGGTTTGCCTTGTAACTTTTATATGAACTTCCATAGTGAGCATTCAGAGTCCCTAATTCTGTAGGTTTAAAGACTTTGCAATAATGAAACATACTTTTCTACTATTCCAAAGGTGGAGATTTTCGGGTTGGTATAGTTTCACTCTTCAGACATACATTGGGCCCTTACTTGCTTATTAGGTTCTTACGGACTGCCTACGACTCTTCAGCCTCTTCGCTTAAGCAACCTGATAGTTCGAGTACCTTGGTAGAATTAGAAAGGAGCTTTTGAATCATATGGGCGCTTTGTGACCTCATTCCAATAGTCCAAGCATACTTATAACCTTGTGAGAATCTAGCATTCTACTCCGTTGCAGAACTCAGACGTACTATGACCAGATGATGATCTGTGGTTGGTGTGCGGAATCATTTTCGGATATGATTCGTGACTTCGTGTTCGGTCATTCATTGCAAATGCCCACTTCGGAAGGTCTAGACGTCATCTGCGGGATGTTTGAGTCGGCTCAGTACATCTATGGGATATTCGAGTTGTGTGAAGCGGTAGGTCTTTTCCCTTTCTTCTAGATGACGGCCGAAGCAATCGAACATGAGGCAGTTCTCTTTAGGTGACTCCTCTGCTTCCTTCTGCTGAGAAAGTAATTCGTTCACTGGCGGCGGATGTTATTCCTGGAAGCATGTCGGGCCAGTTGGGATACGTTTTTGTCGCCTATATCAGCAGACACTGGCACTACTTTCTGCACTCGGATCTTGCACCTGTGATAACGAATCAGTGAGTTCTGCTTGAATGCGTCATTTGGAGTTTCCTACCAATTTCATTCATAGCTTCTTTGCTATCGAAAAGATTCATGGTTCCAGGCTATACGAACTTATCGAGCGGATGATTCGTGCTCATGAGTATCCCATGACGAGCTGGGGGAGGACTATCGCTGCGTTTGTCTACCACTCGAAGTGCCAGTTGAAGAAAAGTCAGGTGAGAACATACTAGAAGTGATAACTGTTAGGTAGGCTTCCAACTGCTGATTGACGGAGTTCGAATCATCATAGAAGTTAGTTAATATCGAGGGAATGCATGGTTTGTTATTTAACTAGTGTCCATTTGTAGGAATAAATGTGCGTTAGGCACATTTCTTGATGAAATTCTTGAAAGGGTGAATCATCCTCTTCCGCCTTCACACATCGAGATAATTTCTGCAAAAGTGATTCATTTCAGTTTCTTTGAGCTTGAAATGGCTGGTATTGAGGTTTTAAGCTTTCTTAACGATGTTTTGTTGCTATTAAAACTCAAGTAGCGCCATGCGGAACTCGAACCCGCAGCTCCTGCTGACCGGGTGGGAATCCTCTACGCTATTACACCACCGGCGCTGTTTGATCGAACGCAACATTCACACCTCGCGGGATTCGTCAGCATTCACCCGTATGTAGGGATGAAGCGGCCGCCGATATCAGCATGGAACCAGTTAAGCAAGTGGCGTTGATGGAAGTTCAAACAGCGCCTGTGGTGAAATGGTGTAGAGCATTCCTGCCCAGCCAGCAAGAGGTGCAGGTTGGAGTCCCGCCTGGCGCTAGAGTTTTGATCGCAACAGAACATCGTTGTGAGAGTTTATGCAAAGACTTTTCAAGTGGAGGCATTTGCCTATGTAATGCACATATTGCGTCAATTAGAGGATAGATCTGATCTGGGGTTAGCTGAGGTAAAGCATGGACTTTTCTACTCTTTAGACTTGTACTTATTCCTCACTCTGTAAAAGTATCAAGTGTGGGTCTAGATTTAAGAGTCGTGAGTATAATTCGCTGCTCTTCGAGCCGTAGCTTCGACTGGGGAAATAAGGTTGTCTGCTTTCAAGAAATCTTGCTTCCGCAATCAGCTGACTGACTTCTGTATACTTATTTGCTTCTTCTTCTCGTACATTAACGTTTAAAACTTACGTGTTTTTGCATGTAGTACGGGAGCGATGTGAACCTGTTATCGATGCAGAAAGTCACCTTGTTCATTAAAATACGATGCGAATTATAACATACAATCCAAGTTATTGTAATATCCAAGGAATTCTTTTTTTTTGACTAAGCATATCCAAATTTGCACTCGTCTTCATTATTTTGTAGGTCACTTCATGAAGTTTCTGAACGTTCAAAAACTTCTAGTCTCCATCCGAAATCCTACATAGTCCAAAGATTAGGGTTATGACACAGCTGATGTTCCAATTCTTATTTTGCGATTTCAGCTGTCTGATATTAAACTACACGGTGCTCATGATGACTTTCGTCACGTTTTCAACCACGGCAGCTCTTCGTACAATGGCGGAAGTCGTTACAATGCCCTCTTCTTCACCGATGTTTTTGAAAAGAAATTGTAAGTGCAATTTTCAACATATATTTGATCATATAAATCTTCACTATTTTCTTAAACTTTTTTATTCTCCTTATCGACATGTGTACAGTATGCAGATGCCTTTGAGATACAGGTCCTGCCCCGGAATTGTGAGCTTAGACGGGGGAGGGACGCATTTCATAGTTCACGAACAAGATGTTGCTATGGAAGTCTCTTTTTTATAGCAAGGTGATCTTTTTTCATAGAATTTTACAAAAAAAAACTTTTCTATAATAGGCATATGCTGGACTACTCTCAGATACCAGTCCTTGTAATTGCCATTCATTTTAGACTTTATTTCATGGCAACTCATAGATATCTTTCTTGTTTATTTTGTCGACTTATTATTTATTGGTTATCTTAGACATAAGCCTGAAATTCCTACAAATAAATGTTGCGAAAATTCTACAGGACACCTACTTGCTATTGCTAAAAATCATTTTAAGTTGCAATTCTTGCCTTCTTGTTTTCTTTTGTTTTCTTTGTTAGTATTTTCGAAGTTGTTCCTGATCGTTCAGTTTGGTTAATAATTTGTCATTATTATTGCCATGCTTTTCTTATGATTGTTGTTGATCCTTACTACTGAGCGTACTGTAACGTGCTTCAAAAAAAAAGTAAAGTGTTCTCTCTTCACTCACATAATACATTATGGCTGGGCAATCGAAAATAATGATCGCATGCACATTTTCAGACGATTTTTCTCCTACCACGAGTACAAGAAGAGGCTTCCCTCCTTCGGACAACTTTACAATCGTTATTCGTTTGTCATCAACTCCTTCATCGCTGCCAAGGTACGTGTCGCTGGCGTACTTAGCGTTTTTCCAGTACAAGTTTCGTTCTTGCAGAACTTCATGCGGGATCATGATCGTCTGGCTGATCTCGCTGCTTTCTGCGGTCACATCTCGGCCCAGATTCCAGCCCTAGCGGATGAATGGGTATGTCTTTAGCCGCCATTTTATCCTGTTTTCACCACAAACAGCTGCTAGTTTATTATTTTTTATGCCTTCGTTCGCAGGTATGAAAATGTCGAATTATCAATTAAAATCGTCCTGTTTTGTTGGAAAACGAAAATCATTTGAGCGGATCCGACGTTAGTAGACACGCTAGTGTCCCACATCTTTTTTCGGTATACGTCGCATAGGTGAGCAGCATTGGTCGGTGGGAACGCCTAAACCAATTAGACCGCATTGAATGGACATGCCATTCAGAGAGAGCAGTTGTTACACTGATGGGCTGGCATGTGTTCAGTCTGTGCTCTGTTTGGTTATCGTTGGCTGGCGCGCTCCCATCTACCAATGCTGCTCACCTACGCGACATGTACCTCTTTTTCTTAGGTCATTAGCCAAGTGTCAACGTTTATGTCGCTGTGATTTCGAGTGTGTCAGCTAGCCAAGATAGCACAGCTTTATTCGGCTGATGTTAGGCCTTATCGCCTTCGTCAGTGCCTGGAAAGCCAGAAACTTGTAAAATTATCCCACCAAGCACCATTTCAAATTAAGAGAGCAATTTCAAAGAGCCGCGTGGGCCAGAAAAGAACCATGGCACTGAGGCTGGAAGGCGCACCTAGAGATGTGGAGAAGGACTTGCTGGAGTCGCCCACATAGCAAATGGCTAGTAGGTGGCCCAGACGACGTTCGCGGCCCCTGTCATGAGGACTCCGAAGGTCAGAATCCCTCGAGGTCAAGGAATGCAGCGAGTTTGGTAGCTATGGCTAGGCGCTCATCTTTTCTGTTCATTTTGTGAGTTTTGCTTTATATCCAAAAAACGATTCAATGTTTTGTGCGCAGGTGTTTGTTTCTCTTGCGCTAGAATTCGCAGGCCACCTCAAACTGCATTTCGTGTACTTGCAACGATGAGATCCCAGAGGAGTTGAAGGGTTCGACCTTTAAGTCCATTGATGTGCTCCTTAACCCGCACGCTTGTGTGTTTATGCCAATGTTTAATTGCAAACGATTTCAGGTTGCTGCCATTAAGGCTTTGTGCTGCACAACGGCAAGCCAGCACACTGGATATGGCGAGCTTCTGGCCCACATTGACGTAGGTGTTGTTGGATGAAACCCGTACTGACACATTCATGGTTTTCCTCCCTTTTCAGATAAATGATTGCTCCACCCACTATCCTCTGGCGACGTTTGTAATGCTGTTAGCTGGGAAGTATGCCTTCAGTGTGCCTCGTCTCATAGCTGAACTTCTGAATAATGCATTTCCCGTGGTCATGAAGAGAGAGCAGAGCTCTTTTGTTTCTGGCCGCTACAATGGTGAGCGTGAATATTCAATAAAGTTTCTTCCATGTTATTGTATTGCTTTCAGTACTAGGGAGAACTGAACACGACTGTGAGCCCGGCGCGTGCCTTACACTCCTGATTCTTGCCCAGATTAGCTGCGCTACAGATGAGCCTTTTCACTGTGAGTGCCTTCTCGTCTTTTCGGATTACTGGCTTTGTCTTTTCTAATCGCGAACCATTTAGTATCCGAACACTACGTAGGCTCAACTCCTAGAGTAAAACTGCTTTCGAAATGTGCAGATGAGCATGTGCTGTCAATGATTCACTGGTATGTGGCTCCTTCATTTTTTCACGGTGTTATGTTTTCTATTCCGAACAGCATTACATGCTTATTAACTTTTTATCAGGTGTGAGATGGATAGTGTCCTGTTCCCTATGTTAAGCAACATCTGTATCTTAATGGATACTTTGAGAGGACGATTCAAAGATCTGGAGTCAGTTCTGTTTCACCATTGTCCTTCTTCCTCAGCATTGAAATATGTCTCAAAAAAGTCATTCAGCTTCGAGCCAAGTCGAATAATTGACAATACCAACTATCGTCGTGAATATCTCATGATCATGCTGAAGGCGACGCAGTCCATTATTTGCGAAGAAGATTGGGTGACGCTAAAAATGTTCCGCATTGTGGAGACGAACAAGATGGAAGCTTTCAACCATGATCGTCTGAAGCAGAATTGCCTGGTTAGTCGGGGGAAGCCCTTGCTTTTCCTACTATGTTTCTGTGCTAATTTGTCTTTGTCTTATTTCTAGGGGCAACAACTACTGCGACTTGGCATTCGTCGTAAAAGTGAGCGCGAAGTTTTGCGTGAGCTGTCAGTTTGTAATGGAAATTCGAAGAAGGCGCTAATTGACAAACTGCTGGCGGTTATGAATATGTGGAACATGCGGGCGACTTTGTTTGACTTGATGCTTATGATTAAGGAGGTATGTTCTGTCCACATTACTATACAAAACTGGGTGCAATCCAAAGGGGTGGGAGGCATAGTCAGTTGTAAGTAGCATATGAAGTGGGTCATATATAATAGTGCTTTCCTATCCTCCAGTGAGAACAGCCCGTCCCGTCGGCGAAATATGAAAGATGGTGAAAGAATCCCCGTTTAAATTCCCGCGGTACCGAGTGTGTGTGCGTCGACTGATTCACCGTGGGACGATACGTAGAGGTGACCCGAGGACGCCTGGGGCGTTTTTTTGTTTTTCGTTTGTTTAAATGTTTTTTTGCTGTTGCGGGGCTTCCCCGACGGCCCTAGCGTTGAGGGTGGTGGGGGGGGGGGGGGGTTGACACGTCGAGTGGACGAGGGGTAGAGCATAGAGCACAAGTCCCGTTATAAGGTGCCCCCTTTGAGATTGCACCCAAAATGGTCTTTTTTCCTATAAATAAGGATTTTTGTAACATTTTGCTGTGGCTATATGTTATTAATGATGGTGCACTAGACTGTTCTCAGATATCCCCAGAAGGAGCGCAGAAACATGCTCAGCAGAGTGCCATAGCGGCCGATGCCCTGATGGGAGAAATCGGTAAATGCTGCCGTGATCTGTTCACGAATGCACACAAGGAAGGAATTCAGCTTCCATCTGCAGTGGTAGGTTTAATCAAAACCATGAAACCCATTGAAAGCCACATTCATCGAAATTTACCTTTCAGCTGGGCCGCGATTTCCGATTCCACCACGTTACGAACTTTTGGCTAATCGCCTTGCTAGTGCGGCTCTGTCCCCAGCCGAGCAATGTCCCTAATCAGTTCCATCACATGACGGTGAGTACAATGATCCTCAATCTTCTGCAATTATTTGGCTTATTTTTCTCTTGCTCCAGGTTTCTGGAAAATTCCTCAAGGAAGCGGCATCGATGTTGGATACGGCAAACGACAGCTCAAAGGAAAGGATACAACAAAGGTATTGTGTTGCTATGCGGATAATCATGTTGAACCTTTTCTAGTAAATCTTCGGTTATTTTAGTGCATGGCTACTTTCTCAACAGCCGTTCTTAAATCTTGTTTTGGCATGCTTGAAAGGAGAAGACCATCAGCCTAATAAGGACATGCTGGTATCGTCTCTATATAAGCAACTACTCGATCTCACCAGCAAGACTAAGGAGGTTGGTTCTTGAGCTACATGTCTATATCAGACGATTTCTGCGTTTATCTGCTGTTTTTGAAGAATCCTGCATTGCCTTTAATGGAGAAGTTCTCCGCTGAACGCGAAGGGTTGTTGCTTCGACTGTCTTTAGTCGGCGGTATCTTCAAACAGGTTCGTACTCAAAAGCCTTTTAGACTACTTTCCCATTGAGTGTTGCATTTAATAGGCTATGCAAGTGTCTTCCTTCGTACTTTTATGCTTCAAATTTTTTAGATCTGCCAAACACAGCACAGCGAAGGGTGGTCTCATCTTCTTTTCCAAATGATGCTATACGGAATGGTATCTCCAGACAAGGACAGGTTCGTTTATTCTTATTTAGTCTTGCTTCACCAGTTCTTGCCGTAATGTTTCTGAGTTTAACGATTGCTAACTTTAGGATACTGTATGACTCGTGCTACGATATGTTGTCTACTTTGATGCTCTGGACCTTGACAGATCCATCTGCCACACATCAGACAAGTGAAGGCACCGAGCCGAAATTCCGGTGGCCTTACTATTCAATTATCATCAAAAAATTGAAGGTATTCCTTTAATTTAGTGTTTTTTCCTCTTCTGGTCCTGATCTGTAAAGTCCACCGTTCTCTTTACAGAAGGAAATAGCAGACCAAAGGGTTCCTCCGGAGCTTCGCGTTCTGTTGCAGTTCTTACCAATACCGAAGAATACCATATCCGTGTTTGCTATGGAGCCTTATGGCGCGGTTTCCCCAACCAGTGTTCAAAAACCTCCTGCTGTAAGTCTTTTTCTTAGTAGCTGGGCGAAAGCTTGAAATCGCAAAGTACATTTTTAGCAAGCGGCTGGTCGGCCTGCAAGCGTCCCAGCTGCGCCACCACCGAGCGGATTGCGACGTGGTCGTCATGCGTTGCAAGTTAGCGAGAAAGTGAAAACATCCAGTTACGATTTCATCAACGCTTACATCAACGAGCAGAATAGCAAGGGAGGATGGAAGTGGAGTTGGTTCCAGGTACGTCAGTAACTGATATTTTTATTTATTTAGATTGTTTTTTTTTGTCATCATGAGAAGAAGCAGTATAGGCATAGTTCACCAAGCAATATGTATCTAGAGCAGTATAACCGGCTAGTTGATGGAGTGGGAGTGGGGGATGGAGAAGTGTAGTGGACAGCTCGGTTCAGGAGGGCAGTGGCCTGCCAACAAGTCCTAGCGACGTGGTAGGAGAAGGCGTGAAATGGACTCCGGATACCATCTTAGTAGGTCCGCTAACATTCCCGAGGTCCACATTGGGAAGACAAGGGGCTATGACGACGGCCGAAATACAACGAAAGGAAATTCTACTAACGAACAAGAATAAGCAGACGAAAAAAAAAACAGTTGCTTCGTATTAATAACAGATATTGCGGTAACATTATCGTTGGAAAAATAATAGCAGTTTCTTCGAAATGGCAATACATACTAGTCTGGCTAATCTGGAATAGTCCTCTGGAAGTAGTCGATTAGATGGGTCTTTAATGTATAGTATCGTGCTGTTTTCTTTACTTTGCGTTAATATTGCAGCCAAATGTTTTTATCTCAGTGTCTTGAAGGGGTGTGGAAGGATTGAATATCAATTCAGTTATTAGAATTCATTGTCTGTTGTGAAGTCACTGGTTTATGTTTCGCTTGGTTTACCCGATCATCTAAATTGGGGCGATACTCTGTTCTACAGGGCAGTAGAGGATAAACGATAGTTAACACATTGACGACATCGCGCGTTTCGCATTGGTGCGCGCGTGGGACAATCGATTTCTAAGCCACCTGGCGCGTACGCATCATTTATGCTGCGTATTGTCCCACAGGGTCGCCTTTTTGACGCGCCAACAGTGTGGCGGAATTTTGCAAAAAAAAAAGTTGAACATAATGGCAGCTTTGAAAGGTCTTTGGTGAGGGATGAGCGGAATTTGCGCTTCATGATCGAAATTCTGGTTCATAGACATTTGTAGTCCTTCCGTCCCCTGTTTTGTCTTCCGGTATTTTGATCTAGTGTGAGTAAGAGATGCGGAAAACTTATAATTCAAAGCGGACGAAAAATATCTGCTAGTAGAATACTTAGCAAAATAATTTCTAATGGAGCTAGGCTAAAGATAGGGCTTTATGCCAAAAGGTGGTCCATGACTATTTAGGCGTTTCCCGGAGCATGAGCCTTTGGCAGCTCTTGCATATCGATCATAAAACAAAATCTAATAAATATAAAGAATATGTTAGATCTAGTTTAATAGCATGACGTGAAGGAGTTAACAATAATGTCTCCTTGCACGTGCGCGCAATGTTCACTTGCTATGTGAGAAATGCTTTTATTCCTAAAACAACTTCATCTTTTTTCTTAATGATGTGTTTTAGTTTAAGGTCAATTTGTAACAATTCCTTGGTTCAATTTGGGGAACCAAGTAATCTCTTCTCATTACACGATATCCAAAAGGGGTGTATTGGTTTGGGGGTTCGTCGTCGTGCTATCAAATTTTCTCGAGTACCAGCTAAGCATTTCTTTGCCCGTAACTGTTGAAGCTTCTCGCAGTTATAGACTATAGGAGCACTGCAAAAAAATCCCACAAAACTGCCTCACTTTAAAGGAAAATCGAGTTTAAAGTTACGCAGCAAAAATGATGCGTATTGTCCCACGCGACCGCCTCCTTACGCAGCATAAATGCTGCGTATTGTCGCCAATGTGTTAAGGGACGGAACTACAGGGTGGCTGAAAAGTTCGGGCAATTTTTCAAAGTATTTCAGCAGTACGAAAAAACTACATAAACGCCAAAGATTTACAAACAAAAATAACAGAAACTTCATTAGATCAACAACAACATAATACAACAGGAAAATTCACAACAAGTGCTCAAAATTTCCTCCTTTGGCTTCAATACATTTTCGCAGTCGTTTTGGGAAGTCGATGGTCGCACACTGCTCCACTGTAATCTCGTCCCAGGATCTCAACAACGCCGATTTCAGCTGCTCAACGGTGGCGTATCTTGTAGTGGAGATCTTCTGCTCCATGATCGACCACACAGAATAATCCATCGGGTTGAGATCAGGCGAGTTGGATGGCCAGAAGTCCCTGCTCCAAAACCCTGGGAAGAGCTCCTCGCAAACGGCGATCGTGGATTTGGCGGAATGCGCTGGTGCCCAGTCCTGCTGAAGAGAAAATCGTCTCGAGAAGCGGCCGACGTCTTCTGCTGACCCTTCTTAAGCAGCTGCCGGCGATTCTGATGGTTGTGAACCGGCTGGACCGTGAAGATCTTCTCGTCGGTGAACAGCACCTTCGACAAGCGACCATCGCCGACCAGCTGACGCATTCGCCTGCATTTCCTCAACCTCTCAGCTTTCATCGCGTCGTTGAGGAAGTGAATACGAGCTACTTTGTAGCTGCGTAATCCTAGCTTCCTCCTGGCAATATGCTGGACTCGTTCCCTACTGATCCCGAGATCCGTAGCCATCTTGTTCGTCGACACCTCAGGATTACGGCGAATGCGACAACGAACCTTGTTGATGTTCTCCGGTGTTGTCGCAGTGGTGGGACGGCCGCTGCGGGGACGGTCCGAGGTCCCGCCAGTCTCCTTGTAGCGTCTTACAATCTTGTAGACGGTCCTTTGTTTGAAGCCGGTTGTTCGAACTATGTCCGCGGTCCTCATTCCCGTCTTGTGCAGCTCGACGACGGTGATACGCTCACTTTCACGAGACATAACGCAAGCACAACTGAAAACGAGAAAACTGGAGCAACAGATTCTAGATCAAAATTGCGCAAGGAATACAACGGAAACAACAGAAATAACAAAAAACCTCAATTTCAAGGCCAAAAGTAGCGCCGCAAAAAATTGCCCGAACTTTTCAGCCACCCTGTAGTCAATCGCTTTACGGGATGCGCCACACATTCCACTTCTATATGATGTTGTGAAGGCGATTTGAATGCTTATTTGGCCTGTGCAATGACTTGTGGTGGCCGGCCGATGAACAAGTCAGTGGGCTATCCTTCCCAGACAAGTCTGCTACCAATTTGCCGAGGGATAGAAGGCTTGGGCGGCGACCTGGGGCCGAATTCATCAACGACTTACGTAACTTTAACGGAGAATGGTAAGCTTATCAAGCGATATGGCGAGCGATAAGCCACGTTATCATGAGCTTTTAACGCGGCTTATCGCTCACCATATCGCTTGATAATCTTACAATTCTCCGTTAAAGTTACGTAAGTCGTTGATGAATCCGACCCCTGGGCGTGAAATCTGAACAAAGAACTTGGTATCGAGTAAAGCGTCCTAAAAGACGGCAGAATACTCTTGCTCCTTTAGTTTATTATTGTATTATTCGGTGTTAAGTGGAGTCCCTATATTAAATCAAATGAAATCTTTGGAAAAGCGTAGTCGATGTATTATTCGTGAGAAAGCATCTGGTCCTGAAGTGAACTGAAAAATCCAAGGCTTTGTCGCGTTTGTTTGCGTTACTTACCATTGTGGTATACATGGTGTCGCATTCTGGTACCTCGACTGTCATGCACATCTCAAATCAAGGTTTTGGTTCAGGTTTTGCTCAGACCAGTTAATCTTTCCTTACCTTTCAATAGTTTACATGGTTTCCAATTTGCCTGGGAAGAATAAAACACCAATTTGTTCATTGGCTGGGCACTGCAATATCATACTAAAGGCCAAATGCGCTTTCTGAATGCTTCACGAGATCCCGTAGAAGTGGAATGCGTGGCGCTTCCTGTAAAAGAATTGACTAATGCCGGGCTTTATCTTTCATCCTGTACCATTGCACAATGTTCATTTCAAATGCTTATATTTCAGGGCTCGAAGCTCGACCGCTTACCGTGTCCTATACAGAAGTGGGTAGCAAGACTTCTTGTCCATAAGCATCAACTCGAGTATCAGCGGCCAAACGCGGTAAGTCTAGCATGATTTGGTTATCTTTTTTCTTCTGAATCCAGCCAAAGCGTTCCAGAAAAGGCCGTCAGGGCACGAGAGTTATGTGGTGTTCAAATTTTAGGTCATAACGGAAGCAAGCGACAATTTCCTCTCAGCTCCAGCTGTAGAGGCGACGGGAGAAGCCCCGGCGTTATCGGTGTCGAATGCGAATACACCTGGTGTAAGTAATATTACACATTCGTTCTTGTTTCTTTTTTCCTTCATATTTGCGTTGTCTCTCATCAAAATATATATCGCAGTGGTAGTAGGCTTTCGAACGGTGGTTTCGTTTTGCAGACTCAGACTCCTGCGACACCTACAACATCTGGAGGTGGATTGGAAGCAACTACGCCTGGAAACGAGGTATGGGAAGAGAGCTCAGAATCATCATATGCATGATACTTTCATTCTGAATGTTCAGGAAACTATTTCGTCGTTGAACTCTGCGGTAGGCACTCCGACCAGAAGCGATGCTCCAGTTGACGAAACGACACCAGAACAGAACCGTACTCGTAAGTATCTATCTCTTCTCGATCGGCCTTAGCTTTTTACCTATATTGGTGTATAAATTGTGATTTAGTTTCATCGGCTTCCAAGCCAATTGTCTCTCCTCGTGCTGCTCGTGGTGGCCGTAAACGTGGTAACGTTAACCGCCAACATGCGGGTCCTCGTCAGAAACGCGTGAGTAACTCATATGGCCTGCCCTGTATTTCTCCAAATTTTTGCATACAAATCATATGATCGCCCAATATTGGAGTACGGCACCAGTTTGTTTAGTCCTCACTTTAAACCGTGCATACAGATGCTTCAATCCATGAAGAACAGCTACGCTAGAAAGCTATGGTTATGCTTAAATGGCTATGATTACACCTCCATTCCATCAGCGCCTGATCGTAATAAAAGATTCGAGCTGACGTCGCTTTCTATTCATAGGAAACGAAGCGATTTAGTTATGATTTCCAAGATGATGGCTGGAAAGGTTGCACTTTCATTTAGTGAGCTGTTCACTGTCCGTCATTCTACCAAAACGGGATGCACAGCTAAATTTCGTTGCTCTATGGCCAAAAGCTGTGTTCGCGCATCTTTTTTTTTACTCAAAAGGGCGGTTCGAATTTCTTGATGTTTTCCAAAGGACATGCTTTGCCATCATCCTTTAAACAATATAAAAGCTTCGTTGATAGTTATCCCAAGACTCGGTAATTTGCGGTTTCCACCATTTTCATGTTTATCATCACTGTGCTTTATCTTTAAGTGTGATTCTTTTGTCGCGTGTTGTCATACACGCAGAAATAAGTAAATAAATAAATCAATAATTCTGGTTCTTTTTGCAGTCCGTGTCGCGAAACGAACCTCCAGGGGCTCTTGCTGCTTCGTACAATCAGGCATGGCACGGTCAAGGCCCGAATCCTGGGAACGCCACTCTACCTCAGCCTGATTCTGTTATGTACTCGCAGCATCAAGCACAGCAGGTGGAGCATTGCTTATCTCGTTTGCGTAGGAGACTTTGTGCCTTATTGTCTCTTTCGTTCATCTTCATCTGTTTTCAGGTGTCATCCAATGCAGTCAAGGACCCGACGAAAACGAAGATCCAGGAGTGTATAAACAAGAAGCGACTCGAGGCCGCACGGATTTCTGGTGAAAGTTCTCATTTGTTTATTCTTGCAGATTTCACATACTTTTCTTAAGCCATCCTTTTGGCTTTGAATGCGTTTATACTGTTAGGATTGTGATTGCTGGTGTGCTTTTTTTCACCGGCTGTTCAACTAATAAGGGGAGTTCCAGAGCAGTAGGTTTGAACGGTGATTTTGGTGTGTAGGGGAATCGCCTTTGCCTCAAACGTACCTAGGTGTGGATCCATTGACCCGAGTTCTCTACAGGGCAGAGCTACGGTCGATTTAAGATTCAGCTTTGGGCGCTAACTCATTTACCTCGCGTTTGTGCCGGAAGTTGGGCGAATGGATTCAATCGTGGACTTTCAGGCAGGGTATAGGGTTGGAGTCCACTCGTCGTGCTTCTGATGTGCATCCATATAAAGGCTTATATATAGTGCAGCTTTCAATGTCGTTGCATTTTATTCCATCCTTTTCATCTTCGAAAGAGTAGAAAGTGTTATTCAGTCAGTCAAAAATAGCGACGCGTTCATTTTTCACGTTTTCAAAGCCTTTCATATCTAGAGTGATTTTGGTGGTTCATGCGTTTTGAATTTTAGGGTTCTGAATTTTAGGTTTTTGAACATCCGCCACTGATTTTGCCAAAAGCCCTTGAATGGATATCTTCTTGCGATATCGTGGTTCGCGGGTGAGGCGCTTTGTCGCATTGACTAGTCTCTAGTCATTTCTAGCCTGATTTGATATATTTCTCTTATTTTGGCGCTGACGCTTCAGCTAAAAAATAATTACTTGGCCGTATTTGGGAGACGTTTAAAGGGTGGAGTGAAGAGGTGTAAAAACACCGACAGAATAACACTTCCCACTCTTCCTAAGGTTAACATTAGGGGTAATAAGCCCATTAGCTACAAAATTTTCAAGCCTCTATACAGTTTTCCAAAATCGAGTCTATTCAAGCCGTAGACCTCCTGCTTAAAAGTCCACAATCGTATCCACTCGGTCAACCGATCACTAACTCAAGCGCGAGACAACTGAGTTAGTTGCCAAAGTCTGGTGAGCCGTTGTTACCACTCCCGCATGTGCTCCACAACAGTTCTGCTCTCGAATTTTTTTCGACTATTGGAATGGTTTGAATTGCTTAAAGAATTTCGAATATTTGAATTCGAATACATTCGAAAAATGCGGTTTTTTTCTCGAATATTCGAATTCGCATATTCAAATTCGAATGAAAATCATTTGAATAACTATTCGAGTATGTCATTCGAGCACAACTATGCTCTGTCCAGGAGTTGAGTAGAGGTAACCGCAACTTACTTCTGAGCCAGATGCGATTCCCTCCATGCTCACCAGTGTGTCCGTTCAGACCTCACGGTTCAATTGTTGCCTTCGCGGGTAAACAAACACGAAAAACATAGTATTTTTCAGCATAAATTCAATATTTAGCTGGCTTTCCTGGTCCGACCTCCTCTCAACCATCCACTATCGGTCCAAATATGTCACAAGGATCGTACTCGGACAGCGGCTTCAGTCAACCGACGAGTAGCCGACCCGGTCCAGGTTTGTGTTACATCCGTAACGTAAGACTTCTCTATTTCACACATTTTCCTGTTCAGGTGACTATCAGTCGAATCAAGCCACGTTCCAACAAAGTAGTGGACCACATCAGTCGACAATGCTGCAGCAGTCCTCACAGCCAATGGACTCCTCCCATCAGCTCCAGCAGCAGCAGCAACAACAACAACAACAGCAGCAACAACAACAGCAGCAACAGCAACAACAGCAGCAGCAACAACAACAACAGATGCAGGCGTCTCAGCAACAATCTCATCTCGGCATGCCTTCACATCAGCAACAGCAACAGCAGCAAGGTGGACAGCCACCGTCGGCAGTTGTGCAGCATTCGATGCAACCACAAGTGCAGATGCAGATGCAGCATCATCTACCGCAGCAGATGCCCTCCCAGCACAGTCTCCAGCAACAGCACATGTCGGCAGCTCAGCCAATGCAGCCGCAGTCGATGCAACATCAGCAGCTTCCGCAGCAGACACTTCTTCAACAGCAGATGGGACAGCCGCATGTGCAGCAACAGCAGCAGCAGCCGCGATCGAACAATGGTCAAGGTGAGCGCACATTCAGTCGATTTTTCCTTGTACTTGCTTGGCATTTTTGCGCAAAGGTTGTATCAAAGCAAGTAGTTATTTATTTAATGTGAGATGTGTTGTATAAAGTTAAAGTAGAAGAGCGTCTATTTTGGTTGCGCATTGGGTAAAGCTGCAAGTGCTAAAGGGTGTACCCTTCTTCCAGGGGACGGATTCCTTAACCACTTACATCAATTTAACGGAGAAAATACAGCCGAAATTCCTGATAGGGTGGCTTACCAACAAGAAATATGCTGAAATGTTTCATCATAACGCTTGATAAGCCGCGCGATCAGCAATTTGGGCTGTATTTTCCCCGTTATATTGCTGTAAGTCGTTGATGAATCTTGCCCTAGTTTGGCACATCTCTATACTTCACTGAGACTTTGACATTAGTCTGTTGGGGGTCTAATCCTCTAAAAACAAGTGGTAAACAGGCGTTCATGTCATCCAAGCTGTTGAAATAACTGAAAATGGGACCCGTGTCTAGATTTAGGCCTGTGTTATACTTCGGCGACTTTGTTGTCGGCGACGTCGGCGGCAGTATTGAGCGGATGTTACGAAATGCGTACGGCCCGCGCAACTCTCTCGCCGACGTCGCTGGCAACAGCGTCACCGAAGTATAACATAGGCCTTACACCGGCGGCTTTGTGCTTAGAGCTGTGCATTGAAGCTTAATTTCGTTTTTCTAACAAGAACAGAGCACACGTACTAGGCTGGCTAGTCCCTTAACTTGTGAAGAACGAATTCATTATGGAACCCGGGTGAATGGGCCGGGGAGGGTGGACCTCCAGGGACTGATCACCATCCTCTAGAATCCTCATCCACTTCTGCCTCAACTTTTTAGTCTGGTGGAAAAAAGTTTCCATAATTAGCGTCCGCATAGCTGACATTCAAATATGCATGGATTATTTTGAGCTTTAAACAAGGTGAAGAAATCTGTGGGCCTAAATTCATGTGGTACCATGACTGTATTGTGAGCTTGTTTCGTGCGTAGACTAACCTAGCTTTACATTTGCATTTGGTAGGTAAATATGTTTCACTCTAATGGCGAAACAAGGATACCTAATACGTTGCGGCGTTACTTAATGCTTTTGAGGAACGCGCCACGTATTTTAATTCTGCAGTATGTTGCGAAAGCATGTTGGATGTTTATTACATTGACATGGGGTGGCTAGCTGATGAACAATTCTGTGTGTTTTATCCTTCCTTGAGAAGTGGTATCAAATTGCCAAACGCGGAGCGATAGAAAGCCTGGTTTAATTGGGTTGGATTTGAACCTTGGATATTGATTAGAGATATAAGCAGGGATCATCACAGCCTCCTCCGACTGCACTACTGGCGTCTATTTGACTGATAGCTCAGATACCGATGTGGGGATGAACAGAATGGTGTCACTTTTGTCCTTGTAGAGAGAATGACTAGAAGAGTTAGGTTTTTCTGTAATCCGCCCTTTCGCGATTCTATTTTGAGATCAACCTGAAAGTTAGAAACAGTTCGTTTTAGTAGAAGGTACACATGTTCGAAAAGCCCTTTATTATTAACGTAATTTACTATTTACTATTTATTTCATGTGAACCCACTAAACGCCGGAGAAAACACAAAAAACTCAGTTGGAGTAGTGAAGGACAGAAACAAAGCCTATGGTAATGCATTTAAGTAACTCCAGCTGTTTATAGCTAGAAATAACGCAGATATAAAGAAACGATAGTGAAGGCTTATCAAGTGAACTAAATAGGAGCTGAGAACTGAAGCACACAGTAGAATTATGAAGGCAAACAAAACAAGAAAGGTTGAAAGCAATATTAGAACAGGAAACCAAAATTTCTAGTGTAGGTACTGGAGTATATTTTTTTAACTTGACGAATTCTGTGGGAATGGGCTTTGATTAATAAAGTAAATATAATGTAATGTAGTGTAAATAAATGTGTAAATAATTGATACTTGTTGGTTTTTTTTTGCCCCGGTTGTGTGATATTTCATAGTTCGAGCAAGAAGCCAATACTCCCTTACTGTACCTCTTGCACCCGATCGGGCAAAAAGACGATAAGTACCGCGCGTTGTGTCATATTCCTTGAGTAAGCTGTTTCGTCTTTCAGGTATGTCTGTCGGTCAACAGTTTGCGGCACCGAATGGTTCGTCTCAACATCAACCAGGGATTGGAGGACCGATGCAGATGAACTATCAAGGACAGGCGCACGCAGGAACACAACAACAACCACGCAATCCGATGGGTCAGTTCGCCTCCAGGGATGGAGCGATGAATATGGATTACCAGCAAGGTATTGTTACTAGCGGTCCACGTTCAAGTGAATCACAGCAGTTGCATTTTTAGGTAACCGTGGTGGTCGGCAGCCGTTGCAGATGAGTGCGCCGCAGCCTGGTGTTGCCCGCAATGGCATGCCAACTGGTCAGATTAGTGGCCAGCCTCCTCACATGGGCTCTCAGCACGTGCCTGATGGACATCAGATGATGTCACAGCAAATGGGGGGAATGCCGATGGGAACGCAGCAAATGTCTCATCAAATGGGTCAGGCTCCAATGTCAGGGCAACAGTACTATATGCAGCAGGATCAGAGGTGTGGTACATGTTTCCTTACGTAAGCTTGCCGACGGGTTTTCTACGTATTTTCGCGCTCACAATTCTTTTTCCTTTCAGACTGATGAACCAACCTTACAACCAGTACCCACCAAATAGCCAATTTTAGTCATAGTCAAGCATTTCTACTGTTCGAGTTTTACTTGATATCACACGGGTATGATTGTGACTAATGAGTGATTAACAGGAACATTTTAAGATACAATAGATTGTGCCATTTACTAACCCTTGTTCGTTTCTGTTGCTCGTTATCGATAACTATATCTTGTATTTGTTAATAGTGAGTTTTAACGTTTCTAACATTGTATATACTGTAAATGTTCTCAGCCTTTCCAGGTTTAGTCCTTTCATTTCACCACTTTCCTAAAGCAGTCTGGAATGATGGATATTTTCTTTCAGTTCTAGTTAGCTGTAAAGTAGTCACCTCCTTGACTGTGCGTTTTATTGGCTGTGTTTTATTAATTTATTGCACGACTGTATCATCAATTGTCATGCTGAAAGTGTTTTAGATATTCATATATTGTGTCCATATGGTTACTGCGTTGTATTGGTGCTTTCACCGTCATAAAGATATGAAACAATCCGTGTATGTTTGGCCTTCACTTACCTGTAAGGACAGCCTCACCTTATTGAGAGTGTCGCATAGTATTCAATGGCATTGATAGAAAATCAAGTCATGAAACCTAAACTGTGTAGGACTGATTTACGGGGATTTTTACGAGCTTTTTGGGATCTTCTTACTTCGCCGAAGAACTGCTGAATAATGGATAGAATTTGCCGGTGTTCGGTTCCGCCTTTGGTCTAGGACATTCTTTAGCTGATTATTGGTGAAAATCTCCAGTTGATGTAGGCCAGATCAGAAACACATCAAGGTACACCCTGCTGCTGCTAATCCACACGCCGATTAGCGACGGAGTGCGAAAACCGTACGTACGCTGGCGGTCTTTTGTACGTCCGCGATGGCACCACCGGCAAGCGGATCGGGGCGCAGTGGATAGTGGCGTCGCTTCATGCGAGAGAGGTCGGGGTTTGGTTCTCCTGCGTCGCGTCCTGGCTTTGAATGTAAACTGACTTGTTAAGATTTGAGGGATTTTGACGTCTTCACAATTTTCAGGCGTTTTCTGCGCATTTTTTCCAGCCGCATGCGCTTCGGCGCTCGAAGAGCGGAGAACCCAGCTGTGGACTTCCTCTGAGCGACGAAACCGGTTTCCACACTATGCACCACAACCACCTTGTCTAGTTCTGCAAACAAATAGCTATTTCCTAACTAAAGCCCCGTAGAATAAGTCGTATTATAGAAACAACAGCAGTAAACCGCTTCACCAAGCAGGACGTGTTGAATGATTGACGAAATCTCGGGGGGTGGGGTTAAGGGCCAGCGCGCCCGGACGGTTCCGCGCTCCAATCGGCTCCAATCGCTAATCGGCGTGAGGATTAGCAGCATCACGGTGCATCGTAATTACATTCGTCAGATCAGCTTCATCTTGCATTACCCTCAACGCTACCCTCTGTAATATTAGGTAATACTATATTAGGGATGTTTTCTCGGCGAGAACCGAGGCAATCTTCTATGGACCATGACGATAGCCGCACAAAGTTTTATAAGTCTTTACCCCATAGATTCATGCACAGTTTCTGTCTAAATTAAATTATCATTGGCTAAGAACGAGGGGGTGCGGACGTCGAGTCAGTCAAGTTGAGCTCAACGGTACTAAGCGGGCTTTGTGCCCGACCTGTCGCGCCATCCGCCGCATCGCGACGGGGTGGTCAGGCGGCCAAGCCCCTCCAACAATAGCAGCATTGCGCCGCCGGTGCTATTGACCTCATTGGTCCTTACGTTCGAATTAAAAGTATGGCGCACCCGCGCGATTAGTCCATTGAATTCAAAGTATGGCGCGCACTCGCGGGGCGTGCCCGCTGTTGGTGGAGGGGCGTCACCGCCTGACCGCCCCGCCGCGATGCGGCGAATGGCGCGAAAGGTCGGGCACAAGCCCGCTTAGTACCGGCTCAACTACCAATGCGGAAGAAATTACTTGTTCATGCTACGTGGTCCTAAGAGTTACTTCTTTTAGATGAGATGCTCGTTCCATTCAGTTCATTAAATTGTATATGGCGCGATCGTTTGACGTTGCCCATCGCCTGTATCCGAAATCCAATCCGTAGGCCTTCTCTCACTTGCGTGAGTCGTGTCACTCCGAGCATCCTCTCGATTCCACGCTGCGCGATGCTGATCGCGCGTGGGTTCGTACGTTAGGTGTCCTCCTGAGTTACGGCTCAGACACTCGTTGCGTCCGAGCCGCGTCCCATTACCGTCTCGTGAATTTCCTACATCGCGGACGGGACGCTAGTCGGACGCGGACGGGACGCTGGTGGAACGCGGGCGGGACGCTAGTCGGACGCGGCTGAGACGCAAAATGCGGATGAGCTCGCGCGGATTCATTGCTCCCAATCACGTCCCACTGTGCCATGTGCTCTTGCATCGGACGAGGTTCGCATGTGGGCCAACAACTGCCGGCTTGACGCGTGCTTCGACGTTTTTGTCGCCTCGGTGGCTCAGGAATTCACCGTTAGAGCGACATGACGTCGGTACCCAGCTCCATTGAGTATTATTGTACGACAACAGTTTTAGTTGCAATTTCTTATGTTGTTCTCTAGTGCTATACCACTAATAATGTTAATACTATGAAACACTCCAGCAAATTTATTGCGTTCCAGCACGTTAGAAGCAATCAAAGACAATTCCTGAGGTTAAATAATGGACATCTCAACTCATTAGCAAAATATCCAAAT
>OX375870.1:90085594-90149437 GCA_947359475.1 Heligmosomoides polygyrus bakeri
GACTTCCTGGAGGTGGAGAGTGAAGACTTTACTCGTTTTTTGCCCGTCTTTCTCTTTGATCATCTAGTTTACACATACCTTGGGATGCTGAGTGACTTCTGGTGCGCGTTCGCTTTACAATACACTTTAACGAAGGCAATAAAGATCAAACTAACCACATCCACCGGCTAGTGAGGACTGCACTCAACTAACGAACTAAAAAGAAGCAAAGGAAAACACATAGGAAAGTTGAAAAGTGAACATGGCCTGAGCGAGACTTATGAAGCTGTCGAAGACTAAGGAAGTGTAGAAAATCAAGAAACTTGATGTGCTGCTTCTTTCATCATTTCGTCATTGTAATCTCAGAGGCGGCATATGGTCGGATCCAAAGCTCAAAGAAATGAGAAAATGCGAGTTCTGCTCCACTCTCCTGATTTCGTAGAGAAATCTCGTCCGAGGCTGGCGTGGCACGTGGTCACCCTACGGTAATCTAGCGCGTCGCCCCGCCTTCTACAGTAGTGGGAGACACCTAACGTAACGCACCCATCGCGCGTTCATACTCCTTTCGAATGGTCCAGGTCCCTGAGGCGTACGTTAGCGCAGGAAGAACAGTGGAGTCGAATAGTTGGGCACGCAGTCTTACGTTCTTCGTCTTCTTCACGACTTCTTCCACGCTCTTGAAAGCTCCCAGGCCGCTCGCTTCCTCCTGCTCAGCTCTGGCACTAGGTAGTTGGCCATGTTCTGACCACAACCCAATACCGCATGATCCGTATCAAAAGATACTATATCTAGCATGATATTATCGTTACACGTTCCAAAGACCTATTTCTTCCACTTCTCCAATCATCTCGAATATTCGAAAAATTTCCCGCTTCGCTGTCTGCATATGGGATAGTGGGTGTATGGTACCCCATTAATGTTCTGTAGGACTGAAAGCTTGAAACGTAGGTTGCAGGTAGAGACAGCAGGGGCAAAAGGCATAAAAACCAGGTCTATCCTATCGTACTTTGGATTTTCACTTTTAACGCAGAACCGGACTTTGTTCGACGGTCTTGAAAACTCCCAAGCCACTCGTTTCCTCATGCCCAAATCCGGCGCTAGGTCATTGGTCATGTTGACTTCGCGACCCAGATACATGTAGCTGAAGCGTCCGGAGCTGTTCGTCCCGTTGAGCGAGAATGGGGCATCAGAAGCTCGTCCGTTTCTCATGAACAGCGCCTTCGCAAGATTCAGCTGCAGTCCAGCGATCCCAAATATACGGTAGGTTATACGGCTTCGTTAGTTACCACAAGATCATAAACGGTGAATATCAGGACCGGCTCACCGTAACCTTAGGCGTCGGATGAGACGTCCTTTGTGCAATCGCAGAACCAGACTAGGGAAGGGACTCCAGAGGCCGTATGCTATTCTCTCCCCAACCGTCCCCGGCCGGGTAGAGGCGGTCTCCGCCCACCTCCCCGGTATGCACATCTCTCCCCGAGCACGCTCGGGGACGGGTGACGTCATCAAAACCCAAGGACGGCATCCCTCTAGAAAATTGCTCGGGGAGAGGGAGAGACGCAGTGGAAATGCAACGCTGGAGCGGGAAACTAGCATCGGGCGTGATATTCGCGATCAGCTGTTGCGGCGCGTCTCATCGATTGCGGATATTTACTACGACAATCGCTTTCCTATATTGAGTTGAGCACTACTCGAAGAAGAGAACACTTCAATGCACCCGTAACAGTGTGGAATAGCTCATTGGGCACAGTACAGGTTTTCGTAGTTAGTTCGCGATTTGTATACAACTTCTGGAAATCAAAGGAAACGTGATAGGAGGCTGAACTTTTTAGGGCACTGCATCGGGTTAAATATTTTTTCCAGAGAAGAGGAAGTGAGCCACTAAAATAAATATAAGTAAAACTCCCATTTCACGCGAACAGTTTCAATCTCTTAGAAATTAGAAAAAGATAAGCTGGTAGTAAAATGGAGGTTCTTCCCACAAATAGCCTTTTTGTTCATGCAAAACTGTGCTGAAATTGTCCACAAATTGATATTGTGTTCGTTTCACCTGAATGATTAACTGTATTTGTAAAAAAATTGTGGCCTCTGTCAAATGCCAAATTCGCCTTCAAAAAACACGTTCTCGAAAATGCCAGTCCGTGATGTCATGGCCGACTTCCCTGATGGTCTGCTTATCTGTTTATCTTTTCATATTCTCCAAGTTATTTTGTTGTTGATTAATATTAGCTGGATTTATATTAAGTTTTCTTATCTTTCCCAATTTTCTGGTAATGTTCTGTTTGTTGTTCAGTGTTGGTTGTCTAGGATTCTCTCCACATAAGTGACTACTTATGTAATAAATAAATAAATATTTATTTATTTATTTATAATCTGGTGCAATCCCTGTCGGGGGGGGGGCAGTCCATTTCAACTTCTAAAGAAATGCAACATGCACCACAACATATGAATATGTATAAATATGCTTACATTATCCATTGCTGTCCTTCCTTTACCAAAATCAGCTTTCTAAATGGCTTTCCTAGTCGGGGGAGGGAGTAATGAAAACACAGCAAACTGAACAGAAACCTGTAACAATTACAATACTATAAAACAACGAAAACACGTTAAAGCAACGTTATTACCTTTATCAATTAGTGCATAGCGGTTTGCGATTTCTTTCCAAAGCAAATTGAGTTTTGGATCACAACCGTGCTGCCGTGCATAGTGCCCCCCCCCCCCCTCCTGCACCGTGCATAGTCCCATATTAAAACTTTTTCAATGTTTCAGCGGAACGCTCGGACATTTCCAAGAGAGGGAATCAAGTAAGTTAAGGCATTCATATGTTGTATTGCATGTTGTATGTACACATGCGTAGCTATCGTTAACAATTCATAATGGACTGCCCCCCCCCCCCCCCCCCCCCCCGACAGGGATTGCACCTATAATCTTTTTCACCTCGTGCTCTTGAAGCTCGGAATGAACATTTTCGTACCATTTCTCAATTCTTTGGGAAAGGCATTCAACTACAAATCAGAAAACTTTCCTAAACAGACAGGGCATTTGAGAAATTAACTACAAATTTGATAAAAAAGGGTAGGGGACATTTGGATGAAATATATAATGCCTTCTCAGTGGATGAAATACTAACTCGCTCTGATAAAAAAGGAGTACTTTCCACTTCACGCAATTCACTGAAAAACTCGATTCAGCAAATCTTTGAAGAGTACACTTTTGCTGTGATCTTTCGTGCTAGACTGATTTTGTACCACTTTGGATGCAATAAATTATATGTGTTCTACACAGTGTGGACCTCCTCTGTGAAAATACATCTCTCTAAACACTGCATGGTAAATACTATGGTGCAGAATACTCAATTCATCCACTAGCTATGAGGAGCGCACAGCCGTGATCCTCTGCTTCTCTACCCTACTCTGCCATCTCTGCCATCCCCGGGGGACGCCCCGGAGATGTGCATAAGGTGGTGTGGGGAGCGTCGAAACTCGGGGATGGTACCCGGCTTTTTCGCGCCGGGTACCATCCCCGACGCGGGCGAGAATAGCATACGGCTCCAGGGTGTGCCATGCAAGCTGCTCGTATGGAAACTACTTTCGTCCCTCACGGGGAGTCCGCGGCTGGGTTCTGCGCTCTTCGAGCGACGGAGCGCGTACGGCTGAAACAATGCGCAAAAAACGCGCAATGTTGTGTAGACGTCGAAACCTTTCAGATCTCAGATAGTCAGTTGAAATGTAAGGATGCGACGCAGGAGGACCGGACCCCGACATCCCTCGCATGAAGCAACCCCGCTACCCACTGCATTACGACCCGCTTAGCGAGATAGCCATTGCGGGCTTACAAGAGCTCGA
Source organism: Heligmosomoides polygyrus bakeri (assembly GCA_947359475.1). Classification (NCBI taxonomy): domain Eukaryota; kingdom Metazoa; phylum Nematoda; class Chromadorea; order Rhabditida; family Heligmosomidae; genus Heligmosomoides; species Heligmosomoides polygyrus. Next base: position 90,089,419 of record OX375870.1, read on the forward strand.
TCGAATCTCAGCGTGGACGCTGACGCGATCTTTAATGTAGGAGGGCGCAGACAGCAAAAGTCTCCGCGCGACCCGCACTGCGGTTACGGTGAGCCGGTCCTGACATCCAGTTTATAATTGTCTTTAATTACCCCTCCCCCGATTTTTTAGATCCTAGAGTTATTCAACATGGAGATCCTACACTGGATTTCTGAGCGAAAAACAACAACAACAAGAACACAAAAACCAAGACAATGATGTGAGCTGACACAAACGTAGTTATGAAATAAGAGCAAACATTTACAAAAACTGAAACGAAAAAAATGAATTCTACCTAGGCACACATTCCGAGAAAATAGAAACGAAAATTGTTGCGTTGGTTTGGGCGTCTTCTTGCGTATCGTCTTAGTTGTTGTACTGTTGGATTTGCAGTCAAGAATTGATGGTCTTTCGAGGTAATAAAGTTATGTTTCAGTCCTTCCTGCATGAGGTTTAAAGGCTAAGCTTCTGGAACCAGAGGCGAGATCGTTGAGAAGGACTGCACTGAAGTGCTAAACGTGGCGATGGCGTTGAAAGGCGGTTGGTATAGGTTCTACGGCTTTATGAACTCTTTTGAAATAATTGTTTTTACATGTTTTGTTCTTTAACCGTAAATCGTAAATATATGTCAACTTTTTTCCCTGGCCTTATGGTAACCTTCAACTTTAGGTGATTACGTTTGCCTCATTTGTAGAGAACCGTGAATCCCCATCCAGAAACAGACAGTCCTCCGCTAATGCTTCTATAGGTTATGGTTCCAGTCCATTGTTAAAGCAACCATGTTACTTTTGGAAACCTGTCATCAAGCTGAGAAATTCTGAAGTTGTCCAAGGACCTGTGTGAATTCCATTCCGCCAACCATGCGGTGATCTAACCACCTGCACATTTGCCAGAAAAATCAGTCAGTGGTCAGTAATCGATCAGCAGAAGGCTGAAGGTCGAATTGTCCTATGGAAAGACTTCTCTTGGGGCCAGTAACTTATCACTAACCATAACGGTGAAAGGTAAATGGAGGCGTAAGTCAATCCCATCTGGGATGCGCTACGCGTTCTACTTTTACTGGACGTCGTGGAAGCAATTTGAAGGCGTATTCAGTCTATACAATGATCTGCGGTTGTCAGCTGATGAGCAAGTGTTTTATCCCTTTGCAGACTAGTCACATACCAATTGACCGACGCCGGAAGGGTGGAGGGCTTGACTGATCTGGGCGGGAAATTCGAGCGATATCTTCGCGCCTACATCACCTTCCATACAGCCATTAAAGGAACAGGACCGTTGCGCGCTTTCCTCAGGGGGCTGGGGAGATTGGTAGGTCACGTCAGGTCTCATCGGCGTGATTGCTAGAAATCGATTGAAAAGAAAATCATGCGCTATCTTCGTCGTTCCATCGATCTTTGTTCACATCAACGTGTGCTACCAAGGCGTCCACTCATCCTGCGGTGTGCCAGAGTAACTCAGTGGGTCCATTCCACTCAACGGACGGGTAGAGCATCATATTTGAGGGCGCCTTCTCTGTCTGTCATGGTTTTCACGAAGCGGTTTCTTGATGCGCCAGAGGATGCACAGGATTGTGGTTTTGAATTCTAGCTGTATCCGCTTTGTCACGGATTTCATCCTGAGAGTGTCATGAAAGCACTACGTGATCATTCATCTAATTTTCGGAGCATAGGCCTAAGCGACGATGTGTCTAATGAGCATATGACAACAGAAATAGGAAACTCTGATGCCTTCTCTTATTTTTCTTTGCTCGCGTTACCCCGAGCATGCTTTTTCGGTTGCTCGCTTTGCACGACTTATCTTCCATTCTTCCTCCAAACGTGGGATACACATTTCTGAAGTGTATAGTAGTCGAGGAAGAAGAATGAGGTGGCTTTGGTACCCTGGAAGACTTCATTAGCTGCGCACTTTCTTTGGCGCAATTCCTTCACTCACTTATTGACCATATTGACTTCACACTCAAAGAAGATCCTCGTAAGGGAAGCACTCAGAGCGTATTGACTAGCGGAAGCATTCAGAGCTTCCGGTGCTCCGATTCAGATCAGATCTGTGTATGTTTGAACGTGTGCCACCTGGAGTAAGGAGCTGCCACCCTGGTAATTATCAAGAATATGTCGGTATGGTTTTGTTAAAGAAGGCTCCGTAATAGTTTGTGAAGGAATGCGTACTTTTCTCTTCAGATATTGACCACCGACGTATAACGCTGCAAGACAAACGACGGGTGGTCATCCAGAGGGATTACTCGTCTGGACTGGAGATCAAGTTCGCCTCGAATTACCCCGTGGATTTGAGCTCTATGGTAGGTCTTTTGGATTACTGTAATAATGTGTGTCCACAAGCGATTGGGGAACGCAGAGTGCAGTTTTAATCGAGGGACTGGTTCAGTCGACATTACCTGGAACTGAAGTCAGTCAATTTTGATTCATGTGAAGTCCCTAGAATTTGAGTAACGTATTTCGAGCACGCGTGGGAGCACACTCGGAGGAGATGCCTGCTATTGCGTGTGTCCGATTCTACTTTCATGGTTCTGGTTTCCCGCCCAAGCAACAAAGCCTTCCATTACTGCGGGGTTGGTGAATTGATACCAGACTTGTCTGAGTAAGATAGAACGCTGATCTCTCCATCGGCTGCCCACAACAAGTTATTGTATAGGCCAGATACGCATTAAAATCACTTCCATGATATCCCGTAGAAGTTGAATGCGTGGCGCGTCCCAAAAGGATTGATTGATACCATACTTTATCAGTGCTTTACTCATTCCCTTTTGAGATGCGCCACACATTCTATTTCTACGGGATGTCGTGGAGGCGATTTTGAATGCGTATTTGTCCTATACAGAGTGACGTGCGGTGGCCAGCCGATGAACTAGTCAGCGCTTTATTCTTCCCAGAGAAATCAGGTACCAATTCAACTACACCGAAAGAATGGAAGACTTGGTTAACATGGGCGGGAAGTCCAATCCAAGAACTGGTATCGGGTGCACGCGATGGCCGGCAGCTCCTCCTACTGCGCTGTACGCGCCCATGAAAGATATGAAGGATAATCGTCAGTTTTTATTAGTCTTTTTGCGGAGTACGCCGCGTATTCTGGTTCGACGAAGTATCATGAAGGGAGGTGCTTATTCGACCTCAGTTTTCAATCCTACGCGGACAATTTTAGTACCAGTTCATCGACCCCGGAAACATGGAGGGCTTAGCTGACCTTAGCGGAATCCGAACCAGTGACCTTGACTCGGCATACAGGCGATAGCCAGCGTCTTTCCCGACTGCGCTACCACGCGCCAAATGTTCAATATCGTTTGTGTGGAGGATTTCATATGGCGGCGAGACAGTGTTGTCTCTTTCAACTTTAGCCAACGGTTCGCTTAACAATTATGTTTTTCAAGATTGACGAGGATTCATGGAACAAGTTCATATGTGAGCTAAACTATCAATATGAAGTTGCTGAGAAGATTTCCACGACTACTGTCATGGAAACAGTTATGGGCTGCCTCACCTGCTATCTTACAAAGTGAGTTTCTCTATGTGTGCCTCATTTTTTTAAAATGGAATTATTCCCTGATCGAATAGTCCTTATTGAAATATCTATGTCTTCTACTTTTTTCCTTCACTGTTCCAGCTCATTAGTGAGAATAATCTTTAGATTGTGTCAACGGCCTACATTCTACAAACGGTTAGATGAGATTGCTGAGTTTATTGACCATTGCAATCGTGATTTGTTAATTCCACGTGGTCTTTACGCGAAGAATCCAATCGAGAAAGGATTTCGAGTGGTGAGTTGTTCGCCCTCTTTTTCGTTTTTTAATGGTTATGCTTGTGTGATCAGGTTTGAGGGCGAATGTGAGAATACACTATAGTTGCAATGAATAGGAAGGTGAATGGTTATTGGATAAAAGATAGGGGTTTTCCCTACAATAGCTAAGCATAGAACAGTTGACAAAAGTTAAAAATGAATTGAACCTTGCCTGTTTCTGCCACAACATGGTTAGTACCAGTTTTTATGCTGTCAATTAGTCTTGGAATTTTATTTGCTTCGCTTCGACATTGTTAGTCCTTTCTACAATTGCTAGTAAATCTAGGTGTCTTTGTTAAGGTAAAAGTAATAGCCTTTCTAGAAATCTACTCGTGGTTGGCACGCTGTTCTCAGGCATAACTATTTGTTTCTGTTGTTAAAGAATAAAGATAGGCGTTAGTCCACGTATGGGATGTGCCACGGGTTTCACTCATATGACATTCCGTGGTGCTAAATGAATGCGTACTCGGTCTATGAAGTACCTTACGATGGCATGAACAATTCAGGGCAGATTCACGATTGGTAAAGTAATGGGTTAATGGCAATGAATAAGTTTACCAAGAGAGGATAGTGGGCACAGGGCAGGTTTGGTATTCATGGTATGACAACTCGGTGAATGATATAATTCTACCCCACCATTCACTTACTTCAGCGCCTCCACCGACGGTGCTTCTTAGTTTCAAGTAGTTACAAAAGTGCTTTCAGCAATGGAACTGAATGCTACTCTGGAATTCTTAGGGGTTTTTCTGATCTCGTAACTCTCTTCTACGATTTTTCTTAGTTAGGCTGGAACGAAGACCCATTTTATAGTTAGCATTTATAACGCTCTAGTTGTAGCTTTAGTTCTCGTATGACCGCTACTGTGCCAATTCTGAAAACTTCTTTCCGTGAAAGGCGGGATTGCGGGATTTATACTTCGGCCGACGGGTGTGAAATCTACCGTATCGATTAGGCTGAAAAGGTGATCGATAATGGTGGGTTTCATTACAGCGCGCGCGGCTGCTGAAGTGTAAATCCTAGCAAAACCAGACTTCAAGGCTTGTTTAGAATGAAAAGAAAATCAATCATTTGATATTTCGAAGTGATTTCATTGTCTGGTTTTGTTATTTCGCTGGATATGTTAATGTAACTTGAACCTGCGAACTCAGGAGCTCACCCGTCGTTAATTCTACAATATTTCTGTGGAGAATGACTACTAGGTCTAACTGTTCAATAGTTACAGCAAAACTAAAATTAAGCACGTTGCGTAAGAAGGTTCCATGTCCCACTGCCATTGAATCTTAGCAATTCCTTCTGTCTCTTCCAAGCTCTGAAGAAGACGAACGTCGAACCGTGAGCCGAATAAAGTTCTTATAACAATATTGGCTCAACAGCTTCACAACATGCTGCACCACTCTTGAAATTAATTAATTATCTGGGGAAACAGCACTGGCCTAGTGCATGAGGTGTTGATGTTGTGCAAATTTCTAGCTTGGCCAGTGCGACTTTGTTTGATCCCTCTTTGTAACGGTAACCCCTTCCCCCACGGATTAGGATTGCGCTTAACACCGGGACCCATATGCCACCTAACTCAAGTTAGAGTTGAAAACACCATTATGAGCAGGGGGATCGCAGAATTGGGAAAGGGCACTACGGACTCCAGAGGACGAGAAGAGGGCGAAAATTTTTTTTTGCCCAAACTTCGCGCAGGGGGTTATTTGGGGTGCTGATCACGAATCCGACATCCGTTTTTGAAATTTCGGCCGATTACGGTAGGTTACGGTAGGTACCGGTGACTAAGGCTATCGAGGTCATAATCACCGATTTCGCCCAAACTCCAGCGTAAAACGAAAAACGGATGTCAGATTCGTTATTAGCACCCAAAACAACCCCTAGGCGAAGTTTGGGCGAATTTTTTTCGAGCTGTTCTCGTCCTCTGAAGTCCGTAAACGTAAAGCACAATAGTGCCTTAGGAAAACTTCGAAGTAAACTTGTTTTTAGCAGGGAAACTAGAACCTTTAGAAGAGGGAGAGTGTGAGATTGCGATTACAAGAACAATTTTGTGGTTACAGCTTGAGCTTCAATTTACAATACAGTTTTTTGTTTAGTTGGAAATCTACATGATATACGAGACGTACGATTCAAAGATGGAAGTGTGTCACGATGCGACCAAGCCATCGTTGGTGCCAAGATTATAGGAATAGTCTTTGTTTATAGAATCATATTTCTTGCCGGTTGCAGCATATTCTTGTCCTTCATTTGTTCTCATGTTGTTGGTTCTCATATCAAGGTGCACTATTCTTTTTTTACTTGAGATGTTTTATAATTTTATACAAAAATACTATGGATGTATGTATGTACTTTTTTATTGCATAATAAATATTTTATTGAGATCATGGGTAATATTTTTAGTGCGAAGCTGATGCTGTGTGTTAAAAGCTTTTTTTTTCTGTATTTAACAGAAATTTAGTAATTATTGTATCATCCGCTCTACTTTACATATAATTTAACATAGCAGTGCTATTTTTTTGCCGTATTTCGTAGCAGAAGTAGTCACCATAAAGTCAGTGCAATCAGATTGTACCTCAAAGGGCAAACCTAATGTGAATTGCGCGATTTGTGTTGAAGGCATATTCATTTATTTCTTCTTCGTACGATTAGTTCGTATCGCTTGAATTTGGTTTTAGCCTAACGATCTTTTTGACGGTTTTTTGTTCTATGTATCAGTGCACCATGAGTGCAAATAAATATTCAATTAATCATTTTAATGGTGTTTGTTGGCGCTGCCAAAAGTCAGCACCTCGGCATCATGGTCGTATCTGATCTCAGAAGGAGCTTTTTATTCTATTTTACTACATTCGCCAACTTGTCTAATTCATTTTGAAGTTTTTCATATTGCCGTGTGCACGGTTAATTGGTTGTAAAAACACATATAGCATACCAAACAATAATATAAGCCTTCAAATTTTTACTTATATTGTATACGAAAGTATTGTAGCCATAAATCTTGCCGTGCGAACAGGTTCATCGAAGAAATTTGGATAGCGTAGCATTTATGAAGTCGACCGGAAGCAATTTTTGGCTACGACATAACCATGGGAAGTACTGAGCTATTCTGGCACGTTGCAGGGACAAGTGAGACGTTACTGTCTCCTTTCGTGCAAAATAATGATCAACGGGATGATAGGTGACGCGAACCATAGGTACACCCAAGCAGTTTGGTGAGAACGAGACATATCGTGCATAAGGGATGAGCGGTAGCGACCAGTACTGGTTAAGACTTTGCCCTAGAAGTCGATAATATTAACAATATCGATCGATAATATCGATCGCTATTGTTCCGCTAATCGATACTGTCTATTTGTGAGCGCTGTACAGCGGTATTCTATTTGTGTGATGCCCATTTCGAGCGTTTAAACCCGAGCAATAGTCACCAATAGCAATTGATTACTTTTGAATACCTTCGAATCCATAATTGATTTTGCGCGGAGGGATGTGCGTACGGGCGGCAACTATGCATAAGGGGAGAGTAATCGTGACACAGTCCAAAACCTATCGAAAAATTCGAGGGTATGGATTTTCAACAACAACAAAAAAATAAGTGGTTTAAATGGTTCATGTCACGAAGGTGGGCAGCACTGGGGGTGGAAACGCGACAGCCAATCATAATCAATCAGAGCACCGACCCCACACACGCAGGCCAATTAGGGTGCCGACTGTCGCATCGAATGGCGTGCCATTCGATGCGACCTGATTGTCTGGGGCGTTCCCAGATTTCTATGCCGTCCACTTACACGACATGTACCGTTCACATCTTTACATGCGTGCTAAATATTTGCGGGCAGCGCTGAGAAGAATGCGGACTTTTGTTTGGAGAAGCGAATGCACCACGGTTTGCAAGCAGAACAATTTTCGAGGTTACAATTTTTGTAGATCACAAGGGCGATACAAACGGCGTGTTGTAAAATTTCCATAGTGTACAAAATTGTTATTATTTCACTTGATGCGAGCGATTTTTTTAGTGCAGCAATCGACCTTATTTATTCAAACGATTTGAATTTTATTCGTACAAAAACGCGCAATTTATATTCCTATACAATATTTATTAGTGTTAGTATCACTATATCAGTTGTTAGTGTTATTACTCCTTTACCAACATACAGCTAAAATGCCTAGCATTGCACACAAATAGTAGACGAAAATGAAGATCAAGATCTGAGCAGAGTTGGTGAAGGTAGTCGTGAAATCGATGAGATTGATAGCGAATAACGAATCTTCGCTTTTAGGTGCATTGGTTTGCGAATGGGGCTATGTCCATGCTGTCCATGTCTCCGCTCGCGATTTTCTGAAGAAAAACATAAATATCGATCGCCAAGTAAGTAAGACGCCGAAATTTGGGTAGTTTTGTTGATCTATTGTGTACCATCAATGCATGAACAAAGGCTAGCCAGAAACTGTTCCGAGCTTCCGGCAGAAATTTGACGTCGTTCTAGTTTCTGCTTTTTAAATGCCGCTACTACAAAAAGTAATGGTGCAAGTCGTTAATGTGGCCTACATGGGAAGCAGGAACGCAGCAGACCAGCTGGGTCGCGTCGAACGGGTGTGACACCCAGCGTGCACGGTCTGTGCCGTGACTGGCTACGTGTCTGTGGTCGGTGCTCTGATTGGCTGGTGGGTCCTCCTTCCCATGTAGGCCTCATTAGCGACTTGTACGAAATAATTTCAATTAACTGCTTTACAAATGAACCCAAGTCTATTATCAAGGCAGTTATGTTTTGCGCCACTCCTATGGAAAGCAATGCTTTAATGCTTGGGGGTAGAACAGATTTAGAGCATTTTGCGTGAAAATTTGTGAAATAATGATGCTATCAATGGGTTCTTCAGGACGTGTACAAACGCTGCTGCAAGAAAGGAACCAGTTAATCACAAGTTTTTGCACAGCTCACCTATGTTCCATGCAGCAGTTCTTAAACTTTCAAGAAGAATTCGTTGGAAATACCGAAACAGTGCTTGGAACCGCCCGTAAACTCTATCCTAGAAGTGTTTCTCTTACCGAAAAAAAAAACAGGTTTAGAGTACTTACAAGGGAAGGGTCTGAAGCGTATGTCTGAACGGAGGGAGCGAGTCATATAGGGAGAATCCCCACCCTCAATTAGTATAAAAATGTGTTTATTTTTTGCCAAGTCGTTAAACCCAAGGAGTAGGGGGTCCTTGAAGTCACAATGGAATACGGCACATCACGAGTTTGAGGGTCTTGTACGCCCGCGATGCCTCTGCCGGGAAGCGGCTCGGAGCGCAGTGGAACTGGGGTTGCTTCATGCGAGAAAGGTCGGCGGTTTGGTGCTCGTGCGCTGCTGGATTTTTGCGTTTCGACTGACAGGTTTAGATCTGGGAAATTCTGACGTCTATACCATTTTCAGATGTTTTCTGCGCATTTCCTAGCTGTACGCTGTGGAGAGTACCTTTCTTGCGACTTGTTTATTACTGACCGGATTTTTAGCCACAACGTCTTCGTCAACTTCAAGTTGATGTGCTTTGAAGTCCTTTAGTATGCTGGCCGCCCGTTCGACCAGCTTGATTTCTTCCCTCGTAGGTTCCTTGTCTAAAGGTGAGCCACACTTCAGCGGGAGCAGGTGGATCACCACTTGAGCATCCTCAGACATTGTTGGTGTTAGGTTTTAGAAAACCTTTAGCAGACCTCTGATTTCCAGGTGGTAGGCAGACAAGAGGGAAAGAGTGTATCGATGCCGTTTAGGTTAATTTGCGGGATCCACAGACCGCGTTTCTCACTAGAACCACCTCCGACGTCACACCTGGTCTCTTTTGAAAATCCGAGTAGGATGGCTTTTCCCGAGGTCATTGGTCCATGTATGGAAACAGACTGTGAGGAACCTGTTGCCTTTATACGTTGCCCATATTGTGTCCAGTGCTGCCTAATGCACTTTGTACCTGTGTGTCGCTGATGTTGAACATTTCCACCTCATCATGTTGAATACCACAGCGTACAGCTGGAAAATACGCAGAAAATGTCTGAAAATGGTGTAGACGTCAGAATCCCCAAATCTCAATCAGTCAGTTGAAATGCAAAAGTGCAGCAGCACACAAGAACCAAACCCCCGACCTTCCTCACATGAAGCAACCCCACTTCCACTGCTCTCCGAGCCGCTTGCCGGCCGAGCAGTCGCGGCCGTACAAGACCCCCATATACCCCTGATGCGCCGTATTCCATTGTGACTTCAAGTGACCCTACTCCTTGGGTTTAGCGAATTGGCAAAAAATAAACACATTTTCAAACCAATTGAGGGGTGAGGATTCTCCCTATATGACTCGCTCTCCCCGTTCAGACATACGCTTCAGACCCCTCCCTTGTTAGTGTGTTATTTATTTATTTTTTAGGTGTTTTGGAATAGTTGTAAACATTTCTTCATAGCTTATTATGCTGAATGATCTTACGCCTTTCAAGAAGTCCACGAGTTCAACGTTGTCCTCGTCGAAAAACCTGTCGACATTTCGTACCAGGAGTGCCGCTTCTCGGCAAGGACCTGAATATAATTTCATTATTTAAAATTTAAAAATGAGAATTCAAGGCGAAGGGATGTAACTCACCGTTACCGTTCGTGACGACCATATACTCGTACTCTGAAACGCCGGCGTATTTCAACACGCACACTGAAATGTTGTTGCTCTAGTTGATGTTGTCTATTTCAGAGATTTTTTGGTTTCAGTTTTGCATTAAAATTTGCATCAGAGCTCTCTAAAAGCATCCGCACACCTTTGTGTCAAGCAGCGGGCGGCAAAATTTGTGAAGCGCGCCGCTCATGCACATTCGAGTCTTGTTGGTGGCAAGCGGCAGAGGCACTAAACTCTTTCTCGTTGGGACCTACTGCTGGTATTAGCTTTCCTGCCTTCTGTCTGTGCTCTGGCCGATCCCTTCCGCGATCGGCTAGATCACCGACAGAACGCTGCAGCAGCAAATCGGCGGCTAACGGCTGCGGCACGGCGCCGCTCACCGCTGGCGGCAACCTCTGCGTTCTCGCTCTATGGTTAAGGATAGGTCCGCCGCTATGTCGCGAAAGTGTGCGGAGGCCTTAACGTTACAACTTTGTCGGCTAAATCGCTGTTGCTCACAAATCTGTGTCGAAAGTTGAAAACAAAGCTCTTCATTGTGAAAAAATCTGAATTTGACCTCTATTTTTGTTATCGTGGACTTGAAAAAGCGCAATTGCATATTTTGGTCAAGTTAACATCTGTATTCGCTGCTAAACACTGTTAATATTCTCCTCACTCGGCACGGAGAAAATGTCGTTTGAGAAATCCCGCAGCTGTAGCCGGACGGATCTATGGTCCATCGACAGTGCGCTGCCGGTGAGCTGAAAAACGAGTAGTTAGACATACTTCTGAGGAAAGCCTTCTATAAGATATTCCTTTTTCACGATATCCTGTAGAAATGGAATGCGTGGCGCATTTCAAGCTAGGATTCATTAATGCCAACTTCATCTTTTGGGTGTCTAGAGGTGAACTGACCACTGGTATAGGTTGTGTTGTTAGTGAAAATTTTTACTGAACTAAAAATTCATGATCTACATTTCAAATTACGTCTGAAGGGAACATCTCAGCTACTTGCTGAACAGTGACAGTTACACTTGATCAATGTGTTTGGAACTAGTCGTTAATCTGGCCTACATAAGGAGGCGGGAATGCGCAAGCAAATCACAATCGGCCTATACACCGACGGCGCATGCTTCATCTGAGTGGCGCCCCGATTCAATGTGGGTATATTAGGCCTGTGCTTTCCCCCTCCCCATGTAGGCCACTTTATCGATTAATTCCCTAGGTCCTTGTTTTTTAAATCCACATAGAAAATAACGGTTCAAATTGTACAGAAAATAGAAAACAGTGATTGTTCTATATTTATAGAAATGTGAGTAAATGAGAACATTACCCGGTGAAGTTTACGCGATCCATTCGTTCGGAACTCCCATGCAATTCGAGCATCTTGCGCTACGTCGGATATTTTTGGCGTTAACACTAAACATTGGTATTTTAAATTTGTGGTCTGCATTTAACTAAAAAATTAAAAATAAAGTAAGATCAACCATATTTTATTTTTTTCACTTCAAATTCACAGAAAAATTGAAAATAGAAATCTCCAAGTTCTCTCTTCGTAAAACCTCGGCATTTTTCTTAGTCTATCAATACTGCTGTGCCAAACGAGGTTAGGTGGATCAGTTTTATTGAGCGGCCTAACGTTTCGACCTGTTCGTCGTCTTCAGAGGCCTAAAAGTGGTTCAAGACTTTAGATTTGTTACTTACCCGACCAAGCGCCTTACCCCCCCCCTTTCCGACATCGTCCTAGGTGCCAAAACGAAAAACCCAATGCATGAAAAATAAACCCACCCGCTGATCCACCGTTGAAGCGGTAGCGACGTCGCTCCGCTTCAACAGTGGATCAGCGGGTGTGTTTATTTTTCATGCATTGGGTTTTTCGTTTTGGCACCTAGGACGATGTCGGAAAAGGGGGGGGGGGTAAGGCGCTTGGTCGGGTAAGTAACAAATCTAAAGTCTTGAACCACTTTTAGGCCTCTGAAGACGACGAACAGGTCGAAACGTTAGGCCGCTCAATAAAACTGATCCACCTAACCTCGTTTGGCACAGCAGTATTGATAGACTATTGAAAATAGAGTTAGGCAACCAACCAAAAGCTATAAATATATTCGCTGGACCACTATATAAACCGTTACTGCTACTTAAAACCTGTCCATCGCTCAACGTATTAGCGTGGTTCCCATTTCCAGCGATAAAATTTACACAAAAATCGATGACACCGATCAATAATAATTGGCCGATTGGCACTGTCTACTTAATTACTACCAAGCCTGCACGATGTCAAACATAGTCGAGCCGCTTGGCTCCCTTTGCCGAACGATCAACTCCGGACAAAAATCGTGAACGTAAATCGATATTGGTCGATCGATCGATTTTTGGCTACTTCCTGTGAAGTCTGCAAGTCGTCCTTCATATTTATGTGATTCCCGTCCTGAACTGTTAGTTCTGGTCAAAAATCGAAATTTTCAATCGATGTTGGTAAGTTGATCGACTTTGCAGGAATAACAACACCTCAAAGAACTCACTTGTCATTCGACTGCAGCTGAACATAGCGTTAGGTTCACTCGGTAACAATCTCCTCAATTTTTCCGTTAGCTTCTCGATCAGTGACTTGGACGCTAGCGCCATCGACCATCTCCCCTTCATTTTTTGCAAGGAAATTGTCCGACATTGGCATGACGACGTGAACTCGCCGTCTTCGTCTTCACTAAAGCGTGTCATTTCCTTGGGATCTATGACGACAAGAGGTGAAGGTGTCAGGAACAAGGTAGCTATGTTTGATCAAAAAAAAAAAAAATTTGCCAAAAGGTGGTCTATTAAATGATTGATGAAGGACGTTTGGTTATAAGTCCTAGTTTATAGTTGTACCGCTACGCGGCGGAGCACCATAGTTGGAACAGATATCGATCGGGCGGCGCAAAAATCGATATCTTAAAAATCGATATGGCGCCGTGGTGCCGCGCCACGTGGCTGCGTTTGTATAAACTAGAGCTTACGGCGTGGGTTTCTACAATTATTGACATTTTCAACGATTATTCACCTCAAAAGGACTTTCATAGTTACCTGTTGGCTTGTGTTTCACCTTAATAGTCGGCGACAATCGATATGTATTGATTGGTGCATAATGTTTCTGTGGTATGTCTTGTTCATTGACCTACACTGCTATTCCCTCCCGAAGTGGTGAAATCTAGGCAATTAACTTACACTATTCTTTCCCGATGTGGTGAAATTCAGGTGAAATCAATAATATTGATCGACATCCGTAGGTACGCATGAGGAACAGTAGGTAGATGATCTGGCTTTTGCGACCATCCTGATTTTATTGAAAACAATGAGTTGTTCTTCGGATGACAACCACATTGAACAGGCAATGCATGCGAATCGCTTCTACGATATCAGCTGGATATAGAATTCATGGCTCATCCCACAAAGGGATTGATTAACGCCGACCTTTGTCCTTAACACTTCATCGTGAAATCGGCCCACCGGTCATCGTAGGTGCATCATACGCATGTGAAACCTAACGCTGACTAGAAGTCTATAATATCGATCGGGATGTTGTGAAGGCTTTCGATTGTGTTATTAATTTTGCGCGGACGTTTGGACAGAAGCATCGACAGATGAGCGGCAAGCTCTTTAGGCCATATGAGGCAATTTTTATCCTCTTACGTTAGAAGATAATTCAACATCCAGGGTCTATCCTAGTAGGGAGGAGGAGGGGGTGCACTCTTGCTTTTTTGATAGCGGTGACAAAACTGAAAGCTGAGTAGTTTACAAATACAATGCCGTGAACTGGCGTCGAGAGAATCTTTCTTTGCAATTTCATAGTCGGGAGATGCCGCAATGTTTATAATATTTACTACGCTTTTCCAGCGATGCCCCTTCCAACTATTAGGTTGTAACGAAATAAATGGCACTGAACCACTGTAAATTTAAACAGTTAATATCTCGGCTTGTAGGCAAGTTTATTAATCGAAATAAAAACCTTCTGATTCCACACATCTTTGCCAACGTGACACAAGCTTTTTTATCCCAGTAGCATAAAAATCAGAAGTTCTGGAATTGACGAAATCTTCGAAGGCACTTTCGGCATCCTGTTGGTATTTGAATGTTTTCCCTACCAAGAAGTCGCCGAGATGCTTGAAGAAATGGTAGTCTGTTGGGGAGAGGTCGGGAGAAAACGGAGGATGTGGTAGAGTTTCAATGCTCAGCTCATTCAATTTCTGCAACATCATTCGTGCTACAGGGGGGCGAGCATTGTCGTGCAGAAGGAGAACTCGCCTTCGGTTTACCAAGGCCGGCCGGATATCCTTCAACTTTTTCATCATTTCTTCAATTTCAATGCAGTACTTCTCTGCCGTGATGGATTCACCGAGAGGGAGGAAGCTGTGGTGAATAATACCCAGCGAACACCACCATACTGTCACCATTACTTTCTTTTGGTGCAATTCCGGCTTCGCAAAAACCTTGAGGCTCTCATCGCTGTCCACCCACTGTGCCGATCGTCGCCTGTTGTCGTACATTATCCATTTCTCGTCACAGGTTACGATGCGATCAAGGAATGGGTCCGTTTCGTTCCGTAGAAGCAGTGCGGACGAGATCTCATATCGTCGGTTTCTTTGCTCCTCAGACAGCTCGTGAGGCACCCATCATTCCAGCTTTTTGGCCTTTCCAATTTCCTTCAGATGCCGGGCAGCTGTGTTGTGACTGACGCCAAGAACCTTCGCTATCTCCCTGGTACCTTTGTGTGGATCCTCCTCTACCACATCTCTCAGCTTGTCCTCATCAACATCACTATGCCTCCCACGACCTTCATGTTCTTCCAAGCTCTCATCTCCATTCCGGAACTTCTGATACCAACGATACGCCATCCGAATTGGAACATCCTTGACCGAATGCGGCGTTGATCTTCTCGTCCGCCTCCTTAGCTGTAGTGCCCAGCTTGAATTCATACAAGTAAATGCCTCGGATTACCCTTTTGTCCATCTGGAAAAAAGTCAATAAAACAAGTTTTCCCACTTTTATATAGAAAATTTGGTACTCACCGGTAGAGCAAAGTTTGCGCTTCTAAATGATATGCCACATGTTACGGTTTGTTCTTGATCAAACGCGTAAAGACGCGCCAAAAACTGGCGCGAGCCAGTGCCATTTAATTCGTTACAACCTAATAGAACAGATCCAACATCCATCTACGTTACTATTCCCTCGAAAATTCTAGTGCGACGTACCCGGATGTGGATGGTTCCGCTGCATGTGTTGGATTTGAGGGCTGGTGGTTCCTCATGTTTCTGTTCGTTACCACAGTTGGCCAGAATTGATTCACCGCCACAGCTGGCGCTCCATCGTCGCCTTTCTCCTGAAGTATGTAGCTGGTTGTAAGAATTTGTAGCGTCTCCTAAAGTGGCTTAAAGCCTCCACTGACTTGATTCGATTCGGCAACGATTGGGAAGGAGGTGACCGGCCCAGGTGGAGCAGCTTCGATGTCGCTGCTTTCGCTGGACGGTGGTAAGATGGCCACGTGTGCGCGTTGTCGCTGCGGTTTCGCAGTGGTCATCGGAGCAGGAGTAGGTGATACCTGCGCTTGAAAAAAGTTGTTCTTTCTCACACCACTTGGCCGTCTATCTGCTGCTTTCACACACCTCTGGCCTCCCGGAGTATTACACTAGGCCTAGTTCTTGTGATCCAAAAATACCCTCCGATTAAGAAGTGCAATCCGTTTGGAGTGCGTTAAGTAGGTGATACAGATAGCGCGCGCTATTTATACTCGTATAGCGGTTTTCCACATATTTCAGTTTAGGGACGAGCAAGGCTGTATGAGGTTTGCTATCTGGCGCGAGGGTTCCGGCCAACCGTTATAAGCACGCGTTCGAACAAATAGCGCCGGTGGTGTAATGGCGTAGGACATTCTGCTCGGATGTTGAGTGCGGGTTCGAATCCCGCCCCGACGTTAATGTTTTGATCGCAATAAGACATGGATGTGGCAAGCTGACAGTCTCAGTAACAACCACTTGAGGCCTTCAGAGAGAACTGACTTGAATCGTTGTGAGGAAGTGTTGAAATTTACTTGTTTTGAGGATCTGTTCCACCTACCATATCTATGTCATTTTCACGTCGAACTGAACAATTTTCCAATCACATTGGATAGATTTCAAATCAAATTGACACCCTTCTAAGTCTTTTGAAATCAAAGCGAACTCTTCCAAACTGAATTCAGCTTCTTCTACATTAAGCTAGAGACTCCAAAAAGCTTAGAATAATTTTGTGTTCGAGGAAATTTTAGTAAAAATTTCTCGAATTTTTATTTCATCTACCCGATAAGTGTACCCATTGTTAGAAATTTTATAAAATTTTCATTTTTTGAGGAAAATAGTAGTTTAAAGCTAGTTTTAAAGAGCAGGAAGGCGGCCATTTTTTAGTGCCAAAGAAGAGATCGCGCGGTGCCCTCGTCTGTAGCGTTTGTATATCAATCAATCAATCAAATAAAAGTTGCGGCGGACTTTTCGAGTGCATGGTGCGATCGGATCCTTTAATGCGCTACAGGCTTGCTTGTTTGCTGTGCTGCTTTATAATAGGATTTTAATTTACTATTTTTTCCAAAAAAAAATAAAATTATTACACTTATTGGGGCAGATAAACTAAAAAAATCAAATAATGTTGTACCAATTTTTCCATGAACAAATAATTATTGTGTCCATCTTATTCAATAATTATTTGTTCATGGAAAAATTGGTACAATATTATTTGATTTTTTTAGTTTATCTGCCCCAATAAGTGTAATAATTTTATAATTATTGTAACCATCTTGTGGGCGCGTGTAGCGCAGTCGGAGGAGGCGCCGACTGTCGCTTGCACCCGATACCAAGTTCGTGGTTCGGATTTCCCGCCCAGGCCAACCAAGCCCTCCATCCCTCCGGCGTCGGTGAATTGGTACCAGCCTTGTCTGGGAAGGATAGAGCGCTGACTTGTTCATCGGCTGGCCACCGCAAGTCATTGTATGGCCAAATACGCATTCTAGTCCCCTCCACGACATCCCGTAGAAGTAGATCGCATCAGTGCATCGCAAAAGCGATTGAGTAACGCCGTCCTTTATCCTTTATCCTTCAACCATCTTATTGAGTATGTAGTTTAACTTGTCTGAAGGTTGTTTTGATTTGGAAGAGTTCGCTTTATTTGCAAAATCTCAAAGTTAGCCTGGAAGAGTGTCCAGTTTGATTTGAAGTGTTCAGTTTGTCCTAAAAATGCCATATATAATGACAGCAGTGAGTATGAAAAATGAGAGAAGGAAAATAATCCTCTGAAACACTTCTGAACTGACGAACTTTTCTATAAGATTTAATCTTTTTAAGACCTTGAATAGGCAAACGAAATTGTGCAGGTCAACTAGAAAATGTGTTAAAGATAAATTTAAAATCAACATTTCCACGCAATTCGCTCCTCAAACGGTCAGTTTCGAACGAAAATTAATAAGATTGATCGATAATGACCACTCGATCGATAACGAATACAGCTTGTAAAGCCTGCACATCGGTCGTCATATTTTTTATTGATTTCTTTTTCAAAAAATGAGCACTGAGCCGCGATCAATAATGCAGAACGAGATGTGAAGTCCTCCCTTCATCCGTTGTGTGAATTGTGACAGACTGTGACAGAATAGTGAATTGTGATGGTTGGGCAGACAGGAGGACAAACGAGTGGGCGAGCCCGTCAGAGAGGATGTCTGCTAACTGTGCTCTGATTGGTTATGATTTACAGCACACTTCCACCTTGCAATGCTGTCCACATTCGCGACACCGAGTTTTTTTTTTGGACTAAATTTTTCACACAAGATATTGATGTTCCTTGTGGGAGCTCCGCCCCCAGTGAAATCAATGTGTAAGCTAGTTATTGCGTATAAGGTAGATGACAAATGAACTGACCACGTCTGATGTTGGCATGTGGCCAAGTTCGGATAGATCCAGAGGCAGCAGCGGCATACCAGGATCCTTGAAAGAAAGGTTTAGCCATGATGGCCGAACTAGGAACACGAAGTGCATTTCGCCAGCTTACCCTAGAGCTGCTGAACGAATTATGCCACATGTTAAGCTGCTGCTGTAGCTGAATCTCCATTGCCTTCCACTGATTCTCGAGCTCTTGTTCCTGGAACAATTGTTGCATTGAACGCGTGAAGCCTATTCACTACAATTGCTCAGGGCTTTCTCGGGAAAAATACCTTCTTTCGAAGCGCTTCCTCCATTTTCTTCTGCTCCTCGATCTTTTTCCGTTGTTCGAGCAATTCGTTTTGAAGCAGTTGCAGCTGTTTTCGCTTTGCAATCAGTTCCTTCGTTTGAAGACTCTGTTCATAGCTTTGCAGAATACCTTGCAGTTGTCGAATTCGCTAAAATAGTTCGCTATCCAGCTTCTGAAGGCTATCGACGTAACTTTATGAATTTACGTTAAAGAGACCTATCGATCGAATTGACTGCCTGCTGAGGCATTGCCGCAGAGATCAATTATATCGATCGATATTTAATGCGTAATCGATACCGTTTATCTGTCGTGACGCCTATCCACTTATCAACATTTTCTACTTGAAAAAAATCGTGAAAAAGTGAATATTATTAGGTTGTCCCATAAGCCCCCGCCGTTTTTTCAACGATTCATTGCGGATTACTCTTGCATATCGGTATACAGCATTCGAAAGAGTGATTTGCTGTATCAGAGCATATATTGCACTTCTTTTTTCATCCTGAATATTGTCAATTTTTAGGTCGTTAAAGTGAAAAGTGAAAAGGTGGCCATCTGCGCAGTGCTTCTCTCGGCTTAGGATTTTAATTTTTTGCGCAGTTTTCATAGCGTTTGGAAGGCAATGTTCTGTACTGCAAGAATACGTGTGGGTTCTATTTGCTCCTTTGTCCTTTATTGATTTTTCAGTAATCAAATTGCCAGAAGTGCTCATCCTTGTCGACCTGGCACTCCATTTTGATGACCTGAAAATTAGCAAAAATTTGAATGACCCAAAAACAATTCATATATTCTGGTAGAACAAGACATGACATCCATGTTTGAGTGTCACATAAATAGAACTGAGCAAGGCGAAGTTGTTGGTGAGGACGATTTTTTTCTTTTTGGCATTTAGCTGATATTGGACAGAAATCAGTATGAGCCAATAAACGCGACACAATTTCTTATAGAGCAAGACGTTCTCTTCCGACTTATAATACCAAGCAAAAACGCCTTCCACAGATCAGGAGCTCTCGGCAAAAATAAATCTTTTCCTTCGGACGTCCCAATTTGATGACCTAAAAATCAATAAAGGACAAGTGAGCAAATAGGACCAACACTTATTCTTGTAGCACAGAACATTGTCTTACAAATGCTATGAAGAACTGCGCAAAAATTCCAAATCTAAGCGGAGAGGAGCACTGCGCAGATGGCCACTTTTTCACTTTTCACTTTAACGACCTAAAAATTGACAAATTCAGGATAAAAAAGAAATGCAATACATGTTCTGATAGAACAAATCATTCTCTTTCGAAAGCTATGCAGCGCTATGCAAGAGATCGCCAGTGAAATCCGCAACGAATCGTTGAAAAAAAGGCGGGACTTACGGGACAATCGAATAAATGACTTTTGCTTAACAAAATCGATATTATAAACGATTTAGGTTGTTGGACTACTTGTCGTAAATCCGTCAATCAGCGTTTTAGCATGACACGCTTCAAACTTTCTCTTGTATACAGAAATCGATAATATAGATCAATGTGAGGCTGATCGATCGTTGCTTTACAAGGAAAACGTGCGTGAAGCAGAGCAATATGTTGACAGTGAATTAGGAACGAGCAGCAGTCTCAACTGCCGGTTCCCCTAATGGAATTGTTAAATTTATTCTGTGGCAGAATATCTAAACAGCGAACTATTTTTTGAAAAATGTTGTATTTTTAAATTGAAAAATTATCCAATGTACCTCGACATTCATCGCTGTGCCGGTTCGCAGGCTTGTCACCACCTCATTTACCTCAGGGTCGAGTGACGACTGAGGGAATGTAGCGGGAAGACTACCGAGTAGATTTGGATTGGTGTCTAAATAGCAGGATGTGTTTGAATTTCAAGGAGCGAAGCAGCTCGCTGTTAGATCTCACCGAATTTCTGCGGTGCTCTTCTCAGCAAGGTGTTCACTTCCTGAATCCTTGACGGGTCGATCATCGCCATGTCGATGTTTTGTGCTGCCAGGTTTTCCATCGCCGGTTTCGGGTCGTTGGATGAAGGTCGCTGAAGTGGCATTTGTGAAAGGGAAAAGTGAAGCCGTTCATAATGTGCTACTGCTTTCCAACCTGAGGATACGGCAACGTTCCTTGAAGCTTATCAATGACTGCTGCTGCAATCTAAAATACACGATGTCATCTGAAGCCAATTATTGAACACCGGCAGTTAATTAGCCTAAGGTTTGGTACAAATATGTACTGACTAAGGTTTCACCCAAAATGTGTTGCAGCTATGTCTTGGTGTTGTTTTTTCTTTTTTTCTTCAAAATCATAGTGTTCCACCCGGTTAACCCTGAGGAGAGGATGATGATGCCGATCGAGATGGGAAGTACTTCCATCGGCCATTAATTCAGCGTGGACAGATGGGTAGAAAGACATTGGAACCCTCGGTTAGATGAGCTCTGTGTTCTGTGTTTTGTCTGTTAGGAGAGGAAACAACCTTACGGAAAGTGTACTACGGTTGTGAAAAATTACGTCGTTTGCGGACGGTATTGGTGTTGTGGTCGTCATCGGTCTCTTTGTTGAAAATCGTTGCTCCAAGTTCCGGTTTCTGTAAGAATAAAATATCGAGCTTGAGATGATGTCCTACCACTTCGACCCTATAATACGTTAGAATGTAGACTACAGAAAGGCCTCCAGTACCTCACGAATTCATCGAAATCTTTTATCGGCACTCCGTCCAGATACATCACTTTCTCTGTCGTTGGCGCGGGAGTTGTGACGCCGCTAAATATTGGAAATTTCTATTCTTTTTATATCATTATTAATTTTACTATTAATTATCATTATTCATTAATTGTTGTCAATTTCATTAATTCCTTTATTTATTTTATTATTGAGTATTTGTTTTATTGATTCCTTTCCATGCTTTCTTTTTCAATTGGATTTTTCTAAATGCTTCAAGTAAAGGATAAAAGGTAAAGAACGGCGTCAATCAGTGCTCTTTGGCTTGCGTCACGCATTGTACTCCTACGGTACATCGTGGAGGCCAATGGAATGCGAATTTGGCCCGTACGTGGACTTGGGGTGGAAAGATGATGTACAAGTCAACGCTTTATGCTTCCAATCCAGAAATCTGGAATCGGGTGCACGTGACAGCGGCGAACTCTTCCGACTGCGCTATACGCTCCCACAGCTGAAATAGCCTTTGTAAATGAAAGCCAGAAACAACTGAAGGAAGAGGTGCAGCTACGGAAGAAGGCTATTACAGACAATGACTTTCGGATCCTGAATGTGAAGAAGACCAGATTCGTTATCTTTGAGCAGAGATAGACCCACTTGTCAAACAGACTTTACTAAAGAGCTGGAGGGGTCTTCTGGGTTATTTGGATGCTGTGAGACTGTAGACGTTCCATCAGACTCCAAAACTCGACAGAAGACAGGTTGATTCTGTCCTTTGGGACGATAGAGTTCTGGGCCTTGGATAAAGTGCTAGTGAGACATTTGAACTCATCTGAAAGTCATGGGACTCGAACCACTGGATAAACAACATCGAGAAGCTCAAAGAAATTCGAAGTTCATGATGGAGCCGAAGAGGACGAAGACGACGATGATGATGACCAAGCCATGGAAGAACAGAAGAAAAAGGAAAAAATCAGCAGCAAAAATTCGTCCTACAGTAGATCTAACCGCCTTTTTAGCACTTGTCGCCAATGTGGTCTGCTGGGGGAGGCAGGAATGCGCCAGCCGTTTAGCAAACCATGTAACCTCGCCAGAGCTCAGCAAGGAAAGGATCTCTTTAATGCGATGTATTTGAGCTGCCTGTATCACACTCAGAAGGTGTGAGATGTAAAGTGGGTGCTCTGATTGTCTCGATCGTGAGCGCCTCTTCATGTAGGCCACACTACCGACTACTCCCTAACGAACTCACAATGGAAACAGCGGGAATTTATCGCCGCCGAGCATGGTTCCATTCCGAGCAGCACTACCAAGCCTGCTTTCGACATCCGTTTTGTTGATGCCCAGGCCACTCAACGACACTCCCATACCCTCAGCGACCTGAAGAACATCTTCAGATGTCGTAACTAAGTCTCGTTCGAGACGAACGAAGTTCAGACTCACCCCAAGCGGATTCACAACGAGTTGGCTTATCAAGCCGTCTCCAAGCATCTGTGATATCATGTCTCTGAAGGCAAGTGCTTACCGTGATCCGGCTAAGTCCACTATATGAAGCTAACCTCAGTTCCTCTGGCTTTCCTTCCATCTGGCCTTGAATCACGTTCGGTAGTCGTGGAAGCGTTTTGACAAGTCGTTCAGCGATCGCCATTCCTGGATGACGCTCTTGCGCTGCTTCCTGCGTCACTACGCCACCGATCATCATCATCAGTAGGATATCCCTCATCGTTCAAGTTCACCAGACCAGATTGAGCTGGGTTTTTCTGTTTTGCACCCCTGAAACGTTGTAGGTGATCTGCAGACGCTCTGTGAAATTAAGAACTGGAAATTGTCGGAAGAAAAACAATGAATTGATGAAGACGCGGTGAACTGCGATCAGGAATGCGCTCAGATTCATTGAGAATAAACTACTGCCGGAATTAATTTTTATTACATACCGCCGAATATTTCATGGCGTTCGAGCGGAAAAAAAGCTCAATAAGGCCTTCTTTGCCACTTTTTGATGGCGCTCTTCAAACTGCGTGCTTCAAAAAACAAATCCAATATTTGGAATCAGCACGGAATGATCTACCGGAAGAAGAGAAAAATGCCCAGAAAATATTAAAAATGTTGATTCGATAGTCCATATTCTGCGGGCGGACCCCCTACCTTGCGGGAGGTAATGACACTCCAAGGTCACATTCGGATATTAAACATTTACTAGGCGTTTTCATTTCATCGTGTGGAACATTCATCCTGATCCCAAATATCGGGTTTACTTTTAAAAGCACGCATTTTGATGAACGCTATCAAAAAGTCGCAAAAAAGGCGTTTTTGTTTTGTTTTTTCCTCTCAAAGACCAAAAGGTACGGCCGGTATTGTAGTCCATTTGGTGACGAGTCACACAGGTAAATATACTTTTAGACATCGGATTTTATCGGATTTGTCAAGTTCGAGACTCTGACAATAGTCTAACACTGATAACTAATTTCTATGACTTGATTTGTTCACGAGTAATGAGTGTAAATATAGTGTTTCATATATGATTTAATCGTTGGTTTAGTTATCCAAGTTTGAGGCCCTTACGCTGGTTTCTCTGACAGTAGACTGCTACTGCTTTGCATTATTTCTCTAGTTGACAGTTCATAGATTTAAGTACAGTTTTTAATAACGGATTTGATCGTTGGTTTAACTACCCAAGTTTGAGGTTAACTCTATGTAGTTCTGACAATAAACTATCAGGGATACTTAATTTCTATTACTTCATTAGTTTACGAATCATAGAGGAAAAATTGCTTTTGATATCTGATTTCTCTGACTTAATCGTTGGTTTAGTTGCCCAAGTTTGAGGCTGTGACTGTGATTTCTCTGACAATAGACTACCACTGATAGCTATAATACTTTCTACTACCTTATTAGTTTAGAAGTCATAAAGTAGGATTGCATTTGATATGCGATTTAATCGTAGGTTTTTTTAACCAAAGCTTCATAGCGTGAAGAAGGCAAACTCGCCGATTAAAGGCTTCTAGCCAAAGAACCTCCGACCAGAACTCAACACTCAGTGATCTCCCGACTTATCTCAATGCTGAGGTTCATCGAGAGCCAACCTGACATTTGGTAAAACGAATTTATCCCAATGGGGGGGGGGGGGGCGTTTCAGTCATTCATTCTGAGGACGAGAATAGAATGGAAAGTGGACGATTTGAAAAGGATGATATGCAGAGATAGGTCATTAGAGAGTCTTTTTTGCAATATTCTACCTGGGAAGACTGACCCAATTTAGGCTTGATCCATTTTTCTAGCGGTGACCACCCCCTCCAACTAGGATAGATCCGCTAAAACTGTACCAAACTTTTTCAACTGCAGAAAAGTCTCCCAATTAGTACTAGTTACAAAACCAACGTTTTAAGCTATTGTCGTAGCGGCTACTGGTAATCTAGCTGATAATAGGAATTGAAAGCGAATGCGTTCTTCACTAAGAGTAAATCATCATCGTATTCTTATTCATGGAAGTGGCAAACCCGACAGGTTGAAGACAGATTATTTTCGCTCCAAGCAAAGTCGCTGTGAATGTGTGAGGTCAGAGAAGAAATACTGATGAGGACGGCTACACCGGACAGGACAATTGGTCACATTGATGGTGACAATCTCAAGGAGTTCTTTCATCAGGATCCGCTGTGCAGTTCTTCAGAAGAGAAGGAGAGTCGGCTACGACAGTGAATGAGAATGCTCGTCACAGTTAGCGCTACTCTAATTCACTCGTTCGTCATCGTGCGTGATTAGAAGTCGAAATCACGAAAGCAACAACAGACGGCGGTCGTTATGAAGATAATTTGTTGCAACGCTGCCGAATATAGGACAGATGAGCGATCCGAGAGTGAATCGGCCGAATGTGGGTCGTACCTGATCAGCCAGACAGGCCGCGTCGACTGGCGGAGAACGCTGCTGCTGATAGCTGGCTGGCTGGCTGACCAGATGAACGACGAACGCTACGGTTGAGACGGTTGGCCAAAGCGTCTGAAGACGTTGCTTCACCCCCTAGTCGTTGATGTCAGGCTTCTGTCTAGTGTTTTCAGATGTACGACGAAAACGACGAGTTAGTCTCTCGAGCGTTCACTGCAGAATACTTTATCATCGAACTGGCCTGAATCCAGCTCTAAAACCTAAAGAGGACGGGTTAGAATAGACCCTTTCTGCCACTTTTCTGCCACTTTTCTGCCATTCATGGTATAATGGATGCAGTCGTACCATGCGTCACCTGTTGTCCCGTTGATCATCGAGCAGCACGAGCGGGCGCCAGCAGCGTCTTCATTCGTCCCTGTTGCGCGCCAGAGTGCTCCAATGGATCCTCCTCGGCCAAGGAACAGGAAGAGCGTCATATTGTTCGTTCAGGACCACCTGTACATGTAAAAGAACTAATCCGTCCGTTTGTCTGTACGTCTGTTTGTCCGTTCATCACAATAGCACTATAGCTGGAGGAGTTACTTCATATCTCGATCAGCGTTATTTATTACTGCTTAGAGTTAACCCATTAAGATGATCGACAGACAGACTTCGCAACAAGTAAGCAATTTCCGGTATCAGGATGCAGTTTTCGACCGGCTAAGCATTATCAATTGATTTTATTTTTCCTTTCGTCCCGTCAATTTGATATGAGAATCATGCGAACATGATGGACATTGGACAGACTCACAACAAATAATCAGTACCGACAGGCCAATCATCGATCGATTTTATAGATTTTGTGCGGAGTTGACCGTCTTAGGTGGGATCGCGCGAATATGTTCGCCGGTGGATAGGCTTTAAAAAACTTCACATCTCAAACGACATTATTTATCGTTACTCAGACAGCCTGTAGTAATCGTCGACGGATGGAAAGTCACCACAGATAAAGAGATCCAATATCACGATCAAGTATCGACCGGCTAACCGTTATCGATTGATTATATCGACTTGTGCCCGTCTGAGCAGCTTGAGACAGGAATCGCGTGAACATGATGGCCGCTGGAAAAACTCACTACACGTGACTGGTCAACCATTATTGATTCATCTTATCGACTTTCTACGCTTTAAGATGGAAATCGCTCGAAGTCTGTGGATAGGCTTATGACCTACAAATGTTGTCAGTTATTATCAACTATATACCATGGTAGTTTTGATATAATTCTAGGGTTTTTTGTTTTTGTTACGACTTTTCTCAGGCGCGCAGAACGCAGTAGGAACCTACGCCTCCTCTCCTCGCCTCCTCCTCCTCGTCCACTACCATGTGCCCTCCATGTTCATGTCACCTATAGCTGTAATAGAAATTCGCTTTCATCTATTTTTAGAGTGAGATAGTCGTGGTGGCGAAGTTGTTTTCGAGTTCAGCTGAATATGTTCTCCGATAATGCTTCGTACTAATCAATATTTTCGTAACTAATCAATATTGAAGAGAGGATCTAATTAACGTTTCATAGTGATTGTAAACGCCCACCGCTTATAATATCTCATCAATATCAGAACTCAGCATTAGTCTCAGGGCCTAACTTAATCTATTATATTTATATAATAATATAATATATTCATATCTGGTATCATTAAGTGCATTGATAAACATAGATTAATTTTCTATACATTTGAGAATAATGACTATAAGGAGAACCTAATCAATTTCCTAAAAGACACCCTTAAAGATTATTTTTCTTTTTTACGAGCAAGTTCCATTTTGTATGTGGAAGAAAGTACGCGCCATTGCAAACTATCATGGCGCGCAATTTTCCTGACTCTCAGACGTCAGTTTTTCGCACTTTTTAAACCTAAAAATTGTTTTGCGTAGGTTTCCTTCTTTTTGCACAGTTTTAGCAGCTTTCTTCTCTTCTGTCCTGCTAACCTTACGTCACCATTTACTTAGCACTCCTCTTCTTCACTGAAGAGCCACCGAGGAGTGCTGAACTAAGCTTCATATGAGGGTAGTCGCGAAACCAACCTGCATAGTCATTGTTGAAGCAATTTGTTTATTACGTGACGAATGACGACCTTATTATCTAACGCGAGCACTGCGTAATGCAGTTTCGGAGTGTTTAAGGTGTCGCCGAAAACCGCGTGAACAACTTTCGGTTTTTCCTCCCTAGCGGCTGCGGCTCTCTCGCTAATGGATGAACCGACCGACTCGGGAGAAACTTATTAGAGAAAGTGACTGCTCATGTGACTCATCAATTAACCGCCAGAAATCACCGCGGAATATCTCTGCCGCTCCTAGCCGGTGTGTAAAAGTTCAGTGTCTTCCAAAAAATGTAAAGCTAGCCCTAGCAAGGAAAGGGTCTGAAGTGTATGTCTGAACGGGAAAAACGAAAAACGAGTCATGAAGGATGAAGTCAGAATTCACACTCCAGAATTCGCGAGGCGCCGATTCCATTGTGATTTCAAGGGCCCGTACTCCTTGGGTTTAACGACTTGACAAAAAAGAAACACATTTTTGTACTAATTTAGGGGTGGGGATTCTTCCTATATGACTCGCTCTCTCCGTTCAGACATACGCTTCAGATCCTTCTCTTGTAAGTTCCATAGCCTATATTGAGGAGCAACCTCTTCTGATTTGTAAAGCATCAAGATTGTGCCATGCGCTTCCTCACCTATTCGCGTTGTTTGTTTCAGTGATAGAGGTGATGACATTTACCTGCTGTTTTTCTTTAGGGGATTGGATGAATTTATGCCTATAGCTTTGCTAAAGCACCAATTTAACCAATAATTTTGATAGCCTAGGGCTACGTATACTTTCTAGAATGCGTAAGTTACGCGCTGAGGGCTCCAGAATCCTTGCTGATAGGGTGGATTCTAGCTTTTAGAAACCTATTTTTGCGGAATCAATCAACGTATTTGGTGATTTTTTCTCGATATGCTTTCATACGTGGGCGCGTTTAGCGCAGTCGGTGGAGGTGCCGGCTGTCGCGTGCACCAGGTACTCGGTTTCTGATTCGAATTTCCCGCTCAGGCCAACCAAGCCTTCCGAGGTTGGTGAGTGGGTACAAGACTTGTCTGTGAAGGGTAGAGCGCAGACCTGTTCATCGTCTGGCCATCGCAGGTCATTGTATGGTCAAACACGCATTCAAATCGCCTCCACGATATCCCGTGGAAGTAGAATGCGTGGCGCATCCCAAAGGAATTGAGTAATGCTGTCCTTTATCCTTTAATGCTACTTATTAAACTTTGAGCAAAAACTGATACTTGGAAGTCGATCACAAAATTGGATAGCCGCACTAATTCTCGTACAAGAAAGAAGTTTCTCGACTGATGCAATTTCCAATTTTTTTTTGTGACAATGGCGAGACGTGAGCTGCGTTATAATGAGCTGATCATTGGTGTATCGGTCATCGTATCTTTAATCTACTGATTCAGTCCTTGGTTGACGACTAACGGCGAGTGAACGGATAAATGCCCCTCTTTTCTAACGTATGTATCCATTTTTTTGGTTGACGTGATCAATTTTCCCGATTTTTTAAAATCAATATGGTACGTAAGTTAAAGGTTCGACTTTGCTAAGTACGAAAATACATCTGAAATTTATGAAACATGTCCTATTAATTGGCAAATACACTATCATTCTGGTAAACGTCGTCATGTGCTTGACGGAGGTGTAGCGCAATCATAAATAATGACATATCGGGAGATTTGCGCTTGTTAATTCTATCTGTGGAACTTAACTGGAGCTAGAAGCACTTAGGTGCAAGTCGTTAATGTGGCCAACTTGGGGGCGGGACAGCAATGCGACAGCCGCTGACAGCCACTCGGAGCACAGAAGAAACACGTGGAAACCAATCAGGCGCATATCATGTACGCACTATGGTTGTGCTCGGAGGAACTGTTTGATTAGGCATTCGTGCGGTTTTCATTCGAGTTTGAATATTCAAGTTCCAATATTCGGAGAATTGCGTTTTTCGAATGTACTTGAATGCGAAAATTCAGAAAATTACGTTTTTCGAATGTACTCGAATGCGAAATTCAGAAAAACCGACTTTTTCCAACATATTCGAATTCAAATATTCGAACTTTGTGAGCCTTCGACCCATTCGATTATTCGAAAAAATTTCGAGAGCACAACTATAGTACGCACCCTCCTGGTGGAACACTCGTTCGCAGTTGGATTGGCGTGGTGCTTCATCACATCCCTCATCATGTAGGCCACATTAACTACTAGTGTCCAATTTTGTGACCAATCAATAGTGTGTCAATTTTTCGAAACAGTCTATGTACAAAACATACAGGTGTTAATAAATTTATTAAAAATTGGCTTATTAGGAGTCATCGACACAGGGCGGAACCAATAAACTGGGCAGAGCCACAAAGCCGTACGACTTCTTTTCGTCCTCGTTGAAAATCGACAGATAATCCACGTCGAATGTGCGAACGCCCTTTGGTAGGCGGATCATGACGTCATCTTCCAAGTGCGACTCAAGCGGTTCGTTACTAAAATTTGAAAGCTTTTGCGCGAAAGGATGAAGTGTACAAGGTCTCCCTTCACTCACTATTCGTATCCGATTGTGCGGGCTTTTGTTTGCTGTGCAAAGTGTGTCTCATTACCCACACCAACGAAGAAAAACGTCCCTGAAAATAGTAAGATACGAGTGCTGTGGAGCAGGAAACGAAATTGATGAATATGTAAAACTTCTGGCATTTTCTAGATGTATGGAATGTCCACAGACGGGACAAACGCTGAAGAAGAAGAAGCGGGACAAACGCTGAAGAAGAAGATGGAATGTCCACAGACAAGGGTTTCAATGCGAAGTAGCTTTGAAAAAAAAATCGACCACTTCAGAGCACTCTCAAAGGCGCCTTTTCTTCAAAAAAGCGGAACATCGCTCGACTGATCGATCGATCAGATCGATCAACGATCATTCAGACGACATATTTGCGGAGAAACTTAGCAGGTTTGATGGGAGTGTTTTCTCACTAAAACCGATAAAGGCAGCTCAGGCCACGAGTTGCGTGCAACAATAGCTTTTTAGTTGGCGGCTGGTCTTAGTTGGAACTACGCCTAGAAATCAATAATGTCGATCGATACCGTTTTTCTTCTTATGGAACCGTCCATCGGTCATCATACCAGCATGACGCACACTTGAAATGGTTAATCCTCAGCAGAGATTGATAATGACGATCAAAATGTGTTGTTTAGCCCCTGGCAACTGCGCGAGGGAACAAACGATCCATTATACCGTGTATACCAATCGATAATTTCGCCCAAAATTAGTCGTCGTTTAAGGTGAGGACTACACCAATATGGTAACCGAAGGACGGGTTTTGCAGTAGTTAAACGGCTTGATCCTCCAATCAATACCGATCGATATTGTCGAGTTCACAGGCGAAACCTGCCGTTAGGCTTATCGATAGTGATTCTACGAAGCTATAAGGTGGGAAAAAGTTGGTATTGTTAATAGATATTAATATGTATATGTCGCGAAGACGGGCAGCATTGGGAGATGGGAACACCCCATCCAATCAAACCGCATTGAATGGGCATGCCATTCAGAGAGGGCCTGTACAGTCGGCACTCTGATCGGCTGGCATGCGTTCGGTCTGTGCTCTGTTTGGTTATTATTGACTGGCGTACTCCCACCTACCAATGCTGCTCACCTTCTCGACATGTACCTATTAATATTTAAAGTTTAGAAAATTTCTGAATTTGTGCTTGAATCTATGGCTTACCGTTGCCTTATACGTACATCGCTCATTATTTATTCTTACTGCTAGAATATATCTGTAGATTCTGTTTTCATTTCCCTTTTTAGTCCGCAGTCGGTAAATGAATTTTTCATTTACCGACTGCGTACGATTCGAATCATATAAATAAATAAATAAATAATAACGACCTTGGAGAAGGTGGATGGGTTGGGATGGAGTGAAAGTCGAAAGCCCTTGTATTCGTTTTTAAGATTATTCTTCGTTTCACGAAAAAAACATAGGTTATGCTTCGTAAAATGAACGTACTTGGCATGTCTGGGTCGGCGTCGAAGGTCAGATTTGGAACCAGTATCGTATTGCAGTTGAGAATTCGAACAGATCCGGTAGAGACGTTTCGTCCCGTACTAGTGAGAGAGCCGACCTCCTCTTCCCTTGGTGGATCTACATCCAGCAGCCACAGAAGTGGAATGGACTTCTGAAACACGATAGATTTAAGTGAGCGTTCAGTAACAACTGGGGCATTGTGGAAATGAAGTAGTGGACAAATTCTTGCAAACATTCCTTGGCTGCACTATAACGTTAAATAAGTGAAGACCAGCTTCCCTTTCAGACACTTAGTTTTTTTTTCATTTGTTCGTGATGACTGAAGAACGAGTAGGTATTGCTTTTCCCGGTTGTCTTTAAAAAATTGGAGTTTTTGATGTAGAATTTTCACGGACTAGAAAGTGTTGTTTGGGGTCATTGCTTAATGAAACGGTTGCGTAAGTCTCCACTTATGCTCCATTGACCGCTCCGCGCGTCATAATGAGAACTGTTTAATTGTATTGATTCGACTACTCTGCCTAATCAATATCGCTTAATCTGACATATGACACGCCTCGCGGCGAATAGAGCATAAACGGGACGTAGCATGATCTGAAAATTGCTCTCACATTATGGCACTGGTCGTAGAGTCCAATCCATTTGTAATCTGAAAGTCGACCACCGTTGGTGAGAAGAAAGGCCACCTGTTCATCGGTGGCCGGTGGAAGAGAGTACGATTGATCCCAGTGACCTGAAACTCCGTTATGAGACCGGGACAAATTATTTGTGATCTGGAAACAGGACAAACAAGTAGTCACTTTTACAGGAAATCCTTTAGTAAATTACCACCACTGATTTTCGCTCTCCAAACCTGTTTTACTGCTCGGTTCTGAATTTCATACATCAAATCGCGTTAGTTGTAATAATGATGGATTTTTTTTTTCATCTAAAAAGGATAGAGTGGTGGTTTCAGGGAGATGTACTGTGTACATAGGACCAGCGGAAAGGAGGACAAGCCAATCGCGCGCTTCTTCGGTTCCAACGGGGAATGTGATTGGCTGGTCTCTACGTGCCCTTTCTACCTAAAGACACTTATCCAATAGTCCCGAAATCGGTATAGAAAGTGTATAACAGCAGTCGCTAAACGGTTTAGGGCCGGTTTATACTTCGACGCCGAGCGACGCGACGCCACGTATGGTGGCCACATCGATCGAGCGACGCAATCGATCAATTTGGCTACTATACATGCCATCGCGTCGCGCGGCATCGGAAGTATAAACGGGGTCTTAAACGTGAAAGAAATCGCGTAGAAAAGTGGCCCATTATCTGCGATACAATCGCAGAAAGTTCAAAAACAAATAGCTTATGTTCAAAAATTTCAAACAAAGACGAAATATAAGCAGTGTGCTTGAACAGGATACCTGTAGGAGTTGCTGCATCGATGTTGCCTTTGCCAGAGTCGTCGGGTAGCTTTTTGAGCGGAGATGGGCGATTCTAAAATGCTAGAATGAAAAGGGTCGACATGATGACGGCTTCGGCTTGATCGCTGATCAAGATTTAATCCTTTGTAATGCTTACGATCTTCTGTTCCGCTTTAATCAATCAATCGATACTGACTGTAAGATCGACTTTTCGTTTTCTTGTTGAAAAGCCTGTCCAGTGGTCGTCAAACTCACGACATCCCATTGTCAAACAATAAACTAATAAAGGATACGGATAAAGGAGGCGTTACTCAATCCCTTTTGTGCGCCACGCATTCTACTTCTGTGGGATGTGGTGGTGATCTGAATGCGTATTTGGCCATACAATGACATGGGGTGGCCCGTCGATGGACAAGTCAGCGGTTTGTCCTTCCCAGACAAGTCTGGCACCAATTCACCGATCTCGGAGGAATGGAAGGCTTGGTTGGCCCGGACGGAAAATGCTAACCAGGAACCTGGTATCGGATGCACACGACAACCGGCACCCTCTCCGACTCCGCTACACGCGCCCAATCAATAGACTGTACGCAAAAATCAATAATGTCGGTAGTTATGGATAGGTCGAATGATTCTGTATGGGCGAACAGTGACCATTGATTAGACATCAACCAGATTTCGGACATTCAATTATGTATAAAAATCAGTAATATCGATAACTGCTAGCTGGTCTATCGATTAGTCTACAACCTGCGATCACTGCTTTTGCGCGGACACACATAGACACATACCGACCAACACGGAGGCTAATTGTAGCGTTAGTCCTCTTTTGTTTAGTAGGGTACTTCGGCCTGTGTCTAGCAATTGGCGTATATATGAAGCTCCTCTATTGGCGAATAAATTTGCGTCAACCCGGTTTCAAGCTGTCAACTGTTGACAATATCGATCGATGCTGACTGGTTTTCGATCGATTGTCTAGTGGTTGCCATAATTGCGTTACCCTTGTAATATTTGTCGTTAATTGGCAGCAGTTGGTCATATGTTCAGCCCATCAAGCGGCCATTTATTTTGCACGGACGCACGCATGGAGACGAAAACCGAGCGCGATTGATGGATTAGATCTCTTTTTCTTATCGCAGGATATTTCTTCTTGTGGCTGACAATTAAAATGTTGAAAAATGATCTGAAAATCACATAGCTTAAAGAATAAGCTATGTGATTTTCTCATAAGCTTAATATCAGTATTCAATAAAAATCTGTTTGTTTCACAGTGAAGTCACCTTTCAAACGTAATTTCATCAATGGCTTTTCAAAAAGTAAACTTGTGTTTTAAAACGACATCTCTCAGAACAGGCCCAAGCTCTACACTGTTTTGAATTAGGGGAGGTATTTAGTGAGGCTGCCACCGGGTTATTGCTGGTATGTAGTCCATACCACCCTATTGGTGTTCCTTCGAATGAAAATAAATATCTTAAATTAATTATTAAAATGTACATATGTTTTGAAGAAGCGGTTCTTTTGGAAGCACATGAGTTTCCCCTAACCTTTCGGAGAATAAGTACAAAAAAAGAATTACCTCGTGTTGAGACTTGGGCTTCAGGGGCTTCTCTGCTTTGCTGAAAGACAAAAGCAAGTTTTCAGAATATGCAATATGGCCTAATATGAGCGGATTAAAATCAACAACAAATTTTTAACAGGCTTACCGAAAGACGATCATAGTTGCTTCTGTTGCCGTGGCTGTGAAAGCGGCCGGTTCTAAAGGGCGAATTATTCAATACCAAAGATCTACATATGTGATTATCTGATACATGTCGCGAAGGCGCACCGCGGGGGTGCGGGAACGCTGCGTCGTTGCCTCTACTGCGGCAGTTAATCAAGCACCGGCTCAACCGCACAGGCAGGGCTGTCGCGATTACGGTAGGTGCAACGACGCGTTCCCGCACCCCTGCGGTGCGTCTTCACGACATGTAACGGTCGTTTTCTTGATAACTGACCTGTTACCAATGTCGGGAACACATTTGTGATGGCAGCTGCGGGTGTAGGGGTCGAGGAAACTGCGTCCGGTGTCGGTGAGGTAGTCGATGTTACTGTAGTCAATGTGGACGACGTTTCAGTCTGTTCACTCTGTCTGTGATGAGCCTCGCCATCCTACAATATGATCGAGTGCAGTGAGGTTAAAGGTTTTAGAAGCGATATCTGCCTTCGTCTAAAAGGCGTCTAAAAAATGCGTGCATTTTTTGAACCAAATGATATAACGTAAATGTCGAGAAAACGAGCAGCATTGGTAGGTGGAAGCGCGCCAGCCAATCAGATCACATTGAATGGGCGTGCCATTCAGAGGGGGCGTGTGCAGTCGGTACCCTAATCGGCTGGTATGTGTTCGGTCTGTGCTCTGCTTGGTTGTTATTGGCTGGTGCGATCCCACCTACCACTGCTGTTCACCTTCGCGACATGTACCTAAAAAATTCTTGTTAGCCTAGGACGAGGTTTCTTTGCTGTGCACTAGGGTGTGCACTTTCGCAGATTCCGCTTTCTCCTATTAGGGTGGGCCAGAAGTAATGAGACAAATTCAACAAATTTCTTTATCTCTTTATAACTCAATTACAACTCAA
Source organism: Heligmosomoides polygyrus bakeri (assembly GCA_947359475.1). Lineage (NCBI taxonomy): Eukaryota > Metazoa > Nematoda > Chromadorea > Rhabditida > Heligmosomidae > Heligmosomoides > Heligmosomoides polygyrus. The sequence goes on from OX375870.1 coordinate 90,124,633, forward strand.
CGGTGCTGACGAATGTATTCGCCATTAAGGTCAATGACCTTGCTGCCATCGACCAGCCAACTTCCTGATCCCATTCTTCCAGAACTGCTTCGGCTTGGTGCTGATCCACTGCTCGTTATGGTATTCAAGGACTCCTTGGGTTCTTGTGTCCCTTCCGACTAGGAAGTCCTGTAGGCTCAAGAAGTAGTGGTAGTCGCATGGAGAGGTGTCCGGCGGACGCAGTGTGTGAGGCATGTGAACGTAGCCCAGCTGAGAAAGCTTATCCGTGGTCACTTTTGCCGATGGGGTGTGGCGTTGTCGAAAAGGAAGACCTTCTTGAAGCGCTGAGACCGAGCAAGTGCGAGTCGCTGGTCCATCTCTTCCATCTCGTTCACCATGGCCTTGGAGTCCATCGTTTCGCTTTTGGAAAACAGCTTCCGGTATGCCGGTCCATGGGCGCAGACTCAAAAGCTCAGAAGGTGCTTCTCGCCGTGAACATCCCGCCGAACGAAGGTCGGTAACAGGTCACCAGTCCTCACCTAGTCTCGCTGCTTGGCAGGGTTAAGGCAGAAGCCGTACTTCTCATCTTGCGTGAGTATTGAGTCCAAACTGCTCGGGGTTGGGAATTGGTCGAGATTTGCGCGACATGGGTCGACTCTTCAGACTGGATTTCGGCATAAGACAGACTGCGGTTTCGACATGCTTCTGGAAATGGCGAAACTGGTCACTTCGGGCCTTCACTAAATAGCAAACAAACATACACATACGAGAAGCACGAAACCGGACTCCAGTCACGACATATATGGGCACGGCATGATGAGCCTCATTACTTTTGGCCCACCCTAATATTAACTCCCTAAACCTCAAAATTTTCGTGATAATTGGAAGTTATGATCTACGCCGCGATCAATCTAATCGGATCGCCCGTACCATCGTCACTATCGTATTGAAGATACGATGGCATGATCGATGGCACGATTAGAGCAGATAAATGATCGATCCATCGTGGCGCATTCAAAGGAATGATGAAGGGCGGCGTCAACCAATTCCTTTTGGTATGCGCCACGCTTTCTTTTTTTTTTCCTACGGGATATATTTCGCTGAACGGTTCACGGGAGGAACATTACACAAATGCCCGTCTTCATTAAACATCTGTATTTTCTTGCGCTTTATATTTCTACTGTACAATGACCTGCAGTGGCGAGCAGAGGTCTGGTACCAATTTGGCCGATCTCGAAGGGACGCAAAGCTTGATTGGCCTTGGCGAGAAACCCAAACCAGGAGCATGGAACTGGCTACTCGCGGCAGTCAACGCTTCCTCCGACTGCGCTACCACACGACCGTGGCACAGTTAATGCTCCCTGACTCTAAGAAAAATTTGAGACAGTTTTATGGCAAGTGTTTCATTGTTTATCAGAAAATAATGACACCCCAGTTTCTAGGCCCACTTGGAAGCCGCAGTTTTTACTATTTGCTACATATGCATTCTTGGGCAACCAAGATTGCTGGTTAAGACAAAGTTCGAACAAAGAAACGAAGCCGCGTAATTTCGTGCTTCAAAAGTTTTTTTTTTAATTTCATTTTCATAAGGAGTCCTCTAAGAATAGCAGTAAGACAGTCTAAGGAATTAATACGGCAGAAAACAGAGCCTAATTTAAGTTGAAAAACCGATGCCTTAGCTGTAGGATTAGGAGTTTAAAATTATTCAAAAATTTTCACGTTTTGAGACACCCTGTAAAAAAAGCATGCATAAAGTGGACGTATGGAATTGAATTCATTCGTTGTCATTTGCAATATAATTTTTGATATTTATAGTTGGCACTGTTAAATCAACGCCGCGAGAGGTTTCTGAAAAGACTTCCATGGAATGTTTCACGACAGCAAAGAGAAAACACAACAGGAGTTTAGCGATCTCAACTCAACCTTGAAATTTTTTATTTTTTTATACTGTTGCATATAAAAGGGCTGTTTCGTCCAATCTGTGCTTCTGTACCTTCGTCCGCGCAAAATTGATGGCCGTGTAGCGAATGGCGTCATTACGAGGAAACGGGGCTATCGCACAATCAGTCTCGTTCGATGTAAGATTGCCGCTAGCGTACAATTTTCATGGTATCCGGAACAATGGTATTGATCGGACAATCGATAGCAGTCGGGTTTATTGCTTTTTATCGGATTGACAGTCTGAGGTGGAATTCATTTGTTCAGAATGCCATATGAAAGCAGTTAATTAAAAGAAAGGAGAATGCTGGTCCGTGTTTTCCAAATTGGGACTAGTGTGTGCATTATGACCACAGCGGAATTCACAACAAACAATGGAAATCGATCAGCAGTTCAATGACGATAGATAACTGTCGTCTTTTGGCTCTCGTGCGCAGCATTTCTCAGAAGTCGTCACTAACTTCGCACCAGCGTAACAACAAACAGAAAAAGTTCAGGAACTTCGCTACATTAAAGGATTTTCTTTTGAAAATGTTTTCTCCACAACTGCTGCTCACCTTGACATTTGGAATAACCCTGTTCTCTTCTCTTTCCTCGGTCACCTCCTCATCCTCAATGTATTCAATCTCTTCGTAGGACTCATCTATGCCTTGCAGCGTTGAAGTGGAAGTCCTCAAAGACAATACACTTTGTTTTCAGATCTTCTATTTCCTGGTGTCGATGATCTCTTCTTTCAAACGGGAACTTACTGCGCCGTGGTCACATCTTCATCAGCTGTTGAAGTTGTTGCAGCCGCTACAGGTCCGTATTTCAGAAGTCGTTTGGAAATTGCTTGAATTTGAAAATATTTTTTAACTTGCGAAAAAAATCAAAAAATGATGAAATATTCTTAACAGAAGGGTTGCTCAATTTATAGAAATTATGCTCACATTTGGCGATGTCCGTTTCCCTGTTTAGCCCTTGTCTGAAGTTTATTATTTAATGAAGTCCTCATCTTACTAGTGGAAATCCAAAATCAATCACTAACTCTCGTTTTGCTCTTCGACGATATCTTCGGATCTCTTCCCATGAGAAATTCGGTTGCGTGTACGACAGAAGAATTCCATCACCTACCTCAAACAGTGCTTCTATTCTTCTGAATACGATTCAAGAATGAAAGCCTTTCAGTATGTCAGCGACGCTACAATAAGAATATCTACAACATTCACGTCAAATTGAACACTCTTCTAAACAAGCCTAACACTTTTGAAATCAAACGGAGCATCTTCCAAATTATTAAAACGAGCTCCTTCCACATTAAACAAGAGACCCTCAAAAAAGTTTCGAATAAGTTTTTGTTCAAGGAAAATGTAGAATTCTGTTGAAGGAAAATTTTAAAAAATTTTCATCGACGTTTTTAAATTCAGTAGCCCCAATAAGCGAAGACACTGTTTTGTTATATTCAAGTGATTTAAAATTGATTAAAACATTGACTCAAAACTTCATTCCAACAGAAATTGACAATTTAAGAGGCAAATTTAAATTGAATTAAAGAGAAACATCTAGTAGAAATCATTCCCAAAAGGTTACTAGTAATTAGTGTTCAGAGTACACCGTAGCTACAAACATTTACTCAACCAATCATATAAAAATCGAAACGAGCTAATCGAGTGCATGGCGTGATCTCTTCTTTTAGTGTGTTGAGTGACATGTTTGCGGTCTTGTCACGCTTTAAAACAATTCTTAATGGTTGTAAGCTGTCACAACGATGTCTTGTTGCGATCAAAACTTCTAGCGCCAGGCGGGACTCGAACCCGCACCTCCCTCTGACCGGGCGGGAATGCTCTACGCCTTTACACCACCGGCGCCGTTTGATCGAACGCAACATCCACACCGGGTGAGTGCTGATGGGTCCCACGAGGTGTCGATGTTGCGTTCGATCAAACGGCGCCGGTAGTGTAAAGGAGTAGAGCATTCCCGCCCGGTCAGAGGGAGGTGCGGGTTCGAGTCCCGCCTGGCGCTAGAAGTTTTGATCGCAACAAAACATCACTGTGACAGCTTGCAACCTCGATAACAGCCACCTGAGGCTTAAAGAAACTGATTTGAATTCTTAATGGATTATTTTTTCTCAAAAAATAAAAATTAAAAAGATATTACATTTGTTCATGCAGCCTAAATAAAAATTGCCAAAGAAAGCTGCACCAAATTATCCTTGAACAAAAAATTATTTTAATCATAAGAAAGAGTCTGAAGTTTAACTTGTAAGAAGCTCGTTTCGATTTGGAAGACGTTCACTTTGATTTCGGAAGCAGCAAGTTTGTTTAGAATAGTGCCTATCTTGTATATTTAAAGTCCCCGAAAAATTTCGAATATCCGAATATATTCGAATAGCGACGATTTTCCAATGTTCGAAAACAGAATACATTCGAAGGTCGCGTTTTTTTTCGGGCACTGGAATTGGAATACATTCGAAAATCCCGTTTTTTCGAACGTTCGAATACGAATATTCGATTTCGAATAGAATTATTCGAATTCGAATGTTCGAATATTCATTCGGGCACAACTATACTATCTTGACGAGAATAATGTCTAGTTTGACGTGGAAGTGGATATTTTCCTGAATTCTGATTCAAAGCAACTTGCCTTTCGTTTTAAGTCCTGTCGCCGTGGTGGTCCTATCATCAGGGCAGTGCCTGATATAAGTATTCATTATGAGTGACATAAATTTATTAATTGAGCGCAGAACGCGTGTAGCACAGTCGGTAGAAGCGTCGGCTGTTGCATGTCACCTGGGTCTAGGTTCTTGGCTCGATCTCTTCCATGTTTTAGGGTCTAGGAAGCCTAAATGCGTAATGGTATTGTTGGATATGAAGTACAAGGGATAACTGGGGGCGTTAACCAACCACTGTTTGGGATGCGCCATGGGCTCTGCTTCTACGGAATATCGCGGACGTGGTTGATATGCCTGTTTTGCCTTTACAATGGTTTACGGTGGCCGCCAGCCGGTTGAGAAATGGATGTTCTAACCTTCCCAGAGGAGTTTGGTACTGATTCGTCGACACCAAAGGGTTGGAAGGATTATTTGACGACAACATTGACACTGTATTAATTGGCATTAATTACCATAGTAATATTTTTATTAAGAGATATTATTTTTGAAGCAAACCGACAGTTATTTGTAACAGAATTTAATCGCATCAGTCGACCAAGAGCATCAGTCGAGACAGCAGTCGAGCCTCTGATCACAAGCCTTGAACTATGCGGCATACTCCTTCTCGCTGTCTATGCTGTCAATTTTAATTGGCACAATAAATGATTGTTTTGGCTGTTTTGGCCTGGGTGGGATTCAAACCAACGTCCTCGTGTACACTACGGCCGGCGCCATCTCCCGCTGTGCTACAACGCGCTTAAGGCTTGATATGAGAGAATAAAGAAAAACATGAAACTCAATGTCGGACTCACATCCAGATTTTTGCGGCTTATGCGTGAACCTGTCTAGAACAACAGTGTGATCGTCGGCAAGGAACATTTCGCCCCGAATGCCAAGTTTCGCGTATTTCAGTGTTCCTAACGGCACACCAAAATACGGCGCCAATTGAGCCGCTAAACAGTCGATCAACATGAGGAAACTGGATATTAATACCATAACATTAGCTGCATTAGGATGTGTGTGTGTATGTCACTTACAACATAAGAACTGCGATAGTAAATGAAGACTGGTGATGAACAGGAAACGCATTTGCCAACGGGGGCGAGTAGAATGGAATGTGGATGGGTATCAGTCGATCGCCTATCGAAGCAGTAACTCTCCGCCCGCATATCCACGATTACCATTCACTGGTTCAGGTCACTGGGTTACGAGCCGTTTTCTCCGTCGTCGTTGTCATGTGTGTGTCCGGGTAAAGGTAGCACGCGCTCTCTTCCCCCCTATCGAATTGAAGCGACGAAGCCCAGCTTTCACTCTCTGTCACATTCACTTCGCGGCGGCGTCTCACTACGGAGATGTGCTGACATGTGTTTCCAGGCGATACAGGATGATAGGCAATCCGTGGTACCTGAAAGTTTCCCACAACTTTTCAAGAAAAGCAAAGAAAGGGTAAAGGAGGGCGTATTCAATCTCTTTGCGCCACGCATTCTACTCTCACAGAATATCGTGGGGGCGATTTGAATGGGTATTTGGCTATAACTCTATGACTCCTAAACTAATTAGGTAGTAGAAAGTATTATAGCTATCGGTGGTAGTCTATTGTCAGAGAAATCACAGTCAGAGCCTCAAACTTGGGCAACTAAACCAACGATTAAATCAGAGAAATCAGACATCAAGAGCAATTTTTCCTCTATGATTCGTGAACTAATGAAGTAATAGAAATTAGCTATCTCTGATAGTTTATTGATAGAGCTACATGGAGTTAACCTCAAACTTGGGTAGTTAAACCAACGATAAAATCCGTTATTAAAAACTGTACCTAAAGGATAAAGGATAAAGGAGGTGTTATTCAATCTCTTTTGGGGTGTGCCTGCGCATTTTACTTCTGCGGGATGTCGTGGAGACGAGTTAAATGCGTATTTGGCCATACAATGACTTTCGGAGACCAGCCGATGAACAAGTCAGCGATTTATCCTTGCCAAATAAGTCTGGTACCAGTTCACCGATCTTGGAGGGATGGAAGGTTTGGTTGATCTAGGCTGGAAATTCGAACCAAGAACCATCTATCAGGCATCTACGCTACACGCGCCCAATTAATAATAATAGTAATAAGAAAAGGGCGCGTGTAGCGCGGTCAGAGAAGATGCTGGCTGTCGCGTGCACCCGATACCAGGTTCCTGAGTCGGATTTACCGCCCAGGCCATACAAGCCTTCCATCCCTTCATGGTCGGTAAATTGCTACTAGACTTGTCTGGGAAGGAAAAAGCGATGACGTGTTCATCGGCTGGCCACCGCAATTCAGAGCATGGCCTAATACGCATTCAAATCGCCTCCACGACGTCCCGTAGAAGTAGAATGCGTGGCGCATCCTAAAAGGGATTGAGTAATGCCGGGACTTGAAACGATAGGCGGCGAGTTGTTTCGAATCAGGAATCAGGAAGCTGCACCACGTTCACGTCGAACTGAACACTCTCATCCAAACAAACTTGATGCTTCTGCAATCAAACTGAACGCCTTCCAAATCGACAGACGACATCCAGCTTCTTAAAAATTAAACTACGTACTCTCCAAGTTGGTTAGAGTAATTTTTGTTTCAAGGAAAATTTGTCGCAGCTTTCTTTGATTTTTTTAGTTCAGCTGTCCGAACAAAAAATTTTAAAAACTTTATTTTTTGGCAAAATAGTAATAAATTAAAAAGGTTAACCTACAGACTCTCCAAGTTGGATAGAATAATCTCTTTTAATGAAAATTTGGTATGTCATTTTTTAAACATTTTATAAGTTCAGCTGCTCGAATGAATGTATCAATTTTATAAATTTTTTTGAGAAAAATAATAAATTGAAATTTGTTTCAAAGCGCAACGAGGCAGCGATCATTTAGCACGTAAAAAAGAGGTCGCACCATGCACTCGACTAGCTCATTGCGATTTTTATTCAATTGGTAGTGTAAATGCTGTTATATGAAGCATCAAGGTTAGGATATGTGGGTAGTTCACAATTCCTTTTGCTATGTCGTTTACAGGTGTGGAACTCCATGCGAACCTAGGGTTTTGCTATCGGTCGAATGAAAATTGCGGGATCTTACACGAGGGTATGGCGCAATCTCTTCTTTTAGCACATAGGAATGACTGCCTTCTTGCTCTTTGAAACAAGCTTTAAACCACTATTTTTCTTTAGAAAAATAGAAGAATTTTATAAAATTTCAAACTGCGTGTTCACTTATTCGGGAGGCGAACTGAGACCTCAAAGAAAGTTATACTAAATTTTTCTTGAACAAAAAATTATTCTAACCTTTTTTTAAAGTCATTTTGTTTAATGTGGTAGGAGGTCGCTTTGATTTGGAAGATGCTCAGTTCGATTTCAAAAGTGTCAAACTTGCTTCGAGGAGTATCCAGTTTGACGTGAAAATTATACATATAGCAGCTTCTAGTGGTATTGAGGCGTTTAGTAATAGCTTGATTGATGCTCTCGTTTCCTTCAAAACACTATAGTTTCCGTTTCACGAATCTATTCCACCCCATGAAATCTGGAATTTTGTAAGCCGTACTGGTTCCGTAAATGTCTAATTTTCAGCAGTCGTCAATAAGTCGAGCAAAATGCTGTCAAAATGCGCTGCTTTGTTCGTCTTTGTGACGGTGAGTTCGATGACTTCTTTGTCATTGTGAACAATGTGGATTATAAAAAAAACGCACAAAGTGCATGCATATTAGTATGCGCATGTTTTATAAGCCTTGGTGATGAATCTTTCTGTGTTAAATCTTCCCTCGAAAGTGAGAAATACCACATTTTGACAGCCTTTTCTCAAAATAGTCCTTCATGGCCCTGATAGTTGTCCAGCGTGATCTCATAACTATTCACAAGAGTGTTTGCTATGCTTATGTAGATATTTCAGTGTGCTGTATACCCATTCAGTAGATCGTATTTTCTAATGGAGTCGACGATTTTTGTTGTTGAATTGAGATGTGTCTGATTTGATGTGCTCTCCGTTTAATCTAAATTCTCCTTTTAATCTGCCGTAAATACAGAAGTCTGTCGTGGAATCCACGGGAGAAGTCGATGCACTGTATCAAAGACTTTTAATGAATATTTGATGATTTTTTGCATTAGATGCGTTAAATATTTTCTAATTGACTCGACAAGGTGTTCTAATGCGTAGTGACGAGTAGTTGTGTTGCGTGGCGTGCTCACAAACCTGCATTCGTTTCTTGATTTTTCGTATAATTTAAAGCTTTTTCGCTTTATCAAAACCGTGCAGGTCTTAAAACGAGTAAACGAAAATCCGACTTTGTGTCAGACAGTGGGATCGTGCCATGCTCTCACCTACTAGAGTACCATGATTAATACATTTGATTGTAAGGCGGTTGCCTATACGGTGTTTTGAACCATTATTTTGAGCAAGGTCCTCGATTAGATAGGATCGCTTGTGAAACAGTGAGCCAGAATTCCATAAAGTTCAACCTAAAATTTTGATATGGGCGTTATTTCCTCTCCAGGGATCAGGTGTCTGCCACTGAAGTATTTTCCATACCTTGACTTTGTGACAGTGAAAGTAGTGTATTGTGCAACAATTCGGTTTATCTTTTTACATACCCTTTTATATCCTTTTATACAATTTTCACGTCCAATCGGACACTTTCACGTCGAATTGGACAGTCTCCCAAACAAACGTGATGCTTCTGAAATCAAAGTGGACGTCTTCCAAATCGAAATTAGCTCCTTACAGTTTAAACTCTCCGAGATGGTTAGGATAAGTTTTGTTTAGCTTTTGTTTTGTCTTTTGTTTTTTGCTTTTAGAAAATCTTATACAACTTCTTCGGAACTATTTCATTTCAGCTGGTGGTGGAGGGTAATAATTTTTTAAAATTTTGGTTTTTTCAGAAAAATAGTAGAATAGTTTTTCTGAACGCAACAAGGCAGCGACCATTTAGTGCATTAAAAGGCGAGATCGCGCCATGCAACTTGTAAAGCATGTCCCAATTTCTAGTCGATTAACAGTGTAAATGCTGCTTACATGAAGCATCAAAGTGAGGATAAAGGATAAAGGATAAAGGACGGCGTTACTCAGTCCCTTCTGGGATGCACCAGCGCATTCTACTTCTACGGGATGTCGTGGAGGCGACATGAATGCGTATTTGGCCATACAATGACTTGCGGTGGCCAGCCGATGAAGAAGTCAGCGCTTTATCCTTCCCAGACAAGTCTGGTACCAATTCACCGACCCCGGAGGGATGGAAGGCTTGGTTGGCCTGGGCGGGAAATCCGAACCAGAAACCTGGTATCGGGTGCACGCCGCAGTCGCGCCTCCTCCGACTGCGCTGCACGCGCCCAAAGTGAGGATATGTCTGTTCTTTATAATTGTTTTTCTCATATCGCTTATAAATGTGAAAGTTCATGCAAAGATAAATTTTGATACTGAAATCTTGTTTCTCACATTGTAGCTTTTTGCGATTTACCGTGTCCTTTTTGAGCTATTTTTGTGCGTACTGTATTGTGAAAATAAATAAATAACGTCAACTTTTGACATTTTCAAGAGCTCTAGCAGCAGTGTTATGCCCAGTCAAAGAGTGCCTACATTTTTATGACTTTTTCGTATGTAAACAGCACCTGTGCTATCATTTAGGTGAGCATCTCGAAGCTAGACGGGTGCTTGGCAGAATATCAGTATTTGGCGCTAACAAGGAAAGGTTCCCAACTCAAGGTGGGCTTTTGCGATGCTATTTTGACATGATGCAGGGCCGTGTGAGCAGAGTCCAGAATTACAGTTAGTTTTTGCTGAACGCTTTTTTAAAGACCTGAAAAAGAGGTGTGAAAACGTGTGTGGAACACTCATCAACCCCTATGACACCCTACGAAATGTGCCTCGGTGACGCAGTGGGTAGGATTGGCGCCTCGTAGAAGCACACCGTGGGTTTTTGAGTTGGAGTCCGAGTGCTGCGTATACTTTTGCACGTTTTGTTGTTATTAAGCTTTCTCATGATCACAGGAGTCAATTTTAGACCATCAATGCTTACGACAAACCAGGGTTGTCTATTTGCACCTTCATATGTGCTAGTTTTTTCTTCGTGGGTGGCAGTTCGTTACGTCGATGTTCACCCAGGACCCTTCTCCTACACCCACAGATTACGCATTCAACGAAGAAGAATTGGTCATTCCTTGCCAGGGAGAGGAATGCTCCTCACTGGCTCTTGTAAGATGCTGTTGGTGTGACAAGCGCTTGTGTTTTACTTGTTTCATAGATTTGCACCATAGCTGTTGACTAAAATGGAAGAGTAAGACAGGACTTTTTATTAGGTTGTAACGAAATAAATGGCACTGAACCACTGTAAATTTAAACAGTTAATATCTCGGCTTGTAGGCAAATTTATTAATCGAAATAAAAACCTTCTGATTCTACACATCTTTGCCAACGTGACACAAGCTTTTTTATCCCAGTAGCATAAAAATCAGAAGTTCTGGAATTGACGAAATCTTCGAAGGCACTTTCGGCATCCTGTTGGTATTTGAATATTTTCCCTACCAAGAAGTCGCCAAGATGCTTGAAGAAATGGTAGTCTGTTGGGGAGAGGTCGGGAGAAAACGGAGGATGTGGTAGAGTTTCAATGCTCAGCTCATTCAATTTCTGCAACGTCATTCGTGCTACATGGGGGCGAGCATTGTCGTGCAGAAGGAGAACTCGCCTTCGGTTTACCAAGGCCGGCCGGATATCCTTCAACTTTTTCATCATTTCTTCAATTTCAATGCAGTACTTCTCTGTCGTGATGGATTCACCGGGAGGGAAGAAGCTGTGGTGAATAATTCCCAGCGAACACCACCATACTGTCACCATTACTTTCCTTTGGTGCAATTCCGGCTTCGCAAAAACCTTGGGGCTCTCATCGCTGTCCACCCACTGTGCCGATCGTCGCCTGTTGTCGTACATTATCCATTTCTCGTCACAGGTTACGATGCGATCAAGGAATGGGTCCGTTTCGTTCCGTAGAAGCAGTGCGGACGAGATCTCATATCGTCGGTTTCTCTGCTCCTCAGACAGCTCGTGAGGCACCCATCTTTCCAGCTTTTTGGTCTTTCCAATTTCCTTCAGATGCCGGGCAGCTGTGTTGTGACTGACTCCAAGAACTTCGCTATCTCCCTGGTACCTTTGTGTGGATCCTCCTCTACCACATCTCTCAGCTTGTCCTCATCAACATCACTATGCCTCCCACGACCTTCATGTTCTTCCAAGCTCTCATCTCCATTCCGGAACTTCTGATACCAACGATACGCCGTCCGAATTGTGGAACATCCTTGACCGAATGTGGCGTTGATCTTCTCGTCCGCCTCTTAGCTGTAGTGCCCAGCTTGAATTCATACAAGTAAATGCCTCGGATTACCCTTTTGTCCATCTGCAAAAAAGTCAATAAAACTCTAAAGTTTTCCCACTTTTACATAGAAAATTTGGTACTCATCGGTAGAGCAAAGTTTGCGCTTCTAAATGATATGCCACATGTTACGGTTTGTTCTTGATCAAACGCGTAAAGACGCGCCAAAAAATGGCGCGAGCCAGTGTCATTTAATTCGCTACAACCTAATATTTCCAGAGAAATGATATGGTGCAGATATGCATCGTTGAAGAAATAGCGCATTTGAAAGCCCAAATAGAAAGGCATGGTTTGTTGTAAGGATTGACGGTCTAAAATTGGCTCCTCCGATCATGATGAGGCATAATAACAAGAACCTAATATGTGCAAAAATATTGGCAGTACGCGAACTTGAACTCAAAACCCACGGTGTGCTTCTACGAGGCGCCACTCCTAACGACAGGCACATCTCGTAGGGTGTCATATACGTTAATGAATGTTGCAGACACGTTTTCACACCCCTTTTTCAGGTCTTTAAAAAGTGTTCAGGAAAAACTAACTGTAGTTCTGGTCTCCGCTCAGACGGTCCTACATCCTGTCAAAGTAGCATCGCAAAATCCCACCTTGAATTGGGAACCTCTCTTGTAGGGAGGATGCTTTATTGCTTAAGGTCTTTGCTACAGCTAAAGAAGGTTTAGAATGTTATGGATTTTTTAAAGGGACTATATGAAAATTTCTGACGAATTTCCATATTGTTTAGACGTAAGGTACATGAGTTGAGATACCTCAGGTCATCCCCTGTTATAAACAGAACTATTCGTGGTGTTATCTGTGAAAAACTTCTGAAAAATATCTGTAAAATCTCCGTATGATGTCACCAGATGGCTCATAAGTTTCAATGTTCTCCGACTTCAATAGATCTGTACTATTGCGCGTTCGTCAGCGTACTGGGAGGATTCACATGGTTTTCTAACCGAACTACTTATATCTTGTTTCTCGTACGGTTTTTCTCTTCCACATGTGAGAACGAAGACGTGAAAAAGTGAACAGTTTCAATTTCGACATCAGCAACATGACTCCACCTCATCAAATAAGGGCGGAACATTTGTCGTGATTTCACTGCCCACGCCTAACGATTCATGTGACCCTTTCTTCCCTTTCTGGACGCCGCTTTTGTCGGTTTTGTCGGCTTGAGTCAATCCCGCTACTTATGTGACTGATATTTTCGAGAATCCAGAAGACCTCAGCTCAGCTGAGGTCTTCTTCTTGCTCCTGTCTTTTTCTTGTTTGATTCTCGAATTGGATTAGTCGAAAAATCGGATTTTACTTGTATTCGAGTATACAAGGGGCTGCCTTTTTTCGAATGTATTCGAATGCGAATATTCGCTTCGAATACACGTTTCAAAATATGTTTTTCGATTATATTTGAGTTCGAATTCCCGAAAATTTCCGGCATTTCGAATCATTCGAATATTGGAAAAGTGGCTGAGAGTAGAACTATAGAAGAAATAGTTAACGAGTAGCATAAAACATGGCTATTGGAAGTGAATGCCTAGAAAAGGGATGTACGACGTACAGCTTCATTATACCTTCATGAACAAAAAACTATGAAACTCCTAATTTACACCTAGGTTTTGCAGAGGTTGTTTTCCTAGCTTCTTTTGAAACCTCTAAAGATAGGTTTTAGGAGACGAGACTTGCGAAATCTAACATTTTGAAGTAGCCGTTGATATTTTACAGTTTCTGAAGCTGCTGTTCTTCGGCCGAGTGTTACATCATCTGCATAACGTAACCTGGATTCTCCTGCATCATAAAAACAAACCAAAAAGTCACGTTTAACACCACTTTAGGGACCTTAGTAAACGGCACTTTTTCTTGTGGTATCCTAGTATGGGCGCGTGTAGCGCAGTCGGAGGAGATGCCGGCTGTCGCGTGCAACCGATACCAGGTTCCTGGTTCGCATTCCCGACCAAAGGAATGATCAATCGATAAGTGAAATTGATCATTCCTTTGGTTACTCTGGAATCAGTTGGTTCCAGATTCAGTAAGGTGTTTCCGTAACGTTGTTTATTCAGAGGATTGAGACGTTCTTTTCACGCCATATTTTTTCTTTTTTTGTTTTAAGTTATATTCGGGCGCGTGTAGCGCAGTCGTAGGAGGCGCGACTGTCGCGTGCACCCGATACCAGGTTCCTGGTTCAGATTTCCCTCCAAGGGCAACCAAGCCTTCCATCCCTCCGGAGTCTATGAATTGGTACCAGTTTTATCTGGAATGGATAAAGCGCAGAACTGTTCATCGACTTGCCACCGCAAGTCGTGGTATGGCCAAATACACATTCAAATCGCCTCTGCGACATCCCGCAGAAGTAGATTGCGTGGCGCATCTCAGACGGGATTGAGTGACGCCGTCCTTTATCTTTTATCCCTTTACTCGCAAAGAACTAGAAGAATACCCAAAGAATGCCAGTATTACTCCATTCTTATTGTCTTCTACATCTGGGGTTTCGAGACAGAAGGGCGCTATACAGGCTCAGTTCATTTTCCCACGAGATCGTCTCATCTCTCCATCCATTCTGATGGCAGTTGTTGAAGTCGGCGTCGAGCCGGCAGTTGTGATGTGACCATGTGTGATTTGTATAACGGAGCGGATATTAAGGCGAAGCTGAATATCCGCCTAGAAGTAATTGCCGACCAGCCTCCTCATCCATATTGTATAGCACAACCATGAAGCCAATTCTGTCCGTTCTGCTTTTGGTTGTTGCCATCATCGTCGAGGCCAGTGCCGACCAAAACGGTAGGTCAACATTTGGTTTAACGGTAGAAATTGACCTAAAATAGGGCTGGAATTATTGTTGACCCGGGTGAATTTTTAGAGATCTTTAGAGCAGAAATACCAGCCCTCTCTCGTTTTTTTTTGACTGCTTTCTGTGTATGGCATTTTTTATAAGACTAACCTTCTACATATCCTAGCGGACATTTTTTGTCTGTCACTTTAAAAAAGCACAATATTTTTAAGACATACTTTAAAACATACTAAACACCAGACTCTAGCCTATCGAGCCCGAAGATCAGCCATGAATTACCTTGCATTCTGCCGCCTCTCCTTTGCTATATGAGTGTTCGGTGAACTTTGATAAAGCAGAAGTGCTCGTGATTTACTTGCAAAAAGACGACGGATGACGCTGATATATAAAAAAAGAGGAACAGCGGAGTATCCTACTATCATCCGTGAAGGTCATCATATTTAGAATTTCTGAGAAGTTGTAGAAGTTAATGAATAGCAAGCCTCGCTGTGAGGGTTAAGCTAGCTAGTTCCTTACCGCTAAATAATTTACGAAAAAAGCGTAAAGTGCGCGTCCTTGAGACGTAAATAAATAAATAAATAAATAAAATGTGAAGATGTGCGTCAAAGTGAACAAATCGTTGTGATCTACGCTATAGTGTCTCCATTTTCAGACATGTTCCCGCTTCAAAGAATATCGCGCTCGTCACTTCCGCTCTCAGCCTTGTTGGTACCGTACCCTCGGGTAGGAAAGCGCTCAACGGAAATGAGTGACGACAGCCAAATGTAAGTGCTCTCGTACCTAGGCTGATTAGGTCTGCTTTCAACCGCAGCGGGTTTGATTCTAAAAAAAGGTGATTGATAGGTAGGGTTTTTTGAAGGTTTCTGTTTGATAGGCGGAATGACAGCGTGACTAGGAACTAAGGATTTTTTCTCGGAGACGACTGAAATTAAGAATAGAAGACGTTTCAGAGAACGAACACCATTTGCTTGCAAAAGAGTTCCATTACGATCTAAATACTTTGAGGAACTTAAAAAAGAACTAGCGAAAGGAAATAACAGAAGTTTCAGAATAGCAACATGGAAAATAGCTATGAAATCGCTCAGCTGGTTTTCTAAATAGTGTACAGAAAATCTACAAATAAATAAAATAAAGACAGTAACCTGAAATTGTGTCATCTGCCGCCCCGTTGATCATCGAGTGGCTCGACTGGGCGTCAGCAGTGTCTTCATTCGTCCCTCTCGCGTGCCAGAGTGCTCCAATGGATCCGTCTCGCTCGAGGGCCACCAAGAGCGTCATATCGTCCGTTCAGGGCTTTCACGAAGAAGTCCGACCAACGCGTTGGTGGGCGCCTGGTGTTCTCTTGACATTCCTCGGGATCCAGTCGGTGACGGCTCTCGTTCGACGGGTGTCTATGAAGCGCATTACGTGGCCGGCACACTTAATTTTCGATAAAAAATCTAAAAAAATAATTATAATAAAAATAAAAATAAAATCAAGCATCTTTAATCGCGGCCTAAAATAAATATTACGCAAAACACAAAATAGTTTAGCCCATCTATTTGCCGTGAAAATAATCCGGATCTGGAGAAATTATGAGCACCTAGCAGCATTGGCCTTCAGAGATAAATCTGGCGCTCTTGTTATCAAAATTTTTCTTGAATTATAGAAAATCTTCGGACGAATTAACAGACAAAATACTAGGCTAATTCGGCTTTGAACGATGTATAGTCTACACTAGAAGCGACCGGAATCGGGATACTGTTCACTACGAGAGGAAAGATGAGACATCTGACAGATTCCAAAAAGCATCTATGAAGAGCGGAAGTGATGAGGAAGGGGAACTGGGTTATTCCATCTTTTTAACAGTCACTGTAGTTTTGCCAGGTAAAGAACGTCCGGCTCCATGCTCAACTAATCGACTCCATTGCTTCTCCTTCTCTAATTAACGCTCCAGAAGCCTGGTTTCCAGCTCCGCCCGATGGACGATCGAACTAGGATTCACGGCCAGTGGGAGAAGAGATCTGGAGTTCTGAACTTCACTAACATTCGAGGATCAGAGACGCTGTCGCTTGGGCCGCGGCCTCGAAAATTAGGTGGACCGGCTGTGTAACGCGTTTCGCTGACGCCATCCACTCGATGAGAAATGAGAGTGTAAATTCTGGTTGGTTGGAACAAACCAACGATAGAGCAGAGGCAACCGCACAACGCACTTTTCCCACTGGGAAACTACACGTAACCATCTTTTACAATACCAGTTGTAGTGACGTACTGGGTGAGTGCATGACGCATTCTGTTATCGTGGTGCAGCTCTTTCATCACTTTCTGGTAAACCATAAACACCGCTAGCGAAACGATCCAATTCCGCACATGGCTGGTCCCTTGATAGGAAATTTCCACACTTTGTTTTATCATGGGCCAGGCTAGTGTGTTGCCTTTACTTTCAGGTAACTTTTAAAGCTTTAGGTGGGTGTTACTGAGACAGTGAGCTGTTATAAAGACGTTTTGTTGCTATCAAAACTCCAGCACCATGCGGAACTCGATCCCGCAACCACCTGTGTGAAAAACAGGAATTTTCACCGCAACAAAATATCGTTACAGCATGTATTGGTACATGTACGAGCACGCATCGCGGGGGTGCGGGTGCGCGCTTTTGCTCTTACCGTAATCCCGGCAGCCAATCGTGTGCCCATTCTGTGTGGCTGGGTTGGTGCTTGATTGGCTGCGGCGCATTCTCGCACCCCCGCTGTGCATCTTCGCGACATGTAGCTGTTTAACTTTTGTTCTGTTGTCGCTTTTTAACAGACATAGTGAATTACTTTCCACCACTAGGACAAATGGAATCAAATCGAAGATTTGTTTCGGCGTTCATGTAATACGCCCATTTTAAATCGGAAGACGTCCGTATTCATTCACGTGCCCAACTTGGTTTGAGTAGTGTTGACATAAAAATAGTATACAATACGTTCTTGGGTTTTGGTTTGAACAGCGTACATACTTCAGAATACTTGATAACTCTCGGATTTCATGTGCGTCTTTATGCTTCCGATTGAAGTCATTCAAATGAGCAAAAAAAATCTTTCAGATAAAAAAGACATATCAAACTCTTCCTAAGGTTCACACTCCTATTCTTTAAATCACAGAAAAAAGCATTTAGGCGATGGTGGTTCTGGAACCTCGAAAAGAGCATGCTGGTTCTGGAACTTCGAGGAAATGAATAAGTCAAAGCTTCTTTTGAAGGGGGTTTCTCCGACCTTTTAAAAGAAACGCTTTGGCAGCGTGGAAACCTGCTGTGGTTTCTCGCTGTAATCATGCCTTATAATGCATATTTTTACCAATTTTTCAGGGAAACACCGATGTCGGTCGCAAAGCGTCTATACGTGGCACGTGTTGGAAAAAGGGCCTACATGTATGCGGCTCGTGTTGGAAAGTAGATCTGATATCGTGTGCTGTTTTTCCATTCGAGCGTGATAGTAATGCCATCGGTGAACGTGATTTGATTACCGCATTTTTCAATAAATGTGTTGTCGTTATTTCTGTTCATTCACTCATTTTCTGTTTCCTTCAGAGTGGCGTACTAAAATCAAACAAAATTCTCAAACATATTTACTTAACGTTTGCAATGAACAGAGAAATAGTAGGCAGACGGATCTGTAGCATTGCCGCTTATCGTCTCGTTCCATCCTCGAAGAAGATTCCTCCGTCGATGGCGCAGTATTTCGGGCAGATTCCTCGTTCTCCAGCAACTCCTGTCGTTCCTGGTTGTCCCTGCGATCCAGGGTTGCCGTCAGGTCCGATGGCCCCAGATGGACCACGCGCTCCCTTAGGACCAGCTGGACCTGTTCCATGAGTAGGGCCAGCGTTACCGTTTGGTCCAGGTGGGCCGGGAGGTCCAGGAGGTCCAGCCTGTCCAGGTTGTCCTGGTGAAAGAGGTGATCCAATGCCGGGTGCTCCTGGAGCCCCAGCTGGTCCAGGCTGGCCGTCCTTTCCTCTCGGTCCTGTTGGTCCTTTAGGTCCAGGTGGGCCAGCAGCTCCTGGCGGACTGGGAGTGCCGTCATTTCCAGGTGCACCAGTAGGTCCGCGTTGTCCTGGTTGTCCGGCTGGTCCGGGTGGTCCTTGTGGGCATTCAGGACAGGGAGGTGGCGTGACGGCTTCGCAAGGCACATGGGGTGCTTTCCCAGGCATTCCGCTCATTCCAGGCGTTCCTGGTTTACCCGACTTTCCTGGTCGTCCAGGCCTTCCAGCAACACCAACCGGACCAGGATTACAGCAACCCGAGCACGATCCCACGTCCCCAACGACTCCTCCGCCTGCTGCTTCTGGATTCGGTCCAGATCTATATCCTGCCTGACGCAATATACGCGTGTGGTTGGACATTGGCAGTGCTTTCAGTGTATGCAGTTCCGTCCAGATGTCATTGGCCGAAGTCTGTAAAAATGGTCCGGAATAAAAAAATGCATGTATACTTGTCATGGCGGAACCTACCTTGCAATAGCTGACGTCCTTGTTGACTCGATGTTTGATATGGCCGACATACTCGTAGACCATCGGCAACGTCATGCAGATGGAAAGAGCCGAAACAATGGAGAATGCCAAAGTGACGCAGCTGATGAAGCGATACGCCAGAATCCTATTGTCCAGACTGATTGCGTCGACGCCCGTCATCTTGCTCGACTGAACGACCTGTGGAAACTGAACTTGAAGCGCTGTCAAAACATAGGAGACTGTTTCGCAATTACGAAGACATAGTATGGACAAGAGGCGAAGAAACACTGGAAATGAAGGCTCTATTCTTTTCTAGCCACAAATTCGCCTTGACCGGATGGATTAGAGTAGTGGGAACTGCTCGAGCAGCTGGCCTATGTCCAACAGCTGTAGTTGGGCTTATATAGGGCCGCGTCTAGATAGCATCTTCCGCGCAGATATCTCCTCATCTGATGAACGTACTACTACTGTCAACAGCAGGCTAATATAGAAAAACCAGAACCGCTTATCGACTTTAGCTGCACGTGCTTGGAACGATAGCTATGTATGAGCGTGTTGCACAATACTTTACCATATCTGAATAATTCCGTCTCGATACCAGGGGGATCGCTAATATACACGGTGTCTCAAAAAATGTATACACTGTTTGAAAGCTGGTAACTTTGCTCGCAGTAAAGGTGCTGAAGAAGTTAAGAGCTCATATGAAAGCTTAAGAGATTAAAAATTTTCTTACATGTAAGTGGGATGGAATGCGCCATGCACTCGTCTTAAAGTTTGCATTTTACACTCGATTGATTGTTTTTCGCTTGAATACATGTTATAAATTCTTCACAAAGTGATCGTTTCGATTAATTTGCGTTTAATTTAATTTTTCTTTTAGGCCTATGTCATACCATCGCTCGGGGTAGGTGTGACATAGGCCTTAGGGTTTAAAACTTAAATACACACTATGGCTTACGGAAAGTGCAGTGTATCCTAAAAAATGCAGGTAGTATTTGAAACGTTCTAACAGTGTTGTTAGTGAAGCATTTGAAGACGTTTGAGACTCACATGAAAGCGCAGAGCAACGAGATTACTGTGGAGTGCAAATAGTCAAGATTGCGCCATGCTACCGCCTGAAACCTTGCACTTCAGACTCGATTGATGGTGCATGGGCTGAATGCCTGCTACAATGTTGTTACTACTTGTCCAGATTAACCTGTGCTGTGCTTCTTTTAACGTTTAGAACTTGACAATCATGCGAAAGGCACGTGACATGCGAGCTGATTGAACGCACGATTTAAATGTGGGCAGGAGCCCCATTTTACATGACGCACTCTGTGGACTGATGAAGCAACATTCAAGCTGAAAGGGCAGGTTAGTCGGAATAATTGCAGCTGCTGGGCGACGCATAACGCTAAAGAAGAGCAGCACAGGTTAGAGTGACCAAGTATGTAGTAACAAGATTATAACAGGCATTGAGCCCATGCACAATCAATCGAGTCTGAAATGCAAGGTTTCAGGCGAGCGCATGGCACACTCTTGTCTACTTTCATGTTTCAGAAATCTCGTTACTCTATGCTTTCAGATGAGCCTCAAACATCTTCAAAAGCGTCACTAGCAGCAATGTTAAAACGTTTCAAACAGTACCTGCATTTTTTAGGATACCCTGCATTTTTGGCAAACCACAGTGTGTTCTTAAGTTTAAGACCCTAAAAGAAGCACAAATCAATCGTAACGGCCACTTCGTGAGGAAACTGTAACATTTATTCAAGCGAAACACAATAAATCGAATGTAAAATGAAAAATTCCAGCTGAATGCATGGCGCATTCCATGCCGCTCATATGTCAGAAAATTTCTATTTTTTAAAGCTTTTATACGAGCTTTTAGCTTCTTCAGCACCTTTACTGCGAGCAAAGTTATCAGCTTTCAAAGAGTGTATACATTTTTTTGAGACACCTTGTATTCAGCTGAAAACTAAGTCTCCACCGTTTTTTAAACAATTTATTTAGAATTTCGCTTAGATATTTTTGCATAACATTGTATACCATTCGAAAGCTAATGACTTGCTCCATCAAAAGATATGTTTTGCTTTCTTCCTATCTAGATTTTCATAAATTTTTAGTTCATTAAGATGCGAAGTTAAAAAAAAAGAAAAACAAACTTCGACGACAGCTCCTTCTCTTTGTCTAGGCTTGAGTTTCTTTTGCACATTGTTACAGACCATTCGAAAATTGATGATTTTCTCTACAATAAGTTACGCTGGGTTTTTCATTTTGAGTTTTGTGGGCGTTGTAGCGTAGTCGGAGGAGGTGTCAACTGTCGCGTGCACTCAATACCAGGTTGCTGGTTCAGATTTCCCGTCCAGGCGAATCAAGCCTTCCATCCGCTCGGGTTCGTGAATTAGTAGCAGATTTATTTGGGAAGGAGAGAGCGCTGACTTCTTCATCGGCTGGCCACCACAAGTCCTTGTATGGCAAATACGCATTCAAATCGTCTCCGCTACATCCCGTAGTAGCAGAATGCATGGCGCATCCCAAATACGATTGAGTAACGCTATCCTTTTCTATCCTTATGAGTCTCATTGATTTTTAGGGTATTAAAGTAGAGAGTCCAGAAGACATACATTATTTTTACCAATAGCTCCTACTCCTTGGTTAATTTCGATCAATCTCAATCGACTCAATCCAAAAACGGGTCGATAAGATTCCGAAGAAGCAAAGAAAAACAGATTTCGAAACGCGACCATCTCTGGCAATCACTCAAATCGTGGGGCACCCACTTTTCGAGCTTTTTGATCTTTCCGATGCGTTTCAAACCATATGTAACAGCAGTCTAAGGGCGCGTGTAGCGCAGTCGGAGGAGGCGCGACTGCCGCGTGCACCCGATACCAGGTTCCTGGCTCGGATTTCCGCCCAGGCCAACCAAGCCTTCCATCCCTCCGGGGTCGGTGAATTGGTACCAGACTTGTCTGGGAAGGATAAAGCGCTGACTTGTTCATCGGCTGGCTACCGCAAGTCATTGTATGGCCAAATACGCATTCATGTCGCCTCCACGACATCACGTAGAAGTAGAATGCGCTGGCGCATCTCAGAAGGGATTGAGTAACGCCATCCTTTATCCTTATCCTTATGTAACAGCAGTCTTACTGACTCCTGGCCTTTCGCAATCTCGACTGCTGCGATGGATTAGCTTCCACGAAGGCCTCCTAACGTCGCCCAGGATTGCTGTAGGTCTGCCGCTTCGAAGTTCATCTTCAAGGTTGAAATCTCCAGAACGATTTTCTCGGAGCACCGTTGCGCGATCCTTTCTCCAACACTATTCAGCCTCACACATGGCTGATTTGCTGGGCTGTTTCGACTACGGATTGGACCCGTTCGAAATTGGAAAAAAAATATCGTTCGGAATCGCTCGACATACTTCAGTAAATCTTAGAAGACCTCTCGTCCATTGATCATCGACTTACTCGAGCGGGCGCCAGCAGCGTCTCCATTCGTCCCTGTCACGTGAAAGAGTTATCCAATAGATCCTCCTCGCTCGAGGGACACGAAGAGGTCGTTATCGGTCGTTCAGGGCTTTCAGGAAGAAGTCCGACAACGCGTTGGTGGGCGTCCTGGTGTTCTCTTAACATCCCACGGAATGCAGACGCAGACGGTGATGGCTCTCGTTCGACGGGTGTCTATGAAGCGCATTACGTGGCCGGCCCACCTAATTTTCGACGACTTGGCCCATGTGACAGCGTCTCTGATTTTCGAACGTCGACGAAACTCGGAACTTCGGAGGCCTTCTCTCACTTATACAATGATTTAGTTAGCGAAAAATTCTTGAGTTAAGGCAAAGATAGGGGATTTTCCTTGTCTGCAAGCAGCAAGTTGAGTTTCCTCAGGCTTCTGTATGTCAAAAACGTAGAACTTACTATGGTCCTTGCACCAAAACATTCAGGCGGAATTCACTTCTCCTTGTTCTTGTAACTTCGCCGTCAAAAATTAGAGGTTTATGTGAAGTTTGCCTGAGGGATCTTAAATAGTTTAAATATGTAGTTGTTAGGTCGTCTGTTCTATCGAAACCGCGTCTACTTGCCCAGTTCTGAATCTGAATCTAAAGGGCAACGTGCAGAGCCAGCCGGTCAACTGAAGATAATGCCCTCTACCGTGGTTGGATCTACTGCGGAGCGGCTGAAGAGCGCCGTCTTCCAAACGTTGAGGAACTTCTGGAAGAAGTAGTGAACCTGTGGGACGTCTTTCTCCAGAAAAGGAAGAGGCAAGGAGTGCTTGATATCACAACGGTTTGCGTGGAGTAGCAAAGCTCCTTCGTTGGTCCTATAAAACATCCAAAACCGATCCCAGCGACTGGAAAGGGTCATACGGTATTGATTGAACGTCGTCGAGGTGCAGGCTCAGGTCGGCTCCGATGATGTTCCATCAGTATTTATGTAATTTTTTTTGCGTTTATGTTTTGTGTGTGTGTCAAATGTGCTCCGTACACATGTTTAGCTTGGCGCTAAGCGGCTCGGTGAGGGAGTCATCATCAAATTCAGTCCTTTAGTCGGTCCCGAATTGCACAAAATTAAAATTTTGGCACTAGTTAAAAGTTCCGACTCCACCGACAAGACTTCGGTCGAAAAATTTTTTTCGCTGAAACTTCGTCTAGGGGGTTATTTGGGCTGCTAATCACGAATCTGACATCCGTTTGTCGTTCTACGCCGGAGTTTGGGCGAAATCGGTGACCATTACCTTTGTCACCCGTACCTTCCGTCTTGGGCGCGTGTAGTAGTGTCGTAGGAGGCGCGACTGCCGCGTGCACCCGATACCAGGTTCTTGGTTCGGATTTCCCGCCAGGCCAACCAAGCCTTCCATCCCTCCGGGGTCGGTGAATTGGTACCAGACTCGTCTGGGAAGGATAGAGCGCTGACTTGTTCATCGGCTGGCCACCGCAAGTCATTGTATGGCCAAATACGCATTCATGTGGGCTCCACGACATCCCGTAGAAGTAGAATGCGCTGGCGCATCCCAGAAGGGATTGAGTAACGCCGTCCTTTATCCTTATCCTTTACCTTCCGTCTTGTCGTTAAGTGTCAAAATTTTTAACACAACAGTGGTTTGTTCCACCCGACTAGTGAACAGAGGTACAGGTAAGTCATTTCTGGTGTAATTTGGCATTCACGTTTGTTCCTACCAAGGCGGATAACCATTCATTACAAGGTGCATTACAAGGTACGGGGAGCCACCCCCCCCCCCCCCCCCCCCCCGACCCCATTTGCACCTTGTAACCTTGATTGTGCCGAAATAGGTTAAAGTGAGGGATAGCTGTAATGAAATGCAACATATAGCATTTCTGATACCGGTTATCATAAAGATATCAGTTTTAGTACAAAATTTTGCTCGAGGCCGGACTCGAACTCGCAGCAACATAGCCCGCGGCAAGGTTTTTTTCTCATTTCGGCGGTGGCAGTCTTTAATCAAAGAGGGAGGTCAACCAACGGTTGGGATCATTCTGTTCTTGGTGGTTTTGCCTCTGATGTGTCCAACTGCAAGCTACGGTTCGTGCTTACGCGATTCTTGTGCAACGGTGCTGTCTACAGCCGCTCCAGTCATATACCGACACCGAAACGGGGATTTTTTCGAACACGCGGCATTGCCGGAAAACTGGAAGATATTTGTAATTGATACGAATTCTGAC